>JARYHS010009186.1:151784690-151835228 GCA_031002005.1 Vandiemenella viatica
ACTTACCAATATCGGCGAATAAGCTAGATCCTCAGAAGACATTGTGATGATCGAAGTGTTCAGCTCGGCCGCTCAGAGAAGACTGGATGGCTGAAGGGAGGTCTCTGCCCTATTTATACACGAGTCTGGAGCCTTGGCGTGGGAAGACTGCGTCCCCGGGCACACCTGCGCGCCAGATGTACGTGGGGAGCGCTTGGCGTGGGAACACGACGCTTTGCCTGTATTGTCTGGCGACATTAATCTCCCGAGGAATCTAAGGCCACATTCTCGGGGTAAATTATATTCCTCCCGCACAATCGTGAAAGTTGAAAAAATGTTTTAGCTTTTAACACACACACATACCTTCCGAGGAGGTCAGGAGATAATTATGAAGCCTGGCGCGGCGGATAAGGGAATATTTATGAGTCGGCCCGGCGAGCCGACTACTTAAAATTCAGGCCGGGAGGGTGGCGCGCGGCGTGGGAGCCTTTGATAGCGTGGGAAGCGCTTTGCGTCCCGATAATTAATGGCTTCCAGCTGCGCGCGGCGGCGCGGCGGCCGCTGCAAGGGGAGCGATAATTAATGGCCTTGTTGACAGGTGTTGACATGACTAATGGCTTCCGCCTGCGAGGCCTGGCGAACACCTGCGCGACGTGGTTGGTCCAAAAACTGGCAACAAACATACGTCCATATGAAATACATGGGGAAAAAGTGGCAAACACACAGACATATGACATCTACTCTTGATAGTTTCACCGTTTATTTGCGTGAATGACTGCGCACAGCGCCCGCTCTCAATGCTGGCTGGTCGCTCGGTTCGTTTTCCACTGAGAAAAATATTTTCTGTCCTCCACGGAAAGGCTATTTTCAGCTTATGTAAGAATTATTATTGTGATTGAACACAGTGGACCATATTTGATAAATTCCACGACAAAACTTGAGAAGCAAAGACAAATCTAAAATTAATGTATCAGATATAAGGGACTGATTATACTTTGAAACGACTGCTCAGAAATACCTCCATTTCAGTTCTTGGGGAGCGTGCACAAACTACGTGGCTCGGTCCAGGGGGGGTTGGTGGTGGGAAGGCTACGCTGAGCTACATGGGGGGGGGGGGGGAGGAGGATTTACGAGCCAGGCCACGTAGCTTTCCTTTCATATTTTCACGGTTAAAATGAGGAACAGAACACACAACAGCATATGAATATTCATATCCCTCAGGTAATTATATTCGTATGTAATTTACAATAGTCTGACAAACAGTAGAAAATGTCTTTTGGAATCACAAGGGAAAAAAGTTACGTGCTACGTGGCAGGGGGGGGGGGAGGTAGAAGCAAAAGCTACGTAGGGCTAGGTGGGGGGTAGGGAGGGTTCACAGGAGGCCAAATGGAGCTACGTGGTTTATGGACGCTCCCTTGTAACTGAACAAAGTTAATTTTTATTTTAGCCGAATAGCTATTGATGATATTTCTTTAACAACATTTGAAAAGATCTGCTACTACGATTTGAATTAGGTTTCAAATACCCAGGCGGCCTGCAGGTTCACGAATATTATTTCTGTCTGTTAATGTACTAATTGCTTGATTCTATTCCTGAACATCACTAATTAGGCCTTAAACTTAGGAGATAAAGCGACCGGCAAAAACGAATGTGGCCATATCGTTGGCCCAGCCTACGAACAGGGGGTGGTGCGGGCAGGGAGCAGCGGGGACTGCGTGACCTTGGTAGGTCCGATTTCGTGGCGTGGACTTGTTTATAGTTACCTGGCGCCATGCTGGGAGACGCCCAGCGACTGTCCCCAGCGAACATGCCCGGCGAGCACAGCCCGTCAGACATCGCCCCGAACGGAGGTAGTCCGTGAGACGGCAGTAGCGCACCTGGCGTGCGGAACACGTTCGTTGTCTTCTTGCGCTTCTTCCACTTGGCGCGCCGGTTCTGGAACCACACCTGCAACAACAATACACGATATTGTTAACGCAACAAACGTGAAGTAGTCGTAGCATATCTCATGTATGCAATAATTTATTTCAGAATTACAAACGTGTTCGTCAGCTGGAGGAGAAAACTTTCTTTAATTAAGGGTTGATACATAAAATTTCAAACTAAAATCCTCTCGGGTATCCAGCCGGATGGTGTTGCATAAACACGACGTTTCGACAGCTGATGAAGATAGCAGAGCTGTAGAAACGTCTTATTTTCTACAACACCATCCGGCTGGACACCCGAGAGAATTTTATTGCATCATTACGCCGGGAAAGTCTCCACTCACCACATTTAGAACTAGTTTCTATGTTTAATTTTTTTAATCTTACTAGCAATTTTCCTTATCAAGTTACATTTATTATCAAGAAGTCAATAATCAAACCGCTTTATAAGAAGGGTGACACCTCAAAGATTGAAATTACAGACCGATATCACTTCTACCAGCATTTTCAAAAATCTTTGAAAAAGCAATGTACAGAAGGGTGTATACACATCTACAAAAGAATGACCTACTCAGTAAAGTACAGTTTGGTTTTAGGCAAGGCGTTTCAACAGATTCAGCAATTTTTGCTTTTGTAAACCACATACTGGAATCAATGCATAAAAAAATTAAATTCCCTAGGTATATTCTGTGATCTTGCTAAGGCTTTTGACTGTGTTGATCATGAGATTCTACTAGGTAAATTAGACCACTATAGAGTTAGTGGTAAGCCAGGACTTTGGTTTAAATCGTACCTGGAAAATAGAAAGCCATGTGTATCACTGAAAGATGCTAATACAGGAGATGTTATAAACTCAGAATGGGGTATAGTTAAATGTGGTGTGCCTCAGGGTTCAATTCTTGGCCCTCTGCTGTTCTTAATCTATATAAATGATCTCCCACATATACTAGGTTATAATGAACACATGGTTCTCTTTGTTGCAGATGATACTAGCATATCCTTGAAAGACCCATCAGCACAAAACCTTGAAAACACAGCAAATGATGTATAAAGAAAATCAACAGGTGGTTTAATGCCAACAAACTAATACTTAATGTAGAAAAGACACAGTTACTTCAGTTTGTTACAAAAAATAAAACAAAGGACAGCTATAATGTGATATCAGAAGGAAAAGCAATCAATGAAAGCAGTTTCACAAAATTCCTGGGTGTATATATAGATAACAAATTGAACTGGAAACAGCATATTCAACAACTTCTTAAAAAACTGAATTCTACAACATTTTCACTGAGGGTAATATCTAGAATAGCTTATATAGAAACCAGAAAGTTAGTATATTTTGCATATTTTCATTCCCTGCTCACTTATGGCATCTCATTCTGGGGAAACTCATCACAAGCACAGAGGGTATTTAAATTGCAAAAGCGTGCTATAAGAACTATTTGCAGAGCAAGCCCACAGACGTCGTGCAGAAATCTATTAAAAACCTGGGTGTTACTAACAATGCCAGCACAGTATGTATACTCCGTACTATCATTTGTAGTGGACAATCCTGAACACTTCAATCTTAATGCTGACATACATAGCCATAATACTAGGAATAAATATAATATTCACAAGGATTACAAATCACTGTCAATTGTACAGAAATGGTTAAAATTTACTGGAGCTTCCTTATTCAATATATTACCAACAGAAATTAAATGTTATCTACAAAAACCCAACTACTTTAAGTCCAAACTGAAAGAGTTTCTGCTTCAGAACCCATTTTACTCTGTGAAAGAATTTTTTTCTTGGAATTTGGTAACTAAGAATGACTGATAAAATAATATATATGGTGTATGGAAGGGGAAGGTGACAAAATTATCCACAATTACTAAAATGATATATGGTTTTTCTTTCTGTTGAAACTTTTGACAAATGAACTAATTACACTGTTTTCAAAATTTCACTCATATATAGTAACTAACATGGGATAGCATGCACTCGAAAACTGCTGTGAAAAATTATCATAGTAACAGGTTTTTAAGTAATTGACTGCTTATGAGTTGTTGGTAATATAATTGATATTGCTAATAGGTGTGTGTACTGCTCCACATAAATAGCAACTAACATAATGTAATATGTAGTCACAAATTACAGTGAAACTTATCATGGTAACTGGTTGGTAAGAAAATAACTGGTTATTAGATGCTGGTAACAAGTGTATACACTGTTCCACATAATAAGTATTAATTAACTCGGGATTGTATTTGTAGATTACAGGAGATATTGGTTATACTAATGGGTTGTTGCTAACTTGTTGTCAATATATAATAATATTATCAATTATATAGTAATATTGACATTACTAATAAGTGTATGTACTGTTCCACATCCCCGAGATTATTCTCACATGGGATCAAAGTGAACATATCTATCTATCTATCTACTATATAATTTCATAAGCTCACTCACTTGCTGGAGAACTGTGACGTCACGCACCAACCACCGCTCGCAAATTAACAGAGACCAGAGATATGTTTAGAAATTAGAGGTTGTGTGAGCAATTTAATAGCTAAATAACAGCTAATAAACTAATTGCCAGAACAGTTTAATTAAGTTTGATTTTCGCAACATTTATTCTCAAAAAAAAGGTAAAACATTAGAACTGAAAAAACGTGGAATTACTTTTCAATAACAAATCGATAATGAAAGCAACATGAAAAACTTAAGAAAGCTTAAATGACTGGTGGTCTCTGTTGAAACAACGTCAATTGTCATTCCGGACTAGGCTAAATTTCAATTTAAATAAAACTTCCATTAATGTTGCTGCTTGCGGTTTATTTTATTTTTACGTTTGTTACTGGCTACTTTCGTTAATGGTCTTTGTTGGTGTTCATTGTACGAGGATCATTAGGTTATTAAAAGTAGATATCAAACTTCAGACATGCTACCTAAACGAGTATCCATTTCTTCAGTGTTGCTTAGCTAATTAATAATCTGGAATTCGTATTACGGTCTCTGGACGCTACGAACACGGTGAGCAAAGATTACATTATGAATGTTTGGTTAGCGTCAATCAAGAACAACTTGATGGTTTCGAAGTAATTAAAAATTTTGAACCAAAATATCCCCTGGGTTAAAGAACATCGGTACCTGGGTATATTACTGGATAACAAATTACTTTTTAGACAACATATCATGGATAGGAAAACAAAAGGACTAGCAATTATTTGCAACCTTTCACCAGTATTACGAAGCAGAAACCTACAGTTTAATACAAAAATAAGAATATACAAATCAGTTATTCTCCCATTTTTAATGTACGGATGCCAGATATGGGGCATGGCAAGCCAAACCAATCTACAACAAATCCAGCTACTCCAGAACAGATGTCTAAGGATGATCCTAAACGCACCCAGATATACACCAATAGAAACTCTACATAACGAAACACATATTCCCTTAATCAATACCGAAATATTTAATCTAACAGAAAAATTCCACAAGAAATTGAACGACGCCAGAGACGAAAGAACTGAGTCGATTGGAACGGTAATGCCGAGACGTTGGCATAAGTATAAAGTTCCCCTCAGTATTCTATACCAGCCATCATAGAGCAGCACAGAACATGAACTCCGCAGGGGTTTTTTCACCATTAAGACCATCCTAGATGGTCATAGCCCTGGTTTTTCCCCTGAAAGTGAAATAAAAAGTGTCCCAAAAAATTAAACACCCTATCCTAACACCTAGAAGTTATACTACCGAAGGTAGTGGGACTTCAATCACAGCCGCAAAGGCAGCGAAAAAAAAAGTAGAAAAAAAAAAGAAAGAGAATCTAAGTAATTGTTGCTGCGATGGATAGTCGAACTCCGTTTAAACTAAACATAAATTCTTCAAATTTTGCAGGGTCAACCTTTATTATCAGATACAAGCTAGGTTTGTATTTGAGCCAGTTCGAGTCTAACATGTACGACCTTTGAAACAATTATATGACAATACGTTGTTTAATACTTTATTAATATTTTAAGTTCTTCTAGCTCAAGAGATATTATTCAAATTTTGGATGAACTTCGTATTCGGCAGATCAGTTCAGTATGCCATGACTTTAAAAACCGGAACTATTCTAGACCCGTGACGATACGCAAAAAACAGTCACGGGCTTATACTAGTCTACTATATAATTTCCTAACCTCACTCATTCACTCTGCTCTCGATAGCTATTGGCTGGAGAACGGTGATGACACATCCCGGTCTCCGCTTGCAAATTAACAGCGACCAGAGATATTGTTTGAAATTAGAGGTTAAGTGCACAGTTTAATAGCTAAGCCGCTGCTATGAAATTCATTGCCAGAATACATTCATTAAATTTGTTTTTAGTAGCATTTCATTCTTAAAAAAATATGGAATATCTTTGCGGCTGTAAAAACGTGGCACTACTTTCCAGAACCATGTCACTAACGGAAGCAACATAAGAAACGTAAATTACTAATGGTCTCTGCTGTAACAACAAAGGTCAATTGTCATTCCGGTCTAGCTAAATTTTAATTTAATTAAAGCTTCCACTGATGTTGCTGCTTGATTAAAGTAAGCAATCACAAATCGATGACTTAAAAGTAGTAACGCTTGTTAGTTTCACAGCTGCAACGTTTCACTCTCATCCATATCTACTGTTAAATGACATAGCATAGGTTCTTATAAAATTGCCTGATAAAATTATTAACACTAACGTTTGTAAACAGAAACTTTACGAGTTTTTTTTCTTAAAAAGAACCATAGATACCATAAACTAACAAAGTCAATGTCTCAAGCTACCTTGTTTATAAAAAAAATTGACGCACAAAAATCGAAAACGAAGTTTATAATGGACTATTCAGGTTTGATAGCGATCGTTTATAGGAGAAGTTCGATTTTTGGAATGTTAATTGCAGAATCTCACTACTATCGTTTACGCGCAAAGTGGGGGTTAAAACATAGTAAAAGCAGGAGCTGCTCAGGCGTTTTGCAGCACCATAGTTTAATCAGTTCGTAATAATTAGAATGGACCATTGTCGCGCAGCGAGTTGCCGCAATAACAGTGACAAATTACGTAAAGGCTGTCATTTTACAACAACGTGTCTGGTGACGTAATCCTTGTGGTGCTCCTAATTCACTTTGGTCTTGACGGTTCGCGAGTTGATGAGCTGAGCTTTTCGTGGAACAAAAGCATCGGTCTCCCGGGTGCGCACTTTGGAATTACGTCGCCTGTGATCACGGGGACATTAAATTATACTCGCAGGCTAATGGCCACCTAATTCATTAATTAGCTCCGCTTTGGGCCGCCGTCCTGGCGCAGAAAAGTGCCCACCGCCATAATGTGATGAACTCTGAAAATAGTCTTTGAGAACGACCAGCCGAGGATGGGATTTATTATGAAGGTAACGTTATGAGCCTTCGTGATCAGTATGCATTAGACAGTTTCAGTCACGAAAATGTTTTATTCGTAAACAGCACTTGCTTACCGTTTTTGATGGAGATTTTAAGAGAAATTTCAACACGCATGAAGTAAGACATAAATTCTTTTAAAAACCTCAATTTGCTTCCACTTTTTGAAAATGGTATCCATTTGCTTCAATAATTAAAATAAAACGTTCAAATAATATCTTATCAAAATAATGTCAGTTAAATAGGAGGAAGATATCACGGTGCATATCGAACGATACAGTTGTAACGGTGGAGATACTGCTACAACTGACGGCAGTTATGTTTATACATAGCGTTCTGGCCTCGCATTCGGGAGGACGCGGGTTCGAATCCCCGTCCGGGCATCCAGATTTTGGTTTTCCATGGTTTCCCAAACCACTCCAGGTAAATGCCGGGATGCTTCCTTCAAAATGCCGTGGCCGAATTCCTTCCCATTCATTGCCCCCCTCCCCCCCCCCAAATCCTTTCCCGTCTCTAAAGACCTCGCTGTTAAGAGACGTTAAGCAGTAAGGAAAAAAAAGTTTATACTTATGTTGTGGTATGGCGAAACATTGCAACTTTATTTATTTGCTCCGACATTATTATGTTATTACTTTTTATAGCATCACGAAAAAGGCTTCCGAACAAATCTTAACAGGGTTTTCATACTTGAAAGCTGAGGATCTCACTTAAAATCTAAGGAATGTTTCATGACCCTACGTGTAATTGCGCTGGAGTAGAGCCATAGTTCTTTTAATTTCAGTAAGTTCCCGAAGAGAGGACTTTATTTTAAACATAGAAATACCATAACAATTCGGGTATTTCACATTAATGCCTTCAGTCTTGGTGAGTTTCCATTTATGAAATATAGGAGCTTAAAAATCTTAAGTTAATAATTCCCTGAACGTTAACGGTAGAGAATCTGATAAATTATGCCGGATGAATAGCTACGCGTCAAGACGTGATAATTACGCTCACAATTTTGATACCCGCCTCTGCTATTTTCTCTACGTGCGTTATTTCTACTTTTATACGGTGTTTGTGGAATTAGAAATTTATTTTTACAAACATTCATAACTTAAACTTTGTTTTTTCGTGATAATTGTAATGAACAAACAAAGGAGATAGCGTAAAAATCTCTTGTGCGTCCACGTTTGGACTATTGTTGTGCCATTTGGGATCCGTTTCGTAAGGGGTTGATTGACATTATAGAGAAAGTAGAGAGAAGAGCCACTCGATTCGTGACCGCTTGCTACAGTCCTTATGAAAGCGTCACAGAACTGATTAGCAGACTAGGCTGGAAGTCTCTGGTAGATAGACGACACATGTTTCGTATAAACTTATTGGTAAACATGTGTACTCCTACTTTCACTTACGAGTGTAGTGAAATACTTCGTCTACCGACCTATTTGACAGGAAAGATAAATTAGAGAAAAAGGTGGCGCACTGATTCTTATATGAATTCTTTTTTCCCTCGTACCATTAGGGATTGGAATGCACAGCAAAGAGATTAGGTTTGGTGTTGAGCACCCTCTGCCACCCACAGTTTTGTGAATTGCAGAGTATATATGTAGATGTAGATAATAGGCTTTCGATTTTTCTCTTTGGATTGGTTAATATTGATGTTGACTGTTTGATATTTGCATTAATTAAACTAATCTACACAAACTTTTATGAACCTTCGAATGTTTATATCTTTGATTTTCTGAACATTCTGAAGATACACTATGTAAATGCATTGCATTGGAACAACATACAAGAGCAGCCGATCAGTTGAGTAGGTAATATTGTGTGTATGAAAATTGTTATAGTTTCATATTCTGATAAAAAGCTACAGGCAAAAACAATGCTTTTAGCCTTGAGTGTCTGAGTCTGGCTGTGATGGTCGAAATTTCCTCATTGGCAAAGAGAACAATTAGTCACACTTTGGAAAAAATTTACACGGTCGCAGCAAGATGGCTGTGTAAAGGGAGTGATGGTATACAGAGATTGTGCACCAAAATGCTGGGTTTAATCCCAAACCTCTCCATAGTGAGTATGGAGTGATTGGAGGATTAGGCCTGAATGGGCTGGCACAGGGTATAATACTCTACTCTCTCTCATCCAGAACAACATTCTACACTAAACACGCACAACGTCGCAATCATCCACAGCTACAACCATTGTCACAATCAGCAATGCAACGGGAAACCAGTCCAGTTCGTTTGTAGGACTAACACCCTCCATAGTGAACCCCTACGTCAGGACACCGGGTATGGCATACACTGTGATTTTGAAATTAAATGTAAGGGCAAACGCGTTTTTAATTTCATAAATCTAGAATCAAAGGACCTTATAATCTTTTCAGTTATTGGTGCTTTGGGACGAGATGTCATATTACAACATTAAGGTGCGTTTTCTCTGTTTTCGAGCCGATTTACGACGCATTTGTTGTTTTTTGTTTTTTGTTTATGTCAGATAGTTTAGCGCTACAAGTAATTAATTACGCCATGAATGTAAAAAAAGGCAAATGGACTTATCACTTATTATTTTAAAAAAGTTTGACTAATACTCAAAATTTTAGTTGTATGTTTTAAGTAATAAAACAAAATCATGAAGTTTTAAACTGTACTTAATTCTCGACGAACATATTTCAAAATTCTGTAAGTAAATCTGATGCGACCTACATTGTGTAACGAAACTGTTTAAATGAGATGTATTTGCAGTCAAAAGCTGATATTATGTTCCGTATTTTACGGAAGTTTACCTAGTACTCAAACATATTCTAGTTTGCCTTGTACGAGTGTTTAATCCAGTTTTCAAACCGTGTTAGAGCAAAACCGCATTATAAAAGTGGCATTTTATACAGGTTCTAGCTGAATTTCAATACTTTTCTCTCTAAAAATCTTTGAGATGTAAAATTTGAGATTGATCTTCTACTGCAGCTACTTACTGATACGCTCAACTCATTATTCCTTACAGCATACTCTCTGTGGACCACGTGTCTTCTCGTGTTTAAATCACGTAGTATTTCACTGTCGAGACGGTTTTAAGGTTAGATTTTTTTTTAATTGCTGCAGTTACCATGTCAATTTACACGTCCAATCCATAATACCTCAACGCTGCCATACGTCAATATAGATGATAGGTGCTGCAAGGGGAGTGGGTGATTCTGGACCTTCACTACTTTGATTTCAAACTTTACATTCCCTCGCACCAGTGGCCTCCAAGGTCTTGACTACTTGTTGATACACATTGCTCTTGTAGGGCGAGATGCAACGGCTCTGGGTAAGGCAGGATCCATTTTCCCCTAGTAAATTAATTACTTGGACGCTTTGCAAAGACGTACTGGTAAAAACATTTTTTAATGGTTTTCCGCCTCGTCGACGTTGAGGTCATTAGAGGCGGGAAGGGACTGAGGACAAGGAATGGGAATGAAGTCGTCCACGGCATTTTGAAGGAAGTATCCCGGCATTAGCCTGGAGTGATTTGGGCAAACCATGGAAATCCCAAATCTGGATGCCCGGACGGGGATTCGAACCGGCGTCGTCTCGAATGCGAGTCCAGGCGTTAACCGCTCACCCACCACGCTTGGTACTTGTAAAGCAGATTGTTTCTAGATATGTAGTTCTTTCCTAACACTTATTACATTGTAGTATAGATACTTAATATAGAGGGACAGGCTTATTATCCTGTTCATTGCAGGTGTTTTTTTTTCCCACTCGACGTAGTTAAACTCTCTTTTTCTCTCTTCCCTACAAGATAATCAGCAAGGATGACTGCCGACGTACCCCTGACTTGAAATTGCTGATTCCATATATAGAAAATCTTGTCATGAGTATATTTAGCACGATCACTATGCCAATTTAGGGGAATTTTGGGGTGATACTTTAACAGCATTTCAAATATAGTACATACGCTGCATTAACTAAATTCTACGAAAAATACCACTAAGGACACTGGTATTCGTAAGCAGAAATTCACACTCATTCTTTCACCTACGATGTAGCGGCTCAGACTCGTCCGTTTAACACTTCATGAAATTCATAGCTTCATAACAGGTCTCACTAAATGTTAATAACAAACGTAAATATCATCAAAAGAATCCATTTATTCATGTTACGTCTACTGCAACGCTAAACTAACACTCAAATGATCTGCTAACGGCGCTGAAAATTGGCGTTATTCTTTTGTTAACCTCCAGAAGCGTAACAATTACATACTACTTTTCTGCGCCCCACTGAACTGCACTGTGACGTCACAGTTTTTCTGTAGAAATATGTTGCGTCTGTTAATATAGGGCCAAAATGCTTATAACTTTCAAACAATATTTTTCTTTAAAAATTTCAGTTCGATTTGATTCATCAGATTACGATTGCTGTTATAAAACCTTGTAGAAATAGCACTATCAACACGTCACTAGCCTTTTGCCGTCTGCCTTTTGCATCGATAATCATTAAATTTAGTCAGTAAAAGATCTCCATAACGCGTCGATTATAATAACACTAGCTGTTACCCGCAACTTCGTACGCGTGGATTTAGAATTTGATTGCTAGAATTGGATATACAGAGCTGAAAATCCTAAGATATATCCCAAACAACACTGCGTCGGCATAATATGATGGGAACGACATCGATATACCACTCTACCGTCGAACCTGTCTCATGGCTAAAGCTGTTATTCATATCGGAAAAAGTATCTTATTTCGTTCCTAAAGGTACAAAGTATTTCCTTGTCACCGGTATACACTAATGCGTCAAAACGTAAAGAAAAGGAGACTTACTTTCGGACATACAATATTATCAGTTTAGATAACACAAAAACTGCCTGCGGAACCAGTATACCGTGAACAAAGTAAACGCTTAAGACACTATTCTACCGCCAAAGATTTGCCAGAACATGGTATCCTTACTACAAAATCATAGTCTTCGCCCAAACAATTCATAAAATTTTTTGCTACCAGTGGGGTTTGAACCCGAAACCTCACGAGAGTTTCCTTAAGAAGCAAGCACGTTACTGCTACACTACGCATTACAAAGACATATAGATATTACGCGTTTGTCTTTCACAGTTCAGATAGTTTTCATAATTTAATGACAATATGTTCTTATCTATACAGAATATGGTATCCCATGTCCATCCTAATGTCAAATAGCATCTCCTTGTCACTATCGGATTAGCCGTTTAGACCAAGAAACGTAACAAACAGACAGACATAGTTACTTTCGCATTTATAATATTGGTGTAGATTAAACCCGTTTGTGTTAAATTTACATTAATTCGACCTTTCATCTAAGTTTATTAAGTATTAGCTGATCCGGCAATGATTCGCTATAGCTGGACTTGAGTACACAGATATCTTTCATAAACACACTTGAAAGTTTGTATTTTGATAAAATTAGATATTCATTACAGTTTCTTTGCTTTGAAACACATACATTTTAATTACTGTTTCATTCAATTTCATGTTCATTGCAATGGTCTAGCAGTAGCGTTGAAATAAGAAACGATTTGCTGTGACATCTCGCGCGCAAATTAAACCAATTATTTTTGTGAGTGAGTAATGATTTCTTCCTAATGGTCAGATCGAGAATTTAAATAACCTTTAAACATTCTCCTGACAACCCATATCATTTTGCATAAGAGCGCCCATAAACCGATCCAGTAGTTTTTAGTTTATAGAGAACACACGTACAAACATATATATTTATAGATAGCAGTCATATTAGATAAAAATAAGGATCAGATATGCTTAGTATAAAATTCTTGAAGTACACATGAACCTTAATACTGCACGAACTAAGAAATTTCCCTCGAAATTTCGTATTTTCAACTTCACAAACATCCATCACTGACACCAAAAATAAACAAAGCAAATGCTTTTGAGCATTTCATGCGGGAGATACATCGAAATTTCAAACTTTTCGTGATTTTTGTGGTTACCAAAGCGATTGTAAAACGATAAATACAAAAAAGAACCATGTTTCTCCGGTGATGCGTAGGGCGAGTATGTTAGAGCGCAGTGTCTCCCGACAAGTGACGCGGTGTTTGGTGTTCCACTGCTGCACTCACTGCCTTGTGGACAGTTGGCATTAGCTGTTGTAGCCCACGTGTTAATCACGGCGATTGACAGGCGAACAGTAGCATTTGCACAAGAGTATTTACCCACATTTTAGCAGCAAGTGTCTTGATATACAATCAACACACATGTCAAGAGTGACATTTATAGACGCCCTGGCCGAGAACACTATCAGGGGCTTTAGTGAGTTGGTGACTAGGAGAGGCGCTAAGCATTTGGTGACGAGGAGCAAACTGAATGCTCCTTACTACTCCTGTTTGCAACTTAAGCAACCTAGTTGCCATTTGTCGTCATGGGCCTAACCATCTTAACATGTCCATACGAAAAGCGCTATACAGTGTTGTATGATAATACACAAGTTTGAGGATAAATTGAGTAATCTAAAACATTAACATCGTTTATCCGACATATATGTAAAACACAAGTAGCGTAATATATTTGTCTAAAACCGAATATACCGTTTTATGAGAAAATTCAAGGATTCTTTTTGTGAAACAAATAATTATGCCGTGAACGCTCTGTCGCACATTTCTTCTCATATGTGGCTTTACCGAGTGTGTCGGAAATTTTCAAAATCTACTTCGGTAAACAGAAGACCCGAAAAGAATTCACTCACTAAATACGCGATAAAAATCATTGTAAACGTGTAGATATACATACTTAACATAGGTGCACAATATTCTATCATTTATAATAAGTTATGCATTTTGAATAGTAGCTCTGAAAATCTGTTAAATGGAATCTATAAACAAATTCTAAATTAAAAGTTGGCGTCGATGAACACCGCTTCATTTTTATGATTTACCTGATACGAATAGCATTAAAATTATATTGAGATTATATACGTCACGAAAATACATTTATTTCTTAGACAATCAGAGAGTGTGTAAATAAAGTTTTAGTATTTTACATTGAGATTATCCGGTGAGATTATCCAATGAAAACGTTCATTTCTCTGATATCTTGTGTTACCTTTTCCGCAAAGTGGCACCCGAGATGTCATTAAGCACGCATGTCTTCTATTAGATGCCATATAATAATTGCTGATATAATTTTGGTTATTATCAGCATCCTCTCCCTGCTTCGCATGGGCTTGATTTGATATAGTGAGATAAGATTTTCATTCTCTTCATTTCCGGCGTTTTAAATGTCAGCAAATAGTTTATTATTATTTTTAATACCCCAATGTTATTTTTAGTACCAGTTTTATGACACATGGGCAAATATAAAATTTATTTTAAATAAGCGCCGTTAGTTACACTTTCAGTGTTCGTAGACGCGCTAAAATTATTTACGTCTCTGAATTGAGTAAATGCTTTTTTCTCTTTTTCATGTAACACTTGATTCTTTTTTTTATTTTGTTAGCGAGCGTGGTGGGAGAGCGGCAATGACCTGGCCTCGCATTCCGGAGGACGCGGTTTGGAATCCCCGTCCGAACATCTAGATTTTGGTTTTCCATGGCTTCCCCAAACTACTATACGCAAATACCGGCGTGGTTTATTCAAAAGATCAAGGCCAAATTCCTTCCCATAACTAGCCCCCAGCCTTTTCTCGCCTCTAATGACCTCGACGCGACGAGACGTAAAGCCATAAGGGGGTGGGGGTAACTAATTTTGTTTCTACTGATACCTCTTGGATTTCGTTGTTCTTCTTTTTTATTTGCTCTTTTTGATCACATAAGTATTAATAAATAATTTTTTACGAAGATGTGTCATACTTGGCATTAAATCCATCTTTTGCCATCTTTTGATACCGGAGCTTTGCGTAAATTTTGAAATGTATAGTCCAACTGTTTGGTTTTTCAATAGAGAATAAACCAATAATTTCCCTCTTTTTAAAGTATAGAGATTATTAACTCCTTCCCTGTTCCTTTCATGCTGTAGAATTGTTGATTTACATTCTACATATTAATAACTAGATCACAATTTTACCAATTAACTAGCCGTCGCCCGTAACTTCGTTTAATTGATGTTTTTTATTTTATAAAGTTGTAAGTCAGGCCTTCTATTAAAATTACTTTCACAGACAATTTGACCTTCTGATTTACAGTCTACACACAGTCACGAATGTCGCAAATACAGTGAGAAATGCGGTAAGATTACGACTAAGTATAAGTTAAATGAGTGATGATGAATACCAGTTTCAATTTCGAATAACACGATACCGTTGGTAAGAATGCTGTTAAATATTTCGGCAGCGTGAAATGACTTACCTTTAAAAACGTATTAATTTGCCGACACTTTTATCTTAATTTCTCAGATTTTTAACGTCATATGGAAATAAAACATATAATATTTTACTCTTGAGACTAGTGAGTGTACAGTGTTCGAAAATTCACCAAACTCAACGAAACGAACAGACACTTTTTTTTTTTTATAAATGTTTCTCGGGAAACAAACCGAGTGATGTTGTTATTAATGCACAATATTTCGGCGACTTTATTCTCCGTCGCCATGTTCAGGTGCAGTTGCAAGTCTTGAAGTCTGCCTTGAAGTCAGCCTTAAGCGTGTTGTTTGTAAACTGGCATGGCAACGACAGATGTTGTTATGTTGCCTAGCAGCATCTCAGATGTCATTAGACGCCCGCGGAACACAAAAAGCAGAGCGTTGGTGATGAGCAGCCTCAATTACAGGAATCCATGCATCACTTTTGCTTTTTGTGTTCCGCGGGCGTCTAATGACATCTGAGATGCTGCTAGGCAACATAACAACATCTGTCGTTGCCATGCCAGTTTACAAACAACACGCTTAAGGCTGACTTTAAGGCAGACTTCAAGACTTGCAACTGCACCTGAAGATGGCGACGGAGAATAAGTCGCCGAAATATTGTGCATTAATAACAACATCACTCGGTTTGTTTCCCGAGAAACATTTATAAATAAACAACGCCGAGAAAGATTACATTCATTTATAGACACTTTTTTCTTTATTTCTCAGTATCCGGATGCCAAATTAAGATAAAATATACCTAATTTTAGTCCTGGACCGTGGGCTGCATAACGTGAATATCTGTCCTGTTGCTGTAGCGGGAATCACGCTCAACGAAACAGGATTTTTTTTGCAGTCGTTTAATTACAGCCAACTACATATATAAATCTAGTGCCCAGTTGATTGATATATTAATTTAATATATAACTAGCGGAGTTCCCGGCGTTGCCCGGTATAGTTGGAGTAGATTTAACCGTACCCTATTTTTATTCCCGCAAAACATTTGTACAAAGTTTCATAAAACACGCGCCAACTTTTTCGGAATTAAAACAAACTTACATTCACCCGCCCCCTACCAAGAAACTGGCGGGCTGAAGTTTATTTGCACGTATACTATTTTCATTCGTCCGAAAAGATTAATGTATATCAAGCTTCGATAATTTGGTTAAGAAATTTCATTACTACATTACTGAACAACCCTAGATTATGTTAAAAACTCACATTTGATTCAATTGCGAAGTGAATGGATATTCTTATGGCTCGAAACGCCAGATCCTTTAACTCTGCAGATAAAATATCAAAAGTTAATCACTGCAAAGTTTCCGACTACATTCGAACATCCAGGGAACGGCTAACCAGCCGAATCTCAGACTAGCGACAGAGAATGCAAAGTGTCAGTGTCAATCGGTCCTCTGTAAAATCTGCCAGCGTGCACGCTGTATTGTTTAACGAACGATCCCGGTTAATGTTGAATGGCGAGCGGAGCGCTGCGATCGAACCAGAGAATGTCACCTAAATTAATTGCCGACAGTTTCGTGTAGCCACCAGCGAATTACTGAAAATTAAATGACGCCATGCCAGGAAGCCATATCACAGGCTTTACCACTCTGGCTAATTTCAAAGCACCAAACCTTCCTTTGTTAAAGCGAAGAAAATATGTTTGTTGCTTTTTCGGGGAGTAAATGGTTCGAGTGTGGATGACTGGAGAAATATTTATCGTTCAGTTGTATAGGAGATGTGCTTGAAATATTGTACTACAGGTGACCTGGATGATAACCATCCACAATGCGTCATGGAACAAGGACATAAGACAATGTTAATCGTCATTGGTATGTCGGATGGGCAAGCAAAGCCTGACGATTCACTCGGAAATTTTTGCAAGAGTAGGGCTTAAATGACAGTATCAAGTGCTTCCTTCCCACATGCTCAACATCTAGTAAAACGCAATAACATAATAACTTTGGGGAAATGGTCTGGATCTAAAAGCTGTCGTTGGCTTCATAGATTCCATAACCAAAAACTACAAAGCCTTTTAGAACAGAATACCTCTTAGAATATTAGTTCAGACATCTCTAGCTTTCCTGCTTTCTGAATCGCTTACTGACGATGGAAACAAAATAAACTGACAGTTGATGTGGGAAAATTCTACTTTAGGTTCAGTAACAGATAATAAAAGCAGAAACACAAAGAAACAAAATATTCTCTAGCACGAAACTAAAACTGCTTTAGTATTCTGCGCGATATATTTCGTACTATATGTATTGTCTCTGTTTCAGAGCATATCATTGTTCTCAAAATTTTATATTAGTAGTGGGTGCCATCCATAAATTATACTGTATCTCATGAATTTCCCCCCCCTCTCTCTCTTTGTCACAGGTGGTCATATTTGTGTGGTTCCACCCCCCCCCCCCAAAAAAAGACCCCTGCTGTGACGTAACATATTTTGCAACTTTAAATTTAGATATTATTAAATTAAAACAGCAATTCCAAAATTATTTATATATTTCTAATTCAAATATTTTTTCATAAAATCAACAATAAATCTAACATTTTAGAAAATTGACAAAACATAACACATCAAATGAATGATTCTAAATTTAATAACCTTGTATCCATGGACTTTCAACTTATTCTTTTATATTATTTATGACTGTCATAGCAGTCACTTAGTTCTGGATTTGGATAATGTTAGGAACCTTCGATGTGTCAACATTTTTATCAACCGCCATATAGAAAAGGTCATCGTTTTTCAAACGAAGAACATCCGTCACGTCTAGCTGCAAATCTTTGTGGACGAATCATCGTGGTGGGCAAAACCTCTTGTTACATTTTATGTGATTGGTTGTTTTGGTTAGTTGCTTTGTATGATGAAAGATATAGACCACAGATGCCACAAGATTGTTTAGATAAGTATGCGGAAGTCACATATTGTCAACGCCTCAAAGGCTATATTGGCTATTCGGCCGACGTACGACACCGTAGGTACAGCGAGCGTGAACTCGCGTGGCTGCCATGTGCTTAAAAGTGATACAAATTATATATGTGACGTCACGAAGCTTATGACTCGTACAACCCCTTGTCACACGATGTCACTCTTTGTAGCCCCCTCTCCCCTCCCTCTTAAGATGTGACGTAATTTATGGATGTCTCTGAGTGTAATTATTGGCAGTCGAATTATCTACGATTACGGCTTTCGAGTGCTGCACTAGCCATAATAATACTGGCTGCAAAAGCAAATCTGACCAAAAATAGATGGCAAACGGAAGAAACATTAGACACATCTTGTGTGAGCGAGAAGCAGGTGATCAAGCAGTAGCAGTTATCTTCCTAGTTGAGTACACGTCTGTCCAATTAAATAACAACCAAGATCAGAATTTGTTGAATATCGGCTGATTTGAACTTCACTAAAAATTTCACACATTAGATTCAACGACCACTGGAGGATATCATGTCCTACGTCATTATGTAGAAGATGAATATATTACATACAAGCAACTTTAAGCGCTCTCTGCTTCACATGTATACCACTCAACAAGTGCTACCCGTCTCAGTTCGGCAAAACGCTAAAGTAACAAGTACGGTATGAACGTGACCCGACCTTCAAGTAACTAGTTACTTTTCTGGGCTAACTGCGATCCCTTATCAAGAGATACTATAACCTTATTACAATAATAACCGTGTCCCATTTGTCAGATGTGCTGAAAAATCATCGGAATAAAAATCTTGCTAAACTCTAATACCATTCTTTCAATGGAACTAACACAAAGACTAATAGTTGTTACATAGTGGACAATGTCGCCATCCTAAAATTATATTTCTGAATCACATCAGGGTCTCTCCAAGATAAAATGTTAGTCAGCATTATACTACATTCTATAGACTAGAAATAGTATTTTCTTTGATACTATGTAAAGCTGTTTAAAGAATATTGCATGATACATTGTTTTTTAGACTGATAGTTGTCTGAAAGCGAATGCATAGAAGCTCACACCATACACATGCAGCTGATTATACTAAGTATTGTTATTAGTTGCTTATTAAACAGTTTTCAAAACAATAGTTTACAATATCTCTGACCGTAACCAATTGTGCATCTCTTTTCTTAGACCATACTCTATATTTGCAACTTTCTCATTTTTAATAGATTCTTGTTGCCTTTGCCCCTATATAAACTTTGAATCATTAACTGACTTGCTCTTAGTGCCATCACAGGAGAATAACAATTCAGACTGGGATCTTCTTGATTTTTTCTATTTGTATTTATTGTAAAATAACGTAAATATATAACTATTTCACACTAGTGTAAGCCCTTGACCGTTTTTTGCGTATCATCACAGGGTCTAGAATAGTTATAGTTTTTAGGATGAATATGACAGGTTGACATGATTTGACCAAATATAAACTTGCCCTGTGTTTAACCCTCAGTGTGAATAAAATCTTTTGAGCTTGAAGAACTCAGAATCATTAATAGAGGTAGGTATTAAACACGAGCAAAAACGACAGCGCAATCGAATAATTTCTTAAATACAAACCTGACTTGTATTTCACCCTTAAAGTTCACTCTGCAAAATTTAAATAATTCCTGTTTGTTTCAAAAGCGTCACGTGGTTTTTTTTATTGAGACTGGGTAAACACTCACTCGTAATCATTGGTCATAGTATCTGTAACGGCTAGAGAACTTAATACACATTCCATATTATTAAACAGTTGAGCAACTCCGAAGAAATGAATTGTCAGAATACTCAATTCGGTAACATATTTGGTCTGATGTCCACTTAAAATAACCTAATGATTCACGTACAGCGAACATGAACAAAGACCATCAATGAAAGTGGTCAGTAAAATACCTAAAAAGCAAACAAACCGTAATGCATAAAGTTTGGTCAAGCAATAACATTAGTGAAAGTTTTGATTAAAATGAAATTTATCCTAAGCCGGTATGACAATTGGCATTCGTGGTTACAGCAAAGACCATGAGTAATTTAATTTTAAAGTAGTTTTAAGTTGTTTTCATTAGCAACATGTTACTGAAAAGCAGATCTACCAAGTTTTTTCAATCGCAAAATTTACCAATATTTTTTTAACTATGAAACGCTTTGAAAAGCAAGCTTAATGAATGTATTATGGCTATTAATTAAATGACAGTTGCTTAGCTATTAAATTGTGGGCATAACCACGAATTTATTCTAATGGTATCTCTAGTTGATGTTTTGCGAGCGAAGGCTGACACGTGACACCGTTCTCCAGCCAATAGCTATCGAGGTGAGCGAGTGAACTTAGGAAATTATATAATAGACAGAATAGTAGAAAATTAAATTTAAATCTTCAAATGCTCGTAGGAGAGTCGTGCATACGCTGTCTAGGATCGCTCGGTTTATCGCTGCCAGCACAACCTCTGCCGGCCAAAAGCCGGAAATCAGAACCGAGTACCGAGCCTGGACGTAAGCTCCAACCTGACGGTAGGATCGTGGTGACGAAGCGACGCTGGTATTCACTCCGTACAAGTAACTGAAAAATTAAAGAGTGTGAAGGATGTATCTTCTTTTTATTATTATTTTCTACGTGCTGTTGTATTATTTTATAAGATTGTATACGTTTACTCCACGTGTTCAGTTATCCAAATAAGCTCTCTGCGGCAGAAAGAACAGCTGTAATGACCACGTTAGAACGATATGTACTGTTTTGGGAAGTATATACTATCCTTCTCGCGCATATTTAATTATGTATTTTGTGGCCTCCGATTCAAATAAACCCGAAGCAAACGTCTCTTGTACTCCAAATATAAAACTGAAACTTGACTTTCTTAAATACAGGAGAGCGAATGTTGCTAGAGAAAAGACGGACGAAGTTCGACGCTAGAAAGATTACTTATCGTCTAAAGATGACAATGAAGAAGACAGTCTACTTAGCAGTGGATATTTAGAGCAGAAAAGTACCTGTAGATGTTTATTGTAGTTTCGATAGTGCCCCTGCCGTACCATCTTGTTCCGTTTTCTCTGTTTTCCACCCTTGTTGAGTGGCAGGAGCGAGGAAGATAATATGCGCCATTTCTGTATTACCGAGCCTTCGTTGTCCAGCGAGCCTTCGTTGTCCACCGATCCTTCGTTATCCACCAAGCCTTCGTTGTCCACCAAGCCTTCGTTGTCCACCGAGCCTTCTCTGTCCACCAAGCCTTCGTTGTCCACCGAGCCTTCGTTGTCCATCGAGCCTTCGTTGTCCACCAAGCCTTCGTTGCCCACCGAGCCTTCTTTGTCCACCAAGCCTTCGTTGTCCACCAAGCCTTCGTTGTCCACCGAGCCTTCTTTGTCCACCGAGCCTTCTTTGTCCACCAAGCCTTCGTTGTCCACCGAGCCTTCGTTGTCCACCGAGCCTTCGTTGTCCACCAAGCCTTCGTTGCCCACCGAGCCTTCTTTGTCCACCAAGCCTTCGTTGTCCACCAAGCCTTCTTTGTCCACCGAGCCTTCGTTGTCCACCGAGCCTTCGTTGTCCACCGAGCCTTCTTTGTCCACCGAGGCTTCTTTGTACACCAAGCCTTCGTTGTCCACCGAGCCTTCTTTGTCCACCAAGCCTTCGTTGTCCACCAAGCCTTCGTTGTCCACCAAGCCTTCGTTGTCCACCGAGCCTAGGTTTGTCCACCGAGCGTGGGGAAGCCCCAGCAGTCACAGCTCCCCCGAGTCCAGCGTAGGCGGTTATCATGGGGGTATGTTTACCCACCACGACAACGTTTCAGAAAATGAAGAGGGGTGGTTCTTGGTTGCTTTTCCTAGTGTTCGTAAGTGTTGATGTAAGTGTGAAAACTTTGATAGTGTGATCAATGTATATTGTTTATGTGTTGTGAATGAGAGATGAAAGAAGGGAAAGGGTGAAACTCGCTGCCGGCACATTCAGGCTTACTCTTCTGAAAGACACAATCTTTGGGTCCCCATCCAACAGACGAATTACCATCAACAGTATCGTATGACTTCACTCTATACGCACTACGGAGATGTTTGAGATTTAACCCAGGACTTTGATGCACAATCTGGCGATTGGAAACCACCTCTCCTACAGTGCCGTAAAGTCCAAAAGATGAAAATTTCTTCCATCATCAAGTATCGAACCAGCTAATCCCACGTCAGTGCCAGACACCATAACGATGCTGTAACCAACTGCAGCAACGGAAAAATGAATAGTTAAAGTGCTTTTACCTTAGTCCTTTGAACAGTGGACAAGTAATTATTATTTTTTTTTTTTTAAGTCACTGAATCCAAAAGTAACAAAATAATTCAGATCCGATTACCATAGCGAACCAATCCAACCTGATACAACATACGCGCGCGAGAAAAATTATTTCGTCAATAAAGACAAATGTTTACAGTTCTTGGGGTATGTAAGCTATTTCAAAAGTTTTGAGGTAAGTTCACCATGAAATGAGACGATTGAGTTTGTTTACTGCATAAATAGGATGTCATCCCAGTTTTTACGCTATGAACACGAGACTGTTTCAGTATCACAAAAACCTTGCACTGCATTCATTCAAAAAGCGTTATAGTGCATTGAGATATACTTGCAATTTACTTTTGATCAGTTATTCGAAAATGCTTAAATTCGGAATGTAACAGCTATTATAAGACGTTTATGATTATTAAACACCTATTTATACGTAAATATAAAGCAGTTTGATTATATTCATCAATAAATTAAATAACATATTGCTGTGCTTTATTATTGTTATTATGTGCGTATGGACATAGTTGGATCAAGCAGTGCTTTCATAATTCGCTTTTCTGATTTTCCAAATAGCTCTCATTTTCTGTCCATGAACTATATTCTTTCTTGAGTTCACTTGGTTCCTGGTCTCGTTGGAACTTCATTCTTTGGCTGCACTATCTATCTGTCGACATTTTGCCTGAATAGGGTCCTGTCTAAAATTTTCGAAGTATCTATTTGGGACCACTCTAGGTCCTTTTTTGACTTGTTGCATCCACGGTATACTCTTCAGCTTTGCGGCGTATGTCATGAACTTGTGTGTAAGTCATGTTGTTGGAAGTCTTTGAACGTGTCCTTAGAATTGCAATATTCGTTCCCTGATGTCTGCTGCAACATTAGACATTTTCTTGATTGCAGCCGTTACCCATCTCCCTCATGATTTTTCGTTCTTCGTTCAGGATGTTTTCTAGGTCACCTTTTCTATTGGCTATCAGAGTTTCTTTGCTTTATTATTCCTCATAGAAACTTTAACTGTTTTCAAATTTTTATCAAAACTTTTTAACTGATTGTCTGTGTAGAGTAGACCTGAATGGAGCAGTACATAGCTTCACCCTCTCTCCTGTCGTCATGCCATTCAAAACGAAACTATATACTTCACTGAAAACTAACAAATCAGAGCTATCCATCCGGTTTTCCACGGTTTCCCGAAATCATTCCAGGCAAATTCCGGGATGGTTCCCGTTCATGATTTCTATCCTCGGCGGCTCTATCGACCTCATCGTCGACGAGCCCTCTCTTATACCTTAAGTGCAACTGTGTTTCGAATATAGATGCCGTGGTTTAGTTCCCAAAGCTTTCCCCAGTGTTTCTGTCCAGTTTAATGAAATTTCGTCCATCGTTTTCTCTTTTCTATACTTTATTTATGACAGCAGAAATACCGAACGTGGTGGGTGAACGGTTAACGTTCTGGGTTCAAATTCGGTAGGACGTGGGTTCGAATCTCGGTCCGGCCATCCAGATTTGGGTTTCCATGGTTTCCCCAAATCACTCTAGGTGAATGCCGGGATGGTTCCTTCAAAAAGGCTATGGCCGAATTCCTTCCCATTTCTTGCCCCCAGTCCCTTCTCGCCTCTAATGACCTCGATGTCGGCGTAAAATCATAAAAAAGAGAGCAGAAATAATGGGATCCTGGATTTATTTATTTATTTATTTCGTGTCAAAAACACTGCTTTTACAAATTGTCAGAAACAGTAATAACAATAACAGAAATAAAATGATATAAATAAACACCAAAGAGTTCATACAATGGATGACCAAAAGTCAGCAACTTGTATGGCATTGTCACTGGCGCGAAAGAAGTCTTTCAGAGTGCAGGTTGATGGGCACTGCGGGCAATTGTATAAATGCTGAATGGTCTGTTCTGCCCCACACTCACACGCAGTATTAGGATTTTCAAGAAAATGCCATCTTGCCAGGTTATCTTTGGTCCTACCCACTCCACTTAGTGCTCTCCAGGTCTTCCAGTTGAGGTTGCCACTTGGCGGTAGTGCCTCTACAGTAGCTATCCATTGACTCACACGAGTCATTCTTGCTCGCCACATATTGAGCCGGGCAACTTCCGGCTGTACATCTAAAGCTGTCGTCCTAAGGAAGATTTTTCTAGATTTGAGCCTTTGTCTGAGGAGTTGATGCCCGAATAAGGGATGAGCAGCGTTTTGATTAGCCGGATCCTGGATTAAAGATAATTATTCTTAATACGAGATAACATTTTGAGATGTTTATAGTAAAGGACCTGATCTATGAATCAGATTTGTTACTCATGTTGCTGATGAATAATTAGTGCGTGTTATGTACCAGCGATCGCGGTTGCACTGGTTGCGGTAGGTCTCAGTACAGTAGGTGGTGCTGCCGCCTGTTGGTTATTATTTATTGCCGGGCAGGCGGTGGCGATATTGCGCGGGGAGCCACGCTGTAATTAGATTGGGGATCTATTGCGTCGCTGCGGCCGCCGACGTGGGGTCGGTGGCAATATTCATGGCGAAGGCCGAGGAGGGGGGGGGGGGCGTTAGCTGTATAAACACGGACCCCTCGGTGACCCCTCGCGGGGAAAAAGAGGCATTACCGTGCTTAGAAAGCACTAGGTTAGCAGCGCCGCAGTGATTTGTCACGTAAGGGTGTTAACGTTCGGGGTTTAACGGCGGCGCGCCTTGGTCATACATCAGCCCCGAGGAGCTGGGGTGGGGATTTCGTAAATGGGGTATCATTCCGGCATTACGGGATTAATGATTCGGCGGCGCAGCGAAAATTAACCTCTGGGAGGCGGTGCGGGAGGAGGAGGGTTGGTGCTGCACGTGCACGGGAGTCATTAACGGAGTCCCGCAGCGCTATTGAGTCGTCAGTCAGCGGTCAGCGCTCTGCCTGCCACTAATTGTTTCCGAAGGTGTCGACTGGCATGAACCGACGAGGAGTAGCAAACTTCGAGATGACCGTAACTATTAAGAAATGTTGAGATGGATTCGGAAATAACGGATGGCTAGATGTCGACTCGTATAGCCGATACGACCGAGCGCGATGGGTGAGCGGTGACGCTCTGGCTTCTCATTGGGGGGACGCTGGTTCGATTCACCATCCGGGTATGCAGATTTGGGTTTCCCATGATTTCCCCAAATCACTCCAAGCGAATGCCAGGATGCTTCCTTTAAAAGGCCATGGCAGAAATCCTTCCCGTTTCTTACACCCAGTCCTTCCCCGCCTCTAATGACCTCGACGTCTACCAGGCGTAAAGAAAAAATAAAAAAAAAATTAATGGGGACTGCCGATAGAAGTTAATACTTGAAACTATCAATATCATACGCGTAACACTTCGTACTTATAACTACAGATATACTAATCTATATATTAATACGCTAAGCGAAAACTTCGGATCCCTTTTTAAGAATATTTCACAAACGGAGGAGTGTGAGATTTGGTATAGTTAAAGTTTATATGGAGAAGAAGTGCAGAAAGCTAAAATGTATATATAATATGTGTTACAAATACATTTAAATAAATAAAATAAAACATTCGTTGTTTACATTAAATTGTTTTTGTTCTTTTTTCTTTTTGTGGCAACGATACTTAGTGATTCTGCCAATGTCTGTGATCTTTGGTCAACAGTAATGAAAAAAATATAATAAGCATAGTTAATAGATGTTAAAAATAAATTATTAAATAAAAATTAAATTCGCGAACGTGTGTGTGCGTGAAATCGGATCGGAGAAGGAGCCAACTATCTGACTTGTATTCCCAGCATTGAGATACTCTGTGGTCTTTGGTGAAACAAAAGACTAGCATAAAGTAAAATCTTTGAAGCTATAGAAGGAACATTTCCAAAAGGAATGAAGTGGTTCTGCCAGATATTATATGGTCTTTTTATTATTTAAAAGGTTAAGGGACATTTGATTTTGAATTTCAGTAATTTCATTAAGATTATTTTTTTTTAATTCAGATATTTGCAACTCCTTCCATTATCCCTTGATAAGTCGGAGAAAGAGAGAGACAAAAAAAGAAGGAGTACCTATTTGCGTGAAATTCAAAATGATAATAGACCAAATTTAAATAGTGAACACACAAAATGATGAAATTACTTTGATGGATACATTTAAATGCGCACTAAATGTCATCCCAAGAAATTTTGATAGTTTTCGAATTTACAATGCAGGTTTTGAAATGCAAGACATTTACTTCAGGGGGAAGAAATGCATTTAGGCCCTACTTAATGTTATCATAAAGCTAAAGCAGTTTTATGGGCCTTGAGTCAAAATAAATATTTTAAATCATTGTATGATGGACTAAATTCAAATGAACCAGCGGTAAATAGAACGTAAAACATTAATTAAAATAATGATTATTACTCATTCACGAAAGAAACTAAATAATGAATTAGGTCCAATTTCGACCCCTGGGCGATCACAAGTAATAATAATTCCGTGTAGTTGTAATGAACTGGTGACAAGGTTTCTATTGGCTGCGCATTCCGCTCCTGTCTAAGCCGCCTTAACTAAAAACTGAGTCCACAACGCCAAGGTTGGCCGAATCTTCTCGAAGGAGATAAACAGTATCAGTACAGTGTCAGAGGCAGGAAAGCTAACTCCTTTCCTCAGGGGACTACAGTCTAACGTGAAATCAGAACCGCGGAACGACTTTGCGTAGCTCGTATAATCAAATACAACTCCTCCAAATTCCTGTTCACCACGGGAGTTGAACCCGCAACCGGAGAGAGAAACTTTCGGAGGTAAGCGCCTTAACCGCTTAACAACCAGACCGCCTTGTTGTGCAGTATACGTGTGCTAAGTATTATCATAAACGGATAAAAACCGTGAGTTTATATGAACAGCGTTGACAGAAATTATGTGAAGGGTTAGGTTTTGTAAATCAAACTAAACGGCATGTTTCTATTTGTTTTAAAGTACAAATATGCAAAGTTCCATTAAAATCTGATTACAACCGTGTGTTTTTACGAAGAACATTGTAAAAACAAATATATATATATATATATATATATATATATATATATATATATATATATATATATATATTTATATATTATTATATATTAGATACGAGTTTCATGGCTGTCCACGTGTAACGCGTCATACTTATGGCTACAGATATATTTTTAACATTTGCGTGTTACGAACTCATAAGATTTTAACCATCCATAAAGCGTACAACCCTCATGTCATACGGGCAACACCTGATAGCGTGACGGTGACGGCGCGGCATAGCATGTCGGTGACGGGAAGTTGTGAACTCATAGATTTACCCCCGTCCAAACATCGCCTAACACACTTTTAGAAGTTTTCACGAGATAACTGGTTCTACAGCCAAGCGATTTCCCATAACCATGTTGACTATCTCGAATGGTCATACGTTTGATGTGATGATCACCGTACTCGGTATACCAAGCATTAGGTGGTAACGCTCGTGTCAGGAATTCTGGAGGGCGTGGGTTCAATTCTCGAGTGGCCATCCACATTTCGGTTTTTCATGGTTTACCTAAATAACTCCAGTTCATGGCCCTTATCGTTCTCGGCTATGACGATATCAACGTCGACTAGACCATTGTTACACCTCCATTGCAACCGTCTTTTGAACTAACTGCAGTGGTTTGGTTTCTAAGTATTGTTGTTTATTTGGATGGCTCTGATTTGTGAGTGTTCAGTTCAAATAAAATTGAATTAAGAAGAACTGTTTCTTTCATTAGTGTCTTAAAAAGGAGAAAGTGTTATTTTGTTTATACGAGTATTCTGAGTGTGGACAAGTTTTTCTCTTTCAGATTTAAATAAATTAAAGCACGGAGTAATTTCAACATTGGCACAAGGCCGACTTATGGATGAAATGATCAGTAATATTCCCATAGATTTAACTGAGACTGTAAAGGATAATTATATAATAACAACGGTAATAACAAGTCAAATAAAACACAATTACTTCAGGGTGGCGCCGCGTCATGTTTCATGAAACCGACGTTTCGACCGTCATTCTGGGGTCTTCTTCCAGGGCAGAAGAAGACCCCAGAATGAGGGTCGAAACGTCGGTTTCAAGAAAAATGACGCGGAGCCACCCGCACAGCCAAGAATCAACTGACTGTGGCCGCGGAAGCCTACGATTACACAATTACTTCAGTTTCCTTACACAATCGATCAGTGTCTTCAATCGCTTTTCCTACACAGGCTCCCATTGTTTCCTCGGTTCCGTATTCACTTCAAAACACTGGAAGATAAATTGAGATATTTCATTCATTCTTATTATCTGGAACACCTGTTTGCCACTAAGTAATACCGACAGTCCTGGAATCTTATCCACCTTATCTATTTCATATTTTCTGAATCATTCGGTCATTTCTAAGATAAGACCATAAAACGACAGTCACCATCATCACATTTTAGGCCCCAGCCTGTTACATCTGCTTTGTGAGGTTTCTAGATCATTTCGTCTAATCCGAAGTTGTCCTGCATTATGTAATGCTTGTAGTCTGCATTTTAATAGTGTCTTTGGGAGTCTGCTGTCATTCATGAAACCGATATGTTCTTTCTATTTTACCTATATTTCTTAATTCGTATCTTTTATTCCCAACTCCTCCCTCATCTCCCTATTACTTCAGGTTACTACTGGTGCAGTTAATAATAAACACAATACTAATAAAATTCGTGAATATTAAACTGTGAGAGGACGTATCGTGAGTAGTTGCAGGCAGTTAGCCAGCATTGACGCCTTGGGAACAGGAAAACTTCTTGAACAATAGCATAAAAGCTAGCAGTCTCTAGAGACAATCTACAGTGACCTTGAAAAAGGGTCGGGTAATTTTTTCCCGCTAGCGAAAGACGCATAATATGACACAATTTCTGTTAGCACGAAATCCAGTCTAGGAGAATTTACTAAGCGGTGTTGACTAGGAGTATTTTTCAACAAATTCTCTGACACGAATACTTACGAGGTGGAGAATAAATAATTTTAAAACATTTCAGTACGGAAAAGTTTGCTTCGTTTTCAGAGAACCTCATAGTCACGTGTGTATATAAAACACAAATAAATCGCTCGTACGTGTGGAGATAGTGACAGAAAATATTTGGCAATAAAAATTGCTAACAATTATCGTCAAGTTTTATTGTTTTCTCGGCCTATCATCGAGAGAGGACGCAGCCCTAACGCCAGTATTGGTTAAAACACATCAACTAGTGGAAGAGAAGGACATCGGAGTTTCCTTGGGAAGAAAACGAAGCGACGGACATAAATTGATGCTGTGACTTGATACCGGTTCTGATGCTGAATGCTTCTACTTGGTGATATATTTGGCCTTCGTTACATCAAACTTACTGCTGCACAAGGATGTCTGTAAGTCACTGTAAACTTATGTTGTTCGACAGTGAATTGTAAAATATTGTCTTAGTATAAGTAATATACCAGTGTCCAATAGCGAGACAGTATTGTTACATGCAGTCATTGCCATGCAATTATGTGAAGAAACATTACCGCCCGCTTATTTATCAGTGAGGAACATGGTGCTTGGTGCTAACTGAACACATCGGTATGGTAATATCAGCGATTTAACCTCTGCAAATTCAAAATCTAAATATTGTAGCCATCCTAATTCGCCCTGCTGATGCAAATAATGTGTTAGGACTTTTCGAGTTCTGCTTATCGTTTAATTGAGTTAAACCCATTTTTGTACAATGATCTGGAAGGTTTGGATTGATACTCAATTCGTTTGTTAATTTCCTTAATTAATGATACAATTAATTTAAATAAATTGAAGCTTAAATTTCTATTTAAATAAATTGTTATGAATTTGTTAACTTCGTTTGGTCTATTAGTTCGTGTGAAATTAATATAATCCCCCCTATATTTTGTAATAATTTATTTATATTTCAAAAGCATTATTTTAATACGAATTATTTTACATGGCACCCAAATGAATGATATCAACAAGGCAGACAATCAAAATAATTAATATTCACAAAGGAATATTTTATTTTGTATCATTTTAAAATGATTGTGTGGTGTACCACAGCCTGCCACATATCTTAGAAATCCAATCGCTGCATTATGAATTCTTGCCATGTCTTTTTTCCTTATAATACATGTTTCACTTAGAAACAGTATTGCTGGAATCAACAATGTTTTTATGAAATTTGTTTATTAACCTCTCTTTACTTTCTCTCGTAGATTGTCAGAATAAAGATTTTCACCTCTAAGAGGCTGCGAAGGAGACATAGACTTGCAACGGTGAAGAGCTGTGGTGTCGTCCATCCTGGCAGTGAAGCTACCTCGCACCCCTCCAGCCGCTCTAGTCTTCGCATTCTCTCCCCCCTCCCCACCCCACCCCCTCTCAGTTTGGAACCTCTACTGTAGAGTAACATTTTGAACTGAATGGCAAATAAAATATATATATATTTTTTAAAAATGACAGTCTTTGGGGACTGCCGACAGAAGTGAAAACTTAAAACTATGAATTTCATAGGCGCAACACGTCATACTTATAGCTACAGATGTACCAAATAATAATAATTCCGTGTGGTTGTATTGACCTGGTGACAGGGTTTCTATTGGCTGCGTATTCCGTCCCTGTCTTAGGCGCCTTATCCTAACCCGGTAGAGCTACCAGATCTAGAGCACCTACAGTTTAACTTGGAATCCCAACCGCGGAAGCGTTCTAGCGTACTTCACATTACACAACAAGCTGTGCCAAAGGTGAAGGTCGAGTTAATGTTTTATGAAAATCCTCGCCGAGAGAGGCATTCGAACCAGGGACCTTTCGTTCCCCCGTCAGACACCTTAACCATTGAGCCACCAGACCGCTACAGAAATACTGTTAACATTAGCATGTGGATGACGCGAACTCAAAATTTTACCCATCCAAAAATCACCCAACGCCGCAGAAAGAATATTTCACTTCAAAAACTAAAAACCTAACTTAGTCCACAACCCGAAGGTTGATCGAATCTTGCGGAACGAAATGTACCAATCTGTTATATCAGAGTCAGGAAGGCCAATTCCTTTCCTCAGGAGCCTACAGCTTTAGGTGGAATCAAAACCAATGAACGTCCCGACGTAGTTCATATAATCAAATACAACTCCTAAAAATTCCTACTCACCACGGGATTTAAACCCGCGACCGGGGAGAGAAACTTTCGGCAGTAAACGCCTTAACCGCTGCGCTACCAAACCGCGTTGTTTTGAAGTATACGTGTCCTAAATAGGCTTAGCACCAAAATCGGATAAAAACTGTGGGTTTGTATGAACAACGTTGACAGAAATTAAGGTGAGGGGAGAAAGGAAGAGAAGGTATGGGTTTTTGAAAAGTATTTTCCTATTTGATTTAAAATATTCGTAAGCAAAGTTTCATCAAAATGGGATAAAAGCTGTGTGTTTGTATCAAGATCATTAACAAAAAAAGATCATTTATTTTTATATACTAAATACAAATATAATCTATACTTTCACTGCTGTCCAAGCACAACACGTCATAGGGGGCGTCCATAAATTACGTGAGATGAAATAGGGGAGGGGGTCCAGCGAAATCTAACTAAAGGGGAGGGGGGGGCAACGGAAATCTCACGTGAGATTTTGGAAAAAATTTTGGACTGTAAAGCTAAAAAAAACAGGTCTACAAATGACGCGAAAGTCGATTTTAGGGGGTATTTCGTCTAAAAGTTTGGGTGTAACCGACTTTGGGAGGGTGAGTCCTTAAAAAAAAAAGGTCTCAAAAAGTTGCGAGGGCGGGGTGGGGGGGAGGGTCTCACGGGACCCATATCCCACCAGAGGGGAGGGGGGGGTCAGAAAATCCGGAAAAACCTCTCACGTAATTTATGGATGCCCCCATACTTACCGCTACGGATATACTGTTAACATCAGCATGTTGGTGACGTGAATCGATAAGATTTTACCCATCCAAAAAGCGCCTAACGCTCATATTTTACACATACGGAAGTCACGGATCACTAACTTGTATGTTGTTGACATTTAAGACATATGCTATTACATTGTACCACTATAACATAATAAATGCATGTTTAAAATTGTTATGTAAACAGAGTTATGAAATTGAAAGTAAACTACTAAAAGTGAAAAGACTCTCGATACTTATAAACAAGATGAATAACAGTGTTTTGCCTGCAGACCACCTGCCATATCTTCGCGGACCACAGTTTTTGTTTATGCAGCGGATTACGCGGGTAGTTGTTGGACCCCTCTGTCTTACCCCTCGCGCAGTGTCAACTGGCTTTTGAGCGCGTCGTGTTCCGCTACGCGCACCATTATGTGCCGGCGGAGGGTATGTCAGGGACGGGGGTATTTCTTGGGCTGTTTGTTAATATAGCTGATCCCCCGAGACGAGCACAGCGGTGCATTAGCTTGCGATGACACACTCTGCCGGCAGGGGAGGGAAGAGCAGCGGCCACATGTAGCAACGGAGTCGCCCGCAAACAATACACCAGCCTTATACTCGACACCAGCACTACCAGTGAACAGAAAATAATGTGAATTACTAGTGAGTGACGTAGTGATTGCTTATTAACTGGATAAAGTGCGATACATGGGAATCACGTACTTCGCTCTGGGTCAAACTTATTATTTGCTTTAGTGTAAAATGTGATCTCCCAATAATAAAACATTTAGCAGAATGCAAGTGTGGGTATTTCCATTGAAGCTACCTTTTGAATGAGTCAGTGGAATCGAACTTAATTTCCACTTACATGCGGTCCTCAAAGAACATTATTCTCGTGGTAAACGTAAATGCCTCCTCGTTGTATGGTAGAAATACAGTTTTTTATTTCAACATTTGATGCTAGAATAATTTCACCATCACCGTTTGTTTATCTTGGAACGATATTCAAATACGCCTAAACTATTTTATGGCAAACGCATATACTAGTATAATTTCTTTGTACAAAGTTGGACTTTCTCTCGATGGTAACTGAACACGCGGTTATTTGTATTAGGAAGAAGTAAAACATCATGTCTAATCGCAGGAAAATAAACGATTGTCTCTTTGAATCTACCGTAAGGGAGCGTCCATAAACTACGTGGCACGGTCTGGGTGGGGGGGAGGGTTCGATAAGCTATGCTGGGCTACGTGGGTGGTAGTGGTGGGGGGGTTTCGGGGCCAAGCCGCGAAGTTTTTCATTCATATTATTTGTCACAGTTAAAAAAAGGTACTGAACGCATAACAGCATGTGAATATTTATTTCCGTCATTTAATTGTCTCCGTATGTAATTTACGACAATCTGACAAGAGAAAACTTTACAAAATGTCTTCTGCAATCAATAGGGAAATAAGCTAAGAGGCACGCGGGGGATGTGAAGCAGAAAAGCAGAAACCAAGTCAGGTTACGTGGGGGGGGGGGGGGGGCGGTCAGTGGAGGCAAAACGGGGCTACGTAGTTTATAAACGCTCCCTAAAGACTTTCTGGTAGTCACAAAAATGACTAATACATATTTTATAAATGTGTTAACTTTACTCGCTATCTGTTAATTTAATTGTACGAAATCCCACAGTATTTTTATTTCGTTTTTAGATTTTATTCTCGAAATTAAAGTTTGCAATGCTAAGGGTATGAAGTGAATGTAGACATCTGTCCATAATTTCCCATATTTTCGCTGTTTATTCTGGCAGAAAGGAGGAGCATACAATCATCCACTTTTTTTTTAAGACCAAGGAAAGTCATGATCACGATCACTGGTGGCAAGGTTGTAAATCACTGCATAATTGCACCTCTGGTTTGGCCAGCACCTTTAACACTAAATGCTATTAGTCGTACTGCCAAATTGTTAATTTGAAGGTAATGTGCTTGTATTCCGGGTGTCTACGATTAGGGTGTTTCGGAGAAATGATACGCGCTTCTTTCTACAGTCATAAGTATACTTATCGCCACGAGAGTATACGAAATTTATGTGTTAACTGCGCAAATCATTGTTATTAAAATTGTAGTGCATAAAGGAGTTGGAAGTTTCTAGTTTCACACATGTCCTCTCAAAAGGTGCATCAAAAACCAGGACCGTGTTCACGAAAAACAAGAGAGCAACTGTATAGGAAATCATTGAATTGTGATGCGAATAATCTTTCAAGTTGAGTGGCAGCCCAGAATCAGGAGAATTCGGGAGGACGCGGACTCGAAACCTCATCCGGTCATTTAGATTTCGATTTTCCATGGTTCCCGAAATCACCAATGACGAATATCGGGATGGTTCCTTCAAAAGGCCATGATAGAATTCCTCCCCGTTCCCTGTCCCCAGTTCTTTCGCAACTATAAAAACCTCAAAGCAAAAAGAAAAGTTCAGGACTCGAAGAATACTGAACGGTGCTCAACGGGGTGAAAAGCTGAAAAGCATTCCACAGAGAAAGCAGCAGCACACGAAATTACTGTCAACTCCACTGGAGTTGACGGGACTAGAGTAGGGGTGCCTGTTATTCTGTTGATGACATCTTCCCCTGCTTTTACAAATTTGTTATAATTATTATTACATTTTTAGGCATTGGCTTTGCTTTCGTGCAATTGATTAACACATTGTCAGAGTTATATGTTTGCAAAATTATCTTATGGTTATTAGTACTTTAAAATTCTTATATACTAGGTCGACAGTTGTGGAACAAATCCCGAGGAATGGAGGCAGAATTGAAGTAAGACTCCTTGAAATTGTGGGGAGTTATCGCCTCTGTTGGTTGAGGAATAAATCTGAACGAAACAAAACAATGGGGTGCCACGACCATGGAGGGGGGAGGGGGGAGGAGGGAGGGACCAAAAGTGGCGGGGAGGTAGTTACGGGAATGGAACTGTCTTCATGGCCGAGAACTGCCTAGAGGAACGCAATGATACTTTAGTCGATCAGCCTCGGCTTTTTAACTTCTGTAAACCTCCTCTGCAACTCGTGTCGTTGCAGTTAAGTACTTAGTAGAAGATTTGTGATTGTAAATAAAATGTTTAACTGTTATACAGCTAGCAGTAGTTCTTTTGTGTATCTAAATAAAATTTTAAGTTATAAACAATGTTTTTGCTCCATTAAATCTTTTCTGAAACACGTAATGTATCAGTTTAGCAATGGGCAGTAATTTCTCTTATTTACGGTACCTAAATGCAATTGTTAGCAGTTAAGTACCTAGCAGTAATTTATCTTGTGAACTAAATAAAAAGTCACATATATACAATATTCGTTGTTTCACTCGCAATTTGGCTAAAAAAAACGTATTAACGCAAACACTAGCTTCGACTAATACGTACCTCCATTTTTTTCCGAGACAATGCCTTTTTTTTATACTTATGGTTTTATGCCTCGTCGACGTCGAGGTCATTAGAGGTGGGATGGGACTGGGGACAAGGAACGGGAAGGAATTCGGCCATGGCCTTTTGAAGGAAGCATCCCGGCATTCGCCTGGACTGATTTGGAGAAACCATGGAAAACCCAAATCTGAATGCCCGGACGTGGATTCGAAACGGCGTCCTCCCGAATGCGAGTCCAGAGCGTTAACCGCTCACCCATCACGCTCGGTTTTACGCATTGTCGATATCATCAGAGGAGGGTGGGGGTTGTAGACAAGGAACGGCAAGGAATTCGACGATGGAATTTTGTTGGAACCATCCCAGCATTCGCCTGAGAAGCCGAAATATGGATAGCTAGACGTGGATTTGACCACATGTTTCCTAAACGCTAGGACCCAGCATTACCGCACATGCACTCGGTATAATCATTGCAGCAATTGGAGTAAATTTTGGTAATTAGAAAAAGTTGGTATTATTTGGTGGTTGAAATAATTAAGTCGTTAAATGCAAAGACATTTTGTTCAATAGTTTTCAGGTCACTTTGACTCAATGTATCATACACATTAATTTTTAATGGTCATCAGTGAATATTAACCTCCCTAAACTTTCTGAAAACGATTTTAGGTTATATAAATAACTCTTGAAGCACAGTTTATCATTTAAAAATTACACATTTATTTATTTTGTACGTAAATATGATGAAACCACCACGTGGCCTTTTATATTTGTCAAATCTCATTTGATAGAATTCAATGTTCCAGCAAATAAAAACTTTCCATTCGAGTTTTCTTTTACGCACAGCAATTTTCATAGTTGAAGCGATATTTTTATTCGAGAAAAGTCACTTAACACTCTATCAATTTAATTTTTCCGAATTCCCAAGGTCTTTCGACCTGTTGAAAGAATTACGATTTCCCGTATTCCGATTTTACCGTGAATTCACTTATGCACCTGCGGTGTAATGTAGAATCCGAACCATGGATCCTACCAATGTATTTTATATATTCAAGTACAACTCTTAAAAATCCCAGCCTCCTCCGGGATTTGAGCCCATGACGCTAACTTCCGAAAGAAAGTGGCTTAACCACGGAGCCACACTGTTTCTTCTATTTTCTCCACGCCGCGGCCGTTTGCATAGTCCTCTTGTCATTCCTTGACGTGGCTGGCAAAAACTTATGGATGTCAGTGAAATGCAGTTTCCACATCACTACCAAATTAATTCTTCCCAAATTGTTCGCACAGTGGCTACATCTTTACAATCAACTGTTCATCTACAGACGCTACCTACTGCCGGCCTTGTGTGCCTGTAAACAGGTGTGTCATTGGGTAATTAATCTCTCGTGATCTTGGCTAGGCCAATCGAATTACTTGTACCTAAATTCACGCTCATACATACTGCGACTTCTAGCACCTTCTGAATACGGATCAATTCAATTACAAACTGATCACGTTTCCTATAGATGAAACATCCCAAGATCAAAACTAATTTTGTAAAAGAGTTCTCAACAACTAAACACAGATCTCATTATTTCTTATAATTTCTCCTGCGAGTCTGTTCCATTATTATTTACAATCATTAGAAATCAGTTACTTTTACGCCAAACAATTTCAAGACAGATCGAAGAATATTTACTACAAGTCAGAGGATTGAAAAAAATGTAAATATGTCAGAAGTTTTTATAACTTTTTGCACAAGAAGAGCAATCAGTTTTAATACGCATCCTTTTGTGTGGCGAATCACGGGTACAGCACTACTCGTTTAAACAAAATGGTCGAAAATATAATACAGTAGGTAGCAAATGCTGTGAAATGACCAATCGATTGTCTGTTGACGGGATTCCCATGATCATTTTTCGGGGTGCTAAAGGTGCCTTGACTGTGGGTTCGAACCTCCGACCGACCATCAAAATTTGGTTTCTCCATGGTTTCCCCAAACCACTTGATAAGCTTTTGATTCCTTGAAATAACTACTGGGAGAATCACTTCTTAGTTAAGTTTATTTTTATTTATTTATTTATTTTTTATTATTATTGTTATTAATATTATTTTTTGCATGAGCTCTACAATAAAATTACAGAGTAAACACAGAGGAAGTATTGACTCGACCAAAGATGGCGTCAACACAAAAGTATTCCAGCGATTAACACACAAACAAAAATTCTGCCAACGACTGACTACTTGTCTCTGCCGATCGCTTATATAGACGCTACAGTAATTTCCAGATTAAAGCCGCTCGATATTTCTCGAGCGGCGACAATTCAGCTAATAATGAAAATCACATTAAAACAATCAGAATTAATACAAAATCATAAACAATCATCACGAAGCACACGGAAATGAAAATTAAAGATATTTACACAGCAAATTATCAACATATACCAGTCCAAACAACTGAGAATTGTCCTCAAAACATCGTGGCTCACATGAACGCTTACAATTACAAATTTTTAATCAATGTTTCATGCATAATACATATTGAACGTATTACATATCATTTACACAGTTTCTCTCCATAAAACAATGTTCATTTACACTAATTCACAATTAATTACACGAAAATTATACAGAACTATAATTAATCAACTCCCAGCTAGCTGTACATAATTTTTCAAATAACATTTCATACAAGGGCTAGATCTGTTATCCACTCCAGGCGAATTCAGGGATGGTTCCTTCAAAAGGCTCTGGTAGGGTTACTTGCCTTCCCTTAATCCCAGCACTTTTCCTCCTCTAATTATCTCGACGTCAACGGATCGTAGAACCGTAAAAAATACTAACTAAATATGCAATTTCTAAAAAAAATCAGCTGCTTTGTTTCCATTCTGAGTAATTACTCCAATGAAAGAGGACCATTGCTATTCGGTAACAAAACCACTGCTTACTCATTGGACAAGGTAGACAGACGCCACCCTCTGCCACAACTATGGCAGAATAGGCCAGATAAATGTTGAGGTCACATCGGCTAGAAAACAAATAAATGTCAACGAATAAAATCCTCTCGGGTAACTAGCCGAGTTAGTCTATCGATAAAACACGACGTTTCGGCGGTCAAAACTCTGCCGCCATTGTCACGTGACTGCTGCCGGTGAAGAAAACCTACAGCCTTAAAAATATATGCCAACATTTTTGCAAATGCATATGTCAGCAGGCAATTACAAGGAGACTGAGATCACTGAGCACTAACTTTCCACTGCTTCGTTGCTTACGGGAGCAGCACTTGTGACGATAACGACCACGATATATGTGGCGCTGCGTCGTAACCGCGCACACACGGTGACGTCTTGGGACGTCGCCTGACGACTCATCACGAATTAAATGGCGCGCTCGCCGACTCACACTCTCGGCCAGCAGCCAGCGTCGCGACGCGCCGCGCCGCCCGCCCGCCCGCTTGGTGTTAATGCTGCTGGATAATTTAGTAGCGCGCGGAGGCGAGCGGGAAATGGATAACCGGTGTAGCGGGCGTCCCCGGGGGCGCCATAACTCAGCCGCCGCTTGACGGATAGTTGCGGCGCCGCGCGGTGCCGGCCTCGCATACGCCGCACTCGGCCGCGCGACTCGGCTCGCCCGGGGGACCCAGAAGTGAGCGTAAAAACAGGAAGCCGTATCGACACGGGCAGCGCAACGACGGAGCTCACGATTTATGCACAAGCGGTTGCCAGCAACCTGCTCGCCCCGTGTATCACTTTGTCGGACGGGCGCCGCGCAGTTTTGGTCAAACTGCTGCTGTATCTTCTCGAACCACGCTTGTATCAAGATAAAGTGGTCAAGTTACACTGCGAGATTTAAATCTTTTTACTGGCTTAAATTTCAGAAAAACTATGACGTAACAGATTCGTCATTTCTGTAATGCACTGAGATTTTTCAGCTTAATATATTAAGAATACAGTTACTTTTTAATAGCTAATATCTACCGCGATCAAATAGCTCTATCGAGAATAAAAGAATAGATATTAGAATATAGAACAATAGATATTAGTCGAAGGATGAGGAATAGTGCATGAAAGGGAAAAGATAACGATGACCACAAACTGGTACTCAATTTCATGCTTAAGGGAGTGGGATTTTTTATTATTATTATCATTTTTTTAATTTTTTTTTTAAGTGGGCAAGGGTGTCAGGTTTGGAACAAATTAACGAGTTAAGTGATAAATAATTTACCAAAAACGCTGAAGGAATTTAAAATTAAAATTTGTAAATCGCAAAAGAAGATGCGAAGGAATTTAAGACTCAAATTATATAAGACTAGTATAAGCCCGTGACCGCTTTTTTGGCGTATCGTCACGGGTCTAGAATAGTTCCAGTTTATAGGATGAAAGATTCTGACAGGTTGACCTGATTTGACCAAATATAAACTTGACCTGTGTGAATAAAATCTCTTGAGCTTGAAGAACTCAGAAGCATGTATAGAGATAGGTATTAAACACGAACAGGGACTATAGCGCAATCGTATAATTGCTTAAATACAAACTTTACTTCTATTTGATCCTTACAATTCACTCTGCAAAATTTTAAAAAAATCTCTATTTTTTAAAATTATTTTTAAATTATTTTTTATTATTATAGTTTTTTTTTGAGAACTTAATACACATTCCATATTATTAAAGAGTTGAGGAACTCCGAAGAAATGAATTGCCAGTATAGTCGATTCGGTAACATATTTGGTCTGATATCCACTTAAAGAAACCTAATAACTCACGTCCAGCTAACATGAATAAAGACCGTTAGCGAAAGTAGTAAGTAAAATAACTGTAAAGCAAATAAACCGTAAAGCATAAAATTTGGGGAGGCCACAACATCAGTGAAGGTTTTAATTACACTGAAATTTATCTTAAGGCGGAAAAAACAATTGGCATTCGTGGTTATAACAGAGACCATGAGTAATTTAATTTTTAAAGGTATTTTAAGTTGCTTTCATTAGCAAAGTGTTATTTAAAAATAGATCTACGTTTTTTCAGACGTAAAGTTTATCAATATTTTTTTAACTATGAAACGCTACGAAAAGCAAACTTAATGAATGTTTTATCACAATTAATTTGGTAGCTGTTGCGTAGCTATTAAATACCCCAAATTTCTTCTACTGGTACTTCTGGTCGCTGTTTTGCGAGCGAAGGTTGACACGTGACACCGTTTTCCAGCCAATAGCTATAGAGGTTGGTGAATGAGTTAGCTTAGGAAATTATATAATAGATAGTTAGAAAGATAAAATAAAAAGGGGTAGTTGGATGTGTGTGTTCCATCGCAATTACCGAGCGTGGTGGGTGAGCGGTTAACGCTCTGCCCTCGCATTTGGGAAGACAGCGGTTCGAATCCCCATCCGGGCATTCAGATTTGGGTTTTTCATGGTTTGCCCAATTCACTCCAGGCGAATGCTGAGATGCTTCCTTCAAATGACGATGGCCGAATTCCTTCCCGTTCCTTGTCCCCAGTCCCATACCGCCTCTAATGACCTCGACGTCTACGAGGCGTACAGCCATAAGTAAAAAAAGTCCATCGCAATTAATTAAATCAAAAACATTTAAAATTAATAATCCGAACGTCATTTTTAAAGCCAGAGAAATTAATATTTTCACTGCTGCTATTTATAAATTGGACGCCGTGAAGATAAAATGGCATAAAAATGTAATCAATATTTCATTGCAGATCACCTATTGGCTACGGTCTAATGTGCTTTGCCCTAACTGTTAGGCAAATGGGATCTTGTATCAGAATTGAATATTTCACTAAGATAGGAATACAACAAACATTTAGTGCGAGGTTACTTAATATGCTGAAAGTTTGAATTTGTTCTTTGTTAAACCAGTTGTTTCTAATAAGATGAGAATTTCTGTTTCCGGACTAAAAATAAAAGAAATGATCGACGTGTACGCACAATAATGGACAAACATATCTGTGTTATAGACTGGAACCGAATTACAGAGGCTGCACGGTTTTTTAATTTTTTTTTTTAATTTAATTTAATTGCAATGGAGCACAGGCTCTGGTGGCAATTTCCCTACACACCCATCTTCCCCCTATCCTGCACCCACCTACATTTTCCCTCTACAAATTTTATCTTTAAATTCCTTCAAAGTTACGTATGACGGAACATCGTTCTTGAATTGTTCTGAAAGAATCTAGTTAAAACAGTTTTCGGACAGCCAAATAAAATCGAGAGAAGCAAGTAGACGGTAGGTGCCGCATTATACGTCACAGTCTATTTACTTCCACTTCATTATCAACTCGAGACGAACAAGTGATTGATTCCTATAATCGACTCCACCCATTTTTTTTTACGACGGACCGCGGTAAAGAGCCATTTAAAACATCAATTACATGATTTAGTATATTAACATTATTGCATTGTGTGCGTTTATGCATCACCCCAGATCATTTACTTGAGATGTAGTGTGGGGCCATTGATAGTACAATTCACCCATCAAGAAAACGTATTCGCATTTGTGGACAACCCTCAGGTAACTGTGCATAGTGCATTGGTGATGAGGATACCGGTAGATATTATGATCATTTTTTCGTGCCGTCGGCGTCATAGTCTTTTCTCTTTTTCAGTTGCCGACCGTTTTAATGTGCCACTATGTAGACATATTAACAATAATATCGTGTGATCGTAATAATCTAGTGACAGGGTTTCTATTGGCTGCGCATTCCGCCCCTGTCGTAGCCGCCTTAACCTAACCTGGGAATCCTACCGGGTATAGGGGACATACAGTTTGTCGTGGAATCCGAACCACGGAAGCGTTCTGGCGTACTTACATTGCACAGCTATTGCCAGAGGTGAAGGTCGGGTTAAGTGCCAATGAAAATCCCCGCCGAGACAGGGATTTGAACCGCAGTCAGACGCCTTAACCACTATGCCACCTGACCGTGGACATAAAGCGGTATAACTGGCCTGGTGTTTCGGCCGTTCTGAATAAGGTTTTTGTGAAGATTTCCGTGATCAGCTATGCGAGTGGTTTAATGTTGGACCATCTTTATCCTTAATATTTCGTTGTTGACGGGAATCAAACATTAAGCCAAAGAAAGTCTTCTATATTTTTACAACCTAGTGTGTATCAATACAATATTCTCCAGTTTTCTTCTTCAGTATATAATTTGATAATTTTGTATTTCATTTTAGATTTCTGTTAATATTTCATATATTTAGATACATCTTTAAACTTCTGATATCTGTAAATGGTGACTGCAAAGTAAACGGGGCAGCAAAGATTTTTCTTAACATTGTCATCAGCTTCTAGTCGTTAAGACCTGAGAATTCCTCAGTCCATCTAATATTTTATTCCATTCTTAGTTAGAGGTACTTTTCGAAGGTATTTTTATATTTTGTCTCTTTATTTTGTGGTGCTGCATGTTTCTATTCATAAAAACTAAAACACAATTTAAACAAAATCATTTTAATTACAAGCATTCATTTAATCTTTCAAAAAACTCATATTTTTCCGAGGATGTTTGCTTCTTATTTACTAAATAGTTCCAACTCCGAGCTAATGAATTTCCTAGATCTTTTTTCTACTTGTTTTCAATCATAATGTACTAATAATGTATTCTTATTCTGAAATTTTCAGACTAACCTTATCGTCAAACCGATTTTTATATTACATCTTTCCCACTTATCTGAAATCGTCCCGATCTGGCCTCGCATTCGGGAGGACGGCGGTTCGAATCCCCGTCCGGGCATCCAGATTTGGGTTTTCCATGGTTTCCCAAATCACTCCAGGCAAATGCCGGGATACATCCTTAAAAAGGCCATGGCCGAATTCCTTCCCATTCCTTGCCCCAATCCTTTCCCGTCTGTAAAGACCTCGCTGTTGAGAGACGTAAAGCAGTTTAAAAAAAATGAAATCGTCCACAAATAGTTCCATCTCTTCTTTTGACTCTATCAGTATCAGTACACATACAGTGGATTTTATCTTGTTTATGTTTTCTTCCCTGATAGAATCAATTTTGTTGCTTCCAAGTCAATTTCCGTACACATTTTATTTTATTATTAATGGTGTTCTACCCTTAAAGCTCTTGAGCCAGCTGAGAGTGTTTTGATGGTTTTCTCAAGTATATTACTCTTTTTTACGTGATTAGCGTGCACAACAATAAAGATAATACAGTATGAACTCGACATTATAATGAACACGTTCACGCCTTAGACCGATCGAAGAGGCTAACTGCCGGCATCGTCCTTATTTATCTAGAAGCGCTTAAATTTGTTAAATATCTGCTATACTTCTCTTCCTTTGTCCCTCTTTTCAGTTTCGATAACTTATCTATACTTAATGTTTTGTATAAAATACTCTAAATGTGACTCATTTATCTGGTTCATCTTGGTATATTTCAAGATTTTCATCAACACACTTCACTACGTCAAGAGCTTTTTTATTCTAATTACACAATTTGCAAACTTTCTGTTTAGCTCTTCTAACGTTTTATACAGCATCGTTAAAAGCCGATAGAATTTTTAGACATTCTTCTCCTACTGAAATCAAACTCTTTTTCTAATGCGATCACTAAAGGAGATTTTACTTTTTACAGTAAAAAGCAAAGAGTTCCCGTTTGTCACTTAATTATACGGTCTTTTGTTCAGTATTTGTGGACATTACTGCTCATGAAATTCCCTACTTTTTAACACTGAAACATCTCGTAAACTGTAAAAAGAATATCGCAAATAATTATTTTACCTAGCTTTCATTATTATTGAACATAGAATATGACATATAGAAGAATAAGCAATAACTGTTAACTAAGCTACAAGTAGTTTCAAATGGCAAGGTCAGTGGCCTTAGTGAACAGCGGAATTTATTCGTCAGAGTGTACAGGTAAATAAGAAAAATCACGTCCACTTGCAGGCACAGTTCTAAGTATTGCACAAATACAAAAGAAGCTTCACCTGAGATGTATGACACGTTAATGAAATGTTTTAAAGTATGTTTCCGACAATTGAGTCACACAAACAACGTATTTTAAACAATTATATAAGCGCAATGCCCTACCCATCTTAAATGTGTCCCATTTCAGAAAATGTATATGATATCTTGATATTGTAACTATTTTCAAATTTTTATTAAGAGATTTTTACGTTAATGAGGTTCCAAACCATGCTCTCAGGCAAGTCATCTTCTGTCTCATCCAAAATCACCTGAAAATCGTTGTATCCAATACAGTGTCATTAACTTTAAAATGATTAGCCACACACTTCAGCCATTTCCCAACAGCATCTTCAATACAAATGTTAAAAAACATAGGTGATAATGAGCAATCTTGTCTCCCCGTGTTGTTTGAGTCTGATCGCCATCTTGTGAGATTTTGATGTATGTGTTGTAATAGAAACTAAGTATTAATCTCACTGTAAGCTGGAGGTATCCTTTGTCTAAAATCTGAAACAATTTATTTCTATTCACCGTATCTAATGCTTTTTTCATAATTATTAATAGTATGTCGTATGTCGGTATATTGAATTCCAATGTTTTTCTACCTGTTGCGCCATTGTAAAAATGCAGCCTGTACATGATCTTACTTTTCGGAAGCTATTCTGTGTATATTCATAAGAGCTTCTGCTATTACACCTACCCGCGTTTTCAGTAATTTTGCATATATTTTGTTTGCTGTACACAAATGACTTATGTTTCGATAATTTACATTTTTCAATCTCCTTTCTTGAATACAGAAAACATCAGTACTACCTTCCAATGAGCATGTACATATCCACATGTCGAGCAACAGTTTAGAAAATTTAATAAACACATTTTAAAATTATTTGGTGAGAACTTAAATAAATCTGTATTCAGGCCATTACAACCTGGCGTCTTTTTATTTTTAAGAGATACCAATACTCAGTCTAGTCATCCAATGTTATTAGATCCATATGTCTGTTAATTTCTGCAGTGGAATCTATTCCTGTTTGGTGTTCACTTTTATCCGTACAATGGGCAGTGAACTATCGTATTCAGTCTCTCTCAGTTATGAGACTATAAACCTGTTTATCATCTTCTGTCTTATTTAAATCTCTCAGCACTCTGTAAGCTCTTTCCTGCCTACCATGTAAATCATGTTCAATATTCTTTATGTAATTCAGCCAGCTTTGTCTCTTTATCTTTCTTACTACTCACCAAACTATAGCTGTTCTTCTTTTGTACTCAATCATATTTTCTACTGTAGGATTTTCCAGTTGTCTCAGATATGCCTCTTTATTCTCTTCAATGATCTATGCAATATCATCGTTCCATATTTTTAATCCTTGTCTGGTATATCTTTTCCTACATTTTCCTATGGCCTTTAATGCATATGTTGTAGTGATATTCTTAACTGCTTTCTATTTTTGATTAATAATGTTCTGCACTGGAATATTTCCCAGAATATTATTGAGTTATAGTTGGTAGTTCATAGTCATATTTCTTCTTTTAACAGATGTAGCTACTTTATATGTTTCTTTTATTCGTTTTGTAGTTGGCTTTGTCGTATACCATCTCTTAGGCATTATCAATTTTGTAACAAGTAAAAATCGATCACTGTGTATATCTTTGCATCTATATAGTCTGGTGTCGTGTACAAGCTCTGCTGTCTATTTATTTGCTGTAGTTAATTATTGATCTATTACCTTGGCAGCTCCCTGTGAACATTATCCTTGTGCCTGAAAAAGGTAACTGTTATTTTCAAGTTATTAAAGCTTCAAAAATCAATCAATAACTTTCCATTCGAATTTATTACTCGCTCTCCATGTGGTGTCATTACATTCTGTGTGGGGTTATTACCCATTCACTCATTCAGAACCCCCGCCATAACTATATAATCGTTTTTGTTGGAGACATTCAGGGATTCTTACAGTTTATCATACAAATCCTGCGTGTCTTCCAATTATCCTTGTCCTGGACTGTACACCACAAAAATGTCAAATACCCTCTATTTGTTTTAATTCTGAGCTTTACAATGCGGTCATTAATCCATTCGTGATTATTAATTCTAGATTTCCATTGCTTCCCAGTCATTATAGCTACTACCGACACGGCCCTCTTTTCTTGTGGCACGCCGCTATAAACCATCATATAATCAGTCAGTTCTATGCTACCTTTCATTTTCTTCTTAGTTTCTGCTATTACAGTCATATCTAGCCTCATATCTTTTAATTGTTTCTGTAACTCTATTTCTTTATTGCTCAAGACTCTGGTGTTTCATATTGCCATCTATAATTCTTGTCCAGCTTCAAACTTCTTAGTTCTTTTCCTAGCTTTTTCGTTATACGAAGATCCGCCCGGCTTATGGTATATTATCTATGTGAAGGTTGCGAGTAGAAGAAAGGTTTCGGTTGTGGGTTACCAGCCCATAGTTGGGTAAGTCACATGGCGGAGCTGCCGCCTTTAGGCCCTGTGACTGCCTGTTTTTATGCAGCGGATGTCTCCCATAGCCAGAATGTTCCAGGTTTAAGGCATCCAGAATTCGACTTTCACCATCTCCCGTCTGCTACACCCCAGGTGTTGCATTCCCTAGGAGCCACTCGTGGACGTGGAAGTAGCGTTTATTAGCAGAGAAGCAAAGAGGACGTAGAGGCATTTATGACGGTTTTGTTGTCCCAGCATTTGCGGATTGGCCTGGGATCATTAGGGCCATACCAACCTTTATACGAATATATACTAAATGCTAAAAAGGTGAAGCCAATGTTATTCCAAATAAGTTAATGCGGACTACTGGAGAACTAAGAAGGTTGACACTCCACTTCTTCCGATCCGGATATCCTAAGTTCTGTATCACGTAGTTAATAAATGTCCGTTCACTAACATTTGAAAGCACTATTTCTCACATTTATTTCAAATTCTTGTGTATATTAAGACTCTCAACAGCTTTCCATTTTGTGCCTTAAGTAACAACTCACATTTATTTCCAGTAATGATTTCTGAGTTGAAAAGCCGTAGAAGTCGCCATCCTACCACATGTGCACAAAACACAGTGGTATTTTTTACAGGGTTGGCAGCACAGAAGTTTAGAAACGTTTAACAATTACAGAAGAATATATTTATGTCTTTAAAACAAAATAAATATATCTCGCTAAAAATAAACGATAATTCTGAAACGTCTGTGAAAATAAATGTCATAACATAACGTACACTTGGTACGTGTATTTTAACTAGTCTCTTAGTATCATTTGTTTGGGTTAAATACCATCTTGACATCCTTATCGCTTCAAAACACAATTCAAGTAAACTGATGTGGTTAATAACCTAGCGCACCCTTGGCTGTAACATTTCAGATGTGTCAGTTTCAAGGATGCCCTCTACTGTGGCTGGTAAAGCGAAGCTGGTCTCTCAGAAGAAGAGAATGCCACGGCTGAGTTGCCAAGGTAATAAGGGATGCCGGACATTCCAGAAGGTTATCCACAAAGTTGACTCGATATGTGCGGTAGCTACTTGTTACCTGCGCATGGACGCAGGGTAGAGGAAGTCGAAAGTCCATCAGCAGTGAGATGATAAAATTCCTTGTTTCTTCTCTTTCTGAAAACACACGTCGAGAAAACCTTTGTGGACAACGCTTTGAAAATTTAGAGATAGGACAGAAAAAATCCATGATATACTTGCCGTTATAGCTTTTTTTGCTATCAGTAACTATCCACCTTAAATTAACACTGTCAAAGTTTAATCAGATAAATTTGTAACGCCACCAAAGTCAAAATGAACACAAATAGAAAAAAAAAATCCTGTGGATATCGAACCTGTTACCTTTAGCACGGAAGTGACAGACCGTAACGCGCGCTGTCATTCAGCCAACATAACTCACCATCTTTTCAATTCGTATAGCTTCATCAAACTAATTCATGAACGATTTTTATGCTTCGACTTCTTCTATATTAGCCAAGACTGACGGCATAAGTACCTGACGTGTAATGTTATTCCTATGTTCACACTGAATTACTCTGTTTGCAAACTCACAGAAATTAAACGAAATATGGTCATAAAAATCTTTGAGGTTAAGATTAGATTAATATTTCCTCCTCAGGCATCAGTGCATGGAGAATTGTAAGACATGCCACAGATTTTATGTCAGACCCGAATCTTTCAGGCTGTGGAAACTCCAACAAAATCTGTTAGGTAGTTTTTGCGTCATAATAAACTGAATAAGGCCAGAGATTTATATCCAAGTAAAAATTAATTTCACTGCCCTCGAGTCCGCGTTCTTTGCTGCAAACGCTTTCTTAATAATTCTTTATCTCTACTCCTGAAGCTGTTTCTTCTTCACGGTTTTCCTAACTACATTGATTTCAGGCATATCGTAAGTTACCAAATTTCCGCATTTAGTACAGTCCTCATTAAATCAGGGAAACTATACGTACTGACTGCGCGCTGCGCTGTCAGCGAAGCCCAGGACAGCTAATTTTAAATGAATGCCAAATTATTGATTCTACAATTATAATAAAATATTACGGACGAATAAATCGCTGTGAAATTCTAACTCCAGTATTCTATTTTCCGTACACATCGATTCAGGTGGCGCGAATGAGATGTAGGAAAAATTCGCATTTTTTAAATCTGAATTAAAATCCTACACCAGCTGAAGATTTTTTAGCAATTCCCAAAGTTATCTCATTTAAATTCAGTAATAATTTAGTTCAAAGGCAGTGCTGAAAGGATCACAAACAATAATTTTTAGTACCTGGAACAGTCCTATACGCAGAACGAGGATTGTGTAGGTAGAACTGATGAAGTATATTCATAATGTGATTGTAATGCCGTCGACTATCTCAGTGGTAAAACTTCTATAAGGTGAAAAATAACAACGGGTGTATACTTCCTCAAAGCTTTAACATCGGAATGCACAAGAATATCAGATAGAATAAATGTGCTATGTTTCCAACAGGGAAAAGCAAAAATTCCCAGTTTCAAGAACAGCAGTTCTGGTATACTATAGATCCATTACGTCCGCTTAAGTAATAGTGATGGCTGGTACCAACAGTTGAATTGCCCAAGAGAACAACTTAATGGGGTTCAAAGTAATGCTCAACTTTTACAAATGTAGTTGAAGAAATGTGATCAGCCATATTTACTGTTGGCTATGACAGTAAATAATCAAGTATATATGACAGATAGACAGATTGAAAGAAATCAGGGAAATAGTATATAACACAGATTTACCATGTGCTTCTTACTTTTTACTCGTCCCATGGTTAAATGGCGAAATATGATGAGCACCTCCACTAAAATGTAGCGAGAGGTTGCTTCAGTACGTAGAAAAGTTTATATTTCTAAACTGAATCACAATTTAAAATGTGTTTGGTACAAATAAACTTTATAGGCTTTCATGGCTTCAAGTTATTTACTTTCTTTAGTTTCCAAAACATTCTCACTTTTTTCTTTTTTTTAAACTTATTATAACTCCTCTGATTGTTATCTCATTGTTACATAATGTATACTGTTTACGTAACTTCTGTATTTGTCGTACCATGTGTTATAATTATTTGAATACAGTAGCACTACCTTTTAGCTGATAATTA
>JARYHS010009186.1:151836228-152233900 GCA_031002005.1 Vandiemenella viatica
GAATATTGATAGTTTTAAAATGAAACAATTAAGGCGGGGGTCAATAGTATTTTGCCTGCAGGCCTGATTTGATGGTATGTCCACATTTATTTTAACAAACCTATCACAAAAAGATGAAGAATTACAAAAAGTAATTAAAACCGAAAAGGAAGACAATGGTGAAAGCTCCTATTTAAAAACGAAATACTTTTATGAGATTATATTTGTTGAATACATGTCCCATTATTACATAAGGCTTCTATGTAGGGTGTTGAGCAGGCTACTTTAAAAAATAACCGTCATTAGTTATTTTCACTAGATATGTCACTGTCAGGTGAAAGACCAGGTCTTTCTTTATATGCAAACAGGTGTTTGTTTTGAAATTGGCTTATTCTTTCGTATATAATACTCATTACAGTAAATTAAGTGTACATTCAGAGGTTATCCATAAGATCCATGCGCTAATTACTTGACTTTAAGTTTTATCCGAATGTACAACTTAGCTAAACTTATTTTATTAAATAAACAATTTACTTTAACTTTTCCAAGTACGAATGAAGTTGTCCCGTATGCAATACGATGCGATGCAATGCTTCATGCTAGTGTTCGATTGTACCGAAAGTAACGAGTGTACCGAAATTAACGAGTGAAACAAAAGTAACGAGTAAAGAAACGATACAATAGTAATGAAGGATAACCATACGCGGCGCGACTCGATACGTCATGCTATTGTTCGATTGTACCGAAAGTAACGAGTAATGATTCGAAAGTAACGGGTATTGATTGGTTTAGTAATTAATACATACGGGTACAGAATTTCTCGTTACTTTTACAGCTCTAATTCGAATCCTTATCCAGGCATCCAGATTTGGGGTTTCCATGGTTTCCCCAAATCCTCAATGCCAGGGTGCGTCCTTCAAAAGGCCATGGTCGAATTCTTCCCATTCCTCAATGAGGCATAAAGCCATAAGAAAAAAAATTATAAGGTGATGAAGAAGACTGAAAGGGGTTTAACTAGAAAGGCACAAAACAGCATTTTTAATTATATTTTTTAATAGTTTCATGATAACCTCAGCTAAGTCAAGTGATTTGCATACTGACTGTTGTTGCTGTGCTCTCTTAAGATCCAACCTACCAGCCATCTTGGTTTTTTTTTCTGATAATAAACCTTCAATAATTATGCTATCTTGCTTGTCCGGGTGAACTGCGTCAATTTATGAAAACCTAATGTTTCAGCCATCATTATGCGGCCTTCTTCAGAGGACTGTCAAGGATGGGATTGAAGTTGCCTACATATAGCTAGAGTGGGCTAACCGTTTGGAGTGACGTCACTCAAGTTACCACCGTCAGCATGGCCTGTCCAATGGGGGCTTGCGTCCCGCATTTTCCTAAGCAAGCATGACCATAAGCCCGCCATCCGCGTTCATATTATCTGGTCTCTTTTTAATATCCAGCACTTCTCTGAGTTAAGATGGCTGCCGCGTGCGGTTGTGTGTCACGTCGCTCTTGCCGTTGAATGCATTTCGCGAGGGATAAAACAATCGTTAAGTGACGAAACAAGTTGTGCTGGTGTAAATAGTGCGTGTCAGTGCATGTAAAAACTCTCGCTAACTGCGGTAAAAAAATATACGTTGTATGAGTGATTTTGTCTAACTACTGAACTGGAAAGCAGTGCCACGAGTCAACGGTCATCGTCCGCAGCGCGCTGCGTCGCGTCAGTGCTTCAACGTCACGGAGCGGGTGCGTCAGAGCGCACCGTCAGCACCCTGGCGTCCAGCTGACGTGAGTCAACACCTCGCCTGCCTCAAGGCTCAGCTGACATCATGGACTCGACTGAAGGTAACAATAATAGCAATACACAACAGAGCTTAAATCCCGAATCGGAGTGCATCGACACAGTTAACAGCAGGTACGAAAAACTTGTTAATTATGTTAACAAACTGTTAGGCCAAAAAATGACTGAGTTCAAACTGAGGGAATTTAAGGACAACCTTGCTTCCTTCGCAGTGGCTATGGCTCACATAGAGGGAAGAAATGAAGAGATGAAGAAAGAAATAAGGACACTCAGAGAAGAGAACAGAGAACTGAACGTGCAGAAAAAACTGTCAGCATCTAGTTATGCAGCAGTGACAAAATCAGGGATGGAACCTACATTAAAGTCAAAAATAGAAAAAACAGCTACTAGTGCAGCCGTCTTCATAACTTCCAAGAATGGAGAAACTCCGAAACAGGTTGCTGATAAACTAACCAGAATCATAAAACCAGGGAAAGATAAGATAAAAATAAACAAAATACGTAGCACAAACAATGCTGTAATCGTAGAAACAGCATCTCAAGATGATGTAAGAAAAATTATGGAAAATAAAGAACTAAACGAAAATCTGAAGTGTGAAATGCCGAGGAAAAGGAAACCACTGTTGATTCTGTACGACGTACCCACGTCACTTGAGCCATGCAAAATCCCAGAAAAAGTATATGAACAAAATTTTGAAGGAAAAATAGAAAGACAACAATTTCTGGAGGGGTTCAAGTCAAAATTTCGAACAGGCCCCAGAGATAAAAGCACTGTCCATCAAGTTGTTGAAGTAAGTGCTGAAATAAGGAAGCAAATAATGCAGCAAAGAAAAATATACATAGAATTCAGTGCCATATCCGCAAAAGATTACACGGTAGTACCAAAATGTATGCATTGCTACGATTATGGTCATATTAGCAAACATTGTACCCAAACGTCGGCCGCTTGCAAACATTGTGGAGAAACTAGCCACAAGAAAGAAGGCTGTAGCAAGTCCTTACAGTCAGCTGTTTGTATCCCATGCAGGAAACGGGGAAAATCGTGCAACAAATCTGGCAAAGATTGTCCGACATACCAACTGTTTCTTCAAAGATTGATAAACAGAACAGATTATGGACAGTAGAAGGAACTCCAAGAGGATGGATAAACCATACAAAGATCAATTATTGAGTATCATTATCAACCTAATAGAAGAAACAGTAGGGAAAGGAAAGAGGAATAAAACAAGAAACACGCCATCGAGGAAGAGGAGGAACGCAGAGAGGGCTGCAAGATACAGGGAGAAAATATTGCAAGAAGGGAAGGAAACAGCAAACAGCGTAAGCACGCAGACAGATGAATCTATCCTCCAACACTCAGAGATTACTTCTACCATCTGTGATATTTCTCCTAGACCTCAACCAAAACGAGCTGGACTTGGGTGGGTAGGACCAGTTCCAATGACATCCAACTACTGCAAAATTAGTGGCGCCTCCAAAAACCGAGCGAACGAAAAACCAAGACACGCTGCTATAGCTCCAGACCATATCTACCAAAAGTTTGAAAACAATCTGCAGCTTGCTAGACTAGAGGAAACACAAAATCTCACTATGGCGTTACGCCACCTAACCAGAATAGCACATCCAAATGGCAAAAACATCACATTTCCGCAACCAGAGGCAATTGATCGTATTCAACTTAAGATAAACAATATACCTACTAATTCAGCCCAGTTACTCACTATAGTCAAGCAAGTATTTGACAGACGGAACGAAATCTTTGATCCAGATCAAATTTATCGTCATTTTGTGATGACTCATGGAAGAATAATGCTTGACTCGAGACAGCCGTGGCCACAGTGCAATATCCATACTCGGCATCCATGAGTAGGGGTGCAGAGAGAATTAAGATCGCACAGTTAAACTGCAGGAGAACCAGTCTGGTTTTGCATGAAGTGAGTAAACTGGCTGAGGAAATGCAAATAGATATCCTCTGTCTTCAAGAGCCCCATTCCAGGGAAGGGAAAATCTCACACATGCCAGTGACGTCTCAGATAATCTCGACAGGGAAAAAACCAATGAGTGCCATCATAGTCTTCAATAAGCAAATCACAGTCACAAAAATAACACAATTCTGCGATGAACATACGGTGTGTGTGGAGTTAGGTACGCAATGGGGAAACGTAGTCCTCGTTAACATGTACTTCCAATACAGAGACGATATTGATCCCTATCTTTGCAAGATTAGGGAAATATGTACAGCCATAGGCGACAGCCCTACGGTGATAGTTGCCGATGCAAATGCCAAATCTGCACTCTGGCACAGCGGTCGTACAGACGCACGAGGAGAAAAGTTACTCGAGCTGATTGGAGAATTACAGCTGTATGTCAAAAACGAGCCAAACAATCCATACACGTTCAGTGACCGAGCAGGTGCCAAATCGAACATAGATATAACTTTAGCAAATCGAAGAGCAGGAAACCTAGTAAGCGGGTGGAAGGTGATTGAGAACCAAACCACCAGTGATCACAATCTAATTATGTTCGAACTGGGAAGACTGCGAGACGGTGCGCGCGAAGGCGCCTGTACCAATATTCAACGGCTATATGACATCAGCAAAGCCAACTGGCCAAGGTTGAGGAGTTGCTTTATTCCCCCCCAAGTCGAAGATAAAGATTTTGATGTGGACAAGGCTGCGGAAGAAACAATTCGAGCAATCCAGGACGCAATGAGAACTGCAATTCCACTAAAGAAAACAACGGGAGTAAAAGACAAACCATGGACAGAAAGATTGCAGAAACTACGAATCACAATGAGGAAGGCAAGAAAAGCATATCAACGTTGCCTCATTACAGAAGAGAGACAGACTCTTCTAGATAGATATAGGAACAAAAAGCAAGAGTTCAAGGATCTGTTGCTGAAGACAAAACAAAAAAGCTGGGAAGCCTTCGTCAGACAAAATATGAGATCAGGCCCATGGGGCATCCCCTACAAGATTGCCGCTGGCAAAATTAGGCCACCTACAACCTTGTCTACTGTAAGAAAACTGGATGGATCTATGACCACCAACTGGATGGAAACTGCACGGGAGTTACTTGCCGTGCTACTTCCAGATGACAATACAGAAAACGAGACAGATCGGCAAAGTGAACTGCGTCAAAAAATGTGGGATCCCTACGAGAGTGAACATCAAAAATGCGTCATATCAGATGAAGAGATAGTAGAGGCAATATTTTCCCTTCCAAAAAGAAAAGCACCTGGACCTGATGGGATACCAGCAGAGGTCCTCCAGGAGCTGGTCATCCAACTGGTTCCAACCTTAAATAAACTTTTTAACGAATGCCTGGTACAGGGAAAAATACCAAATGCATGGAAAACGAGTGACGTGATTATCATAGCGAAAGGTGGAGGCAAAGACCCACAACTTCCAAAATCCTATCGTCCAATCTGCTTACTCAATGTTCTAGGGAAAGTACAAGAAAAGATACTTTGCAAGAAACTAAAGGAACATAGATTAAAACATGGGATGAACCCAAATCAGTATGGGTTCAGAGCAGGCAAGTCAACAGAGGACGCCATCAACCGCTTAATGGAAATAGCTCAAAGCTCTTCCAAAAATTATGTGGTGGAGTATTTGTGGATATCGCCGGCGCATTCGACAATCTCTGGTGGCCCGCGCTGTTCGAACGCTTAAGAAACATCAACTGTCCAAAAAACCTTTATACCAGTTTTAGAGATTATTGTAGAAATAGATATGCCAAATTGCGGTGCCCCAACAAGTACATAGAGAAAAGGACTGACGAAAGGTTGCCCGCAGGGATCAGTGTGTGGACAATTTTCTGGGACATTGGTTTGGAACCGGTCATGGAATATTGCAACAAATGTCAGAAACTGCTGGTGTGGTGGCATTCGCCGATGATCTCGCACTTCTGATAGAACGCGGACACCAGGCAGGAACTCGAAACAAAAGCAAAGCAGTATTGGATTGCTGAGTAGTGGTGTGCAGCATGTTAAGTTAAACCTAGCCCACAAAAGACGACCTACATGCTCCTAAAAGGAACACTCAAACGAAATCCGGTAATTAGGATCCAGGGAAAAACAATAAAGAGAAAAGCAGTTGTCCGCTACCTTGGTGTAAACCTGGAGAAACAACTGAAATTTGCGTCTCACATGGAGGAAGTATGTGGAAGAGCAGCACTGGTAATGCACAAATTGATAAGCATTGGCGAACGACGGTTTAATCTGCCTCCGCTCGTCATAAGAAGATATCACAATGCAATACTGACCTCCATTACTGGATACGCTGCAAGCACGTGGGCCAAGCACCTAAGGACAGGTCAAACCAAAGGAGCTGCTTCGCCGTACGCAGCGAGGAATTCTGCTCCGACTAACTGGGGCCTACAGAACAACGGCCACAGATGCCCTAACGGTTATACTCGGTATCTGGCCCCTGGACCTGGAAGTAAGGAAGCGAGGAGCGCTATACTGGATTAAAAAAGGAAGGTATGACCAAGCTGCTGAAATAATTGGAAGGCCTGTTGAAACCAAAAAAGATATTTGGGATGCGCTGATGGATGAATGGCAGCAAACATGGACTAACAGCAACACGGGCAGAAGGACCTTCGACATGCTTCCTTGCGTGAAAGAGAGAATGAACATGACTCACCTACAACCATCTCCAGGGCTCATACACTACATATCTGGCCATGGTCCATACAACAGTTTCTTAGAACAGCGAGGCCTCAAAGAAACAAACAGGTGCGACTGTGGTGAAGTAAGTACTCCCAAGCACGTGGTTTGGGAGTGCAAACAAACTGAAGAATCAAGAGCATATCTCCAAATACAACTTCAGAACAGAAGAATATACGATATACTGCGTGATACCGAGCTCTGGCACTTGCTGGATGAAGCTGCTAATCTAGCGTCGCAGCGCGAGAAGGCGAGATTTGTTGAATTGAAACAGGCAGAGCGTAGGGGACGCCGCGAGCAACCGGCATCAGAAGCAGAAAGAAGGACAGGAGAGGAAGAAACTCAAGAGTAAAGAACAACCCAAATTTGACTACAAGCACTGCCCATGACTAAGGCGGTGCCTGCACCAGGAAGACGGCAAAGACTCATTCATCGTAGTGCCTCTGGAAGCCAGAGGCACCTTCTCCAGGGCTCAGGGGGTGGCCTGCTCTGATTCCAGGAGAGAACTCCTGATGGGGGAGCAGGTGGCTCCAGGGACAAACCGGAGAAGAACGAGACCACTGCCTGGAACGTGAAGCTGGCTGACGACACTTTGTGGTCAGCATGTCAGCAGTCGCCCCGCTGCATCAGCAGAGACAGCTAGCGGCCAGATGTCGACGCAGGCCAGCAGTGGTAAAAGAAGAACGTATACAAATAGACAGTTTATTAATTAGAAGTATGAAAATACAAAGTCAATTGCTGATATTGGTGTGAATTAGTAAGATTGTAGATTAATTAGTAGATTAGTTGGTAGATTAGTGGTATATTAATTATTAGAATAATTAGTAGATTTACTATTAGAATACTTAAATCCATTAAATCCTTAAAAATAATTATCCAGATATATTATTAACAAAAAATAAAGTAAATTGTTTTAAGAATAAAACTGTAGAAACTAAGGGCCTACTTTAGGTAACAAGGTAGTAGGCTATGTAAAATCAGGAAATAAAATAAAAAAAAAAAAAAAAAAATAAACTTCTCTGATATACCTGGGTCACCATCTGCTTTCATGAACCAGTACACTAGTGTCACTAAATAAAACTGCATGCCCACTGTAAGCTGAATTTTGCGCTACAGCTTATTTGCTGACATCGTTATTTTTAAGATGTCTTATGTGTTCACACTGCCTTTCCTTGACCATCCGACCAGTCTCGCGGATATATATACTTGGCCACAGCTGCAGGGTATTTGGTACATGCTCACTGCCTGCAGTTTCTCCCTCCTGTCTTCAACCTTTAAGAGTACATCAGAGAGCTTCCTAGGCGCTCTGTTTATTGGACAGATATTTTTCTTCTTTATAAGACTGCCAATTTTATCTGTCACCCCCTGAATGTATGGTAATACTGCCATAGGCTTCTGGCTTCAACTTCTGGTGCTGGACGGACGGTCAAGGAAAGGCTGTGTGAACACATAAGACATCTTAAAAATAACGACATCAGCAAATCAGCTGTAGCGCAACATTCGGCTGTCAGTGGGCACGCAATTTTATTTAGTGACACTAGTTTACTGATTCATGAAAGCAGATGGTGACCCAAGCGTATCAGAGAAGTGCTGGAAATTGACCTCCTAATAGTCCTGATTTTAATCCACTATTGCAATCTTTGGTTTTGAATGTAGGAAATATGGAGAGATTGCTCTGGCAAATTACAGTTAAATTAAGCTTAGAAATTGTAAATGTGGAGCTTTAACTGTAATACTTAAGTGTAATAATACTGTGAAGTTAAAGTATATGGTGTAATTAATTCATAAAGGTGCTGGAAGAACGGTTAGATTATAGGTTATATCTACTAACAAAGAATTAATGTAAACAAAGAGTGACAACCTAGGCATTAATTGTTAAGTGTTGTATTTAAGTCTTGAAATATTTTGAAAATATTAGTTAAAATTATGTAGGAAAGGCCAATAGGATGATTAAGTGAACAACATAGTTTATTAACACAGCTTTAGCAAACAGTTTTCACAAGCAAAGGAGACAACAAAAAGTATTAGTTGTTGGACACAATGAGAGGGAAGCGGTTAACTTGCATAACAGAAACAGGTATTTATGGCCTAACAGTACGATAGAGTGTTTGTAGTTATTGACTTTATTGTTTTGTAGCCGAAGAAGCATGTTAGGCATTTTGAACAGGGATGACTCTTGATGTAGTGACACGGTGCTTACCTACTTATCAAGAATAAATAAATTTAAAAAAATGTAGTGAAAGAAAAATAAATATTAAAAAATGCGACGATATGACAGCTAGGGGAAATATTGAACACCATCTATTGGCTTTATCAATGATCTATTTCGCCACTGGCGAGAGAGATACCAGACAGCTCAAATTACTCATGCACACTGACAACTTCACGGAAATTTGAAAGGGAGGAGAACTGCTTTGAAAATAGTGCCTTTCTGTCTCAGAGTGCTCATGGGCAGGCACATGGGCTCCACAGCATTATGGGGCTCGAAAATGTTAGACTGTTAGTGGAGTGCAGCATCAATTGTGATTTTTGTCACTTTCAACTATATCCCCTAAAAGCTTTGTCAATGTGAGGACATATTATTGTTTCTGTTTCTTAGTTTCTTTGAAGGATTATTTCACAAATTTATGAATACACTTAGCAGAAACAACTCTGAAGCGAAATGTGATCCACTGCCAGAAACGGTGTGTCACTGCCACTGTGATGTCAAAGGCAACGGCTGTGCTGTATAGACACTGTCAGATTAAGAAAGAATGGCACTCTAGGCACTCAAAATTATTAGGGCCCCTCTGTTTTTTATCTATATTTCAAAAACAGAAAGAAAAGGTTTCATAAAAGACTGATTGAAAATATCATATTTTTTATTAGATTAAACAAACAAATTTTAGCGACCTGGTGGCTTAGTGGTTAAAGCATCTGATTGGAATGTCCCCGATTCGAATCCCTATCTCGGCAATGTTTTTATAAGCCCATAACCTCTAGCACAGCTTTTTGTGTAATGTGAAGTACACTAGAACACTTTCATGGCTTAGATACCAAGTTAAAAATCGTCTGTCCCTCTAGGGCTAACAACACCAGTTGTAACATAAATGTGTATGCATCCAAAGCAAATTCAAGCCCAACAAAGGCTTAACATGGCCCTAGTTGGCTGAAACAAACATACATACATAATAGTGAACATACACACATATAAACAAATTTGAAAATTTATGATATTTTTAACATTTATTTTTATTACTTTACAATGAAACCCCCCCCCCCCCAAATAATAATTTTCATGTCTTTTATATTACTTTGATTATTTTTTCTGGATGATTTCATTAATTTTTTATTATTTTTATTTATTGAAAAACATTGTTAAATTTCAGGGGAACTTCAAATTGGTGGCACCAGACTACTGCCTAGTTATGTCCATTTGGTAATCAAGCATTGCCTGTATGTAATCTCATTAATTTTTGGCTATTCGGTTATAGTTTACCTTTCGGTTAATGTTAAAGCATTTATCATTGATTCCTTTAATTTCCAAATCTTTTATTTAATCCAGGTAATGAGACATTCATATGTTGATTCTCTGGTCCAAGGTAACCTTCTTAGGCCCCTCCCCTCCCATCCCATCCCCGTCAATTGATTTTACGTGTAACCGTTCTAAAGCCCTTTCCTCCCCCCCCCCCCCCCTCCCTGACAATTGTTTTTACTTTAAACTTTATTTATAGATAAAGTCAGAAAATTTTAATGCGAAAAAATAAAAAATGCATTTTTAGAAAGTTTTTTGTGATTGATTTCTGTTTAGATAGACATCCTGGCCAAAACAAAAAACAAAAAATTTCAATGTCATCACCTGAGTGAATCTTTTGGCTGCGGTTGTGTGGCACAGAGTTAAAGGCTTTCTGGAAATCTAAAAAAATTGCATCTACTTGTGAACCTGCATCAATAACTTTCATTACGTCGTGTGTAAATAGGGCCAGCTGTGTTTCACATGATCTTTTCTTCCGAAATCCGTGTTGATTTGTTGTAAGCAAATTATTATCGTCTAGAAATTTCATAATGTTCGAGCATATAATATGCTACATAACTCTACTACAAACAGATGTTATAGATATTGGACGATAGTTTCCAGGATCACTTCGATCACCTTTCTTGAAAATCGGAGTTACTTGCGCGATTTTCCAGTCTAAAGGTACTTTTCGCTCTTCTAATGATTTACTGAATATATCAGACAGAAATGGGCCGATTTCCGCCGCATATTCTGAAAATATTCTTACTGGAATTCCATCTGGGCCCGGTGCTTTCCCCCACTTCAGGAGCTCTAATTGCTTTATGATACCTGCAGTATTATCCGTAATAATTCCATCACCAACTCGACACGGCGTGGGAAAACGGGAACACTATCCTTATTTTCATCAGTAAATGAATTTTTGAATACAGTATTTAGTACGTTAGCTTTATCGCGGCTTTCGTTAACCTCTGAACTTTCACGAATTAGTGCTGGTATATTGCTATTGGTACAATTGACTTTTTGTACATACGACCAGAATTTCTTTGGGTTTTCTGTGAGACTCTTAGAGAGAGAGTTGGAATTAAAATCGTTGAAGGCCTTACGCATTACATTCTTAATACGTCCTCTAAACTCAGCTAAGGTTTCTAAATCACTGCGACACCCCTTCCTTCTAGAGCGTGCGTGTATCCTCCTTTGTTTTTTGAGTAATCTTTTGACTTCGCATGTGTACCACGGTGGATCATCCTCCCCATTTATTATCCGCTTTGGTATATGTATATACATACCTTCCCTGACTATTCGTATAAATCGATGCCACATCTCTTCAACGGTGTCATTTTTTGACTTGAAGTTATGGTAATTATTCCTCAGGTAGGTTCTAAAACACTCCTTAGAGGCCTTACTGAATTTGTATACAATCCGCCGTTTTCTCCTTTTTCGCTTGGTCATTAGTCTGATAGTTGCAATTACGCTTTGTGATCGCTTATACCTGTGGTTGTTGAAATTTTGGTAAATAATTCTGGCCTGTTGGTAACCAGTAGATCTAAAATATTTTCGCTACCGTTATGACACCGCGTAGGTTCATTAACTAGCTGCTCGAGATGATTATTTGAGAACAATTCGAGAATTACTTCAGAAGCTGCCTTATCCCAGCTACCTGTAATGTGAACGTAATTACGCCAGTCAATATAAGGCAGATTGAAGTCGCCTCCTAGAATCATAGCATGATCCTTAAAACGGCTAGCTATACTGTTTACATTATTTCTTAACTACTCGGCGATAGCTATGTCGGAATCGGGTGGACGGTAGAAGGCGCCTATGATGAGTTTTGACCCAGCAACTTTGAGTTTAATCCACATGATTTCACAGATCGTATCGACTTCTATTTCATTACATGGGAGAGATTTACTCACAGCTATAAATACCCCACCTCCATGAGAATTTAATCTGTCTTTACGAAAAACATTCATGCTATCTTTAAAAATTTCGGCGGAACTTATTTCCGGTTTTAGCCAACTTTCTGTACCGATAACAATATCCGCCTCTGTGCTACAAATAATGCTATCAAGTTCCAGTTGTTTGTTACAAACGCTTCTACAGTTAATTACGAGAATTTTTAACTGTCGAGATTCTTTTACGCTCCTCCTACATTCCGGTGTTACATCTGATTGGGTTGCCCGTAACTGTATTTCGTGTTTCGGGTCTTCCTCCCTCAGCCTAAAAAACCACCCAGTGCATTCCACACGGCCCCTGCCACCCGTGTAGCCGATTCACGTGTGTAGTGCACACCTGACCTATTAAGGGGAACCCTACATGACTCGACCCTATGGCGAAGATCGAGGAATCTGCAGCCAATATCATCACAGAAACGTCGTAGTCACTGGTTCAGTCCCTCAATACGGCTCTGAACCAGAGGTCCACAATCAACTCTGTCTACAATGCTACAGATGGTTAGCTCTGCCGATATATTGCGGCCACTGGCCACAGAGTTCACCCTTTCAGCCAGCCGCCGGAAGGAAGAGAGGATAACCTCAGACCCAAGGCGACAAGCATCATTGGTGCCGACATGAGCCACAATCTGTAGATGGCTACACCCCGTCCCCTCTATGGCATCCGGGATGATTTTAAAGGAATTTTTTGTTGAAGATCATAACTGTAAAAATCTTGGTATAACAACTGGTAGCAACCGCAACTGAGGAGAGCACACTGAACAGGTGAGTGGTGAATCTAGCAATTTTCCAAGCTGCGGCAGAAACTGTGAGACTGCTACCCTTCAAACATTATTTTGTGTAACCACTGCCCCCATTGTGGCAAACCCATTGTCCCTGCTGAGACAGTAGTGGAGATGAAAAAAGTTGCCACCTGGAACAAGTGCCACAGGTTCTGCCTCCTCTCCTCCTCCCTTTCCCTATCCCTGGATCCAGCACTGGAACAGATGATATAAAGAGGTTTCAAAATCCTTCACTTACTGAAGAGGGTAGTCGGGGAATGTAGCAGGAAAGTGAGGGAACTGGGTTACAAAACCTTAGTCAGACCACTGCTTGAAAATGATAAGAGTGGTGTGACACCCATATTTGGTGCATCGAATTCAGCATTTGTAGGAGGTACAAAGGATAGCAGCTAGATTTGTTTGTGGCAATTATTGCAGAATGCAATCAATAATTGATATGATAAAAGAGCCGGGAGTCATTGAAAGACGGAAGGTATGTGAAGAGAGTGTTTGGATTGTAGCGTATTCGGACCACTGCTGTTCACGAATAATTGTGTTGATGGTTTACTATAAGTAATTAGATTGTTTGCATATGACATAATGCTATATAAAAGGATCAAAATGGTAGAAGACTGTAAACAGCTGCAGGTTGTCTGAACAGGATATCTAGTTGGGTTGGTAAACATGGGGTGAAGATAAATGCAAAGAAGAGTCTGCTTATTAGATACACAAATAAAAAACTAAAAGTTGATTACGATTATATGGTGGGGAAAGAATTGCTTGTCGAAGACTTGAAATGTAAATATCTTGGCATTACATTTGATAACAATCTTAACTGGTCAGGACACAAAGGACAGGTAGTAGGAAAAAGTTTCAAAAATCTACACTTGTTGGAGAGAGTGATGAGGGAATATACGAGAGATGTAAAGGAAATGCTTTGCAAAACTTTGGTCAGACCATTGCTTGAATATGGTAGTGTAGTATAGGACCCACAAGCTGAATATCAAATACAGGAGTTGGAGAGGGTGCAAAAAAGGGCTGGTAGTTTTCTGGAATTTATCACAGAACACAATCAGCAAGAGATATGATTAAAGATCTGGAATGGGATTCATAGGAGTGTACAAAGCATATATTATTGATGAGCCATGGAAAGATATTGGTGTCAGCATGAAAAGTAATGCATGGAAGGGAAAAGATGACCAAGGTCACAAGCTGGCACTCGATTTCAGGCACAAGGGTGTAGGAAGATTCTCTTTTCTAGGTAAGGGTGTCAGGGATTGGAATAAGTTACCAAGAGAAATGATGAATAATTTACAAAAAACATTGAAAGAATTTAAAGCTAAAATTTGTAGAGGGCAAATGTAGGTGGGTGCACGAAAGGGGGAAGATGGGTATGTAGGAAAATTGCCACTGGAGTGGTGCACCCCATTGCAATTTTAATTAAATATTATAATATTATAATGTTTATAATCATGGGTATTTGTAGAAGGATTATGAGTTGTAGATGGAAGAGGAGAGATGATCATGACCATAATCTGACCCTTGATTTCAGGTCAAAGGAAGTGGGAAAAGTCAAGGACTGAAATAAATTACTGAGAAAAATGATGAACAACTTACGAAATACACTAAAAGAGTTTAAATTTGGAATTCCTAAAGGGACAAAATAGGTGGGTGTTGAAAAATCATTTCATGGAAAGGTGAGGATGGTACCGGAACTTGTTTGTTACAACACAATTGAGATTACATTAAATGTTTTAAAAAAAAAAAAAAAAAAAAGGACTCCATCAAGTCACAATAGTACATAGGCCACTATTGAGGCACTGATCACAGATATGCAGAAGGAAATCTTGGAGAAAGCTTGCTTACACTTTTGGTCAATTACCGAAGTGGGCATCAAAGTAAAAGAGTTATAACGAATAAAATATTCTTCAAGGATACCACATTCTCGATATTAAAAATATTTATCATTTAACTTATTTTCTAAATGAAATAAATTACTTTTGGCCAATACATCAATTATGTCCAAACTCTGTGAGATGGGCTTCAAGATAATTCCTGCAGCCCCATTTTGCTACTTAATGGAACAATTGAAAACTTTATCGGAATAAGGAATTCAGCATCATTATCAAACAACTGATGCTGTTTTTACCAAATGCTACCTTCAAATACAATCTTCACTAGGCCTGAAAACAGTGTTGGTTGTAACTGTCTGCAACACATCTTTACGTATACACTCACGGAAAATGATTTTTCTCCTTCTCACCATTTAAATATTTTTGCTGGCCAACTAACCAAACGATATATACATATGGAAGAGTGAAATATGATTAGCTACCATTAATTACATAAAATGGAAATGGTTTAGTCATAGTTTACCTGTTTAACATCAATCATAAATGCTGAAAGCCTTGCAGCAATTGATTCCACAGTCTGTATTCTTGTAAATATATGACTTAGAGTTCCAATCCTTACTTCACTGGCTGGTACAAAACTACCAATATGGCACAAATAAGCAATCAGTGCCACCTAACATCAGAGTTGAAATAAATAAATAAGAAAAACTGTCACTGAAATAACAATAATAAAAAGTTCACTATTATAAAAGTTCATACAACCATCAGCCAGATAAAATGTTATGAATAATTGAAGCACGTGAAACAAGAGATTAGTTAACTGCTACAATAATCATTAGGTAAAGTAAATTATTGATACCACATTATTACCAATGAAGCAGTAAAATAGGAATCACAAAAATCAAAAAAAATAAATAAATCAAAAAAAAATAAAATGAAAAGCTTACAGATTACAGCTGTAAACACCTTATGACTATAATCAGAATTTTGTTTCACCCGTGGCATGTAAACGCCTTTGCCTCCTGAGCAAACATTTCACTTCCCTATTGAACCAAGGGAAGTTCTTACTAACCTTAATACACTTCTTAGGAACAAACTGATTTAAACCGGTCCATATTAGTTCTTTTAAATTAAAGTTCCTCAACATTTGTATTTAGTGTGTATGTTTCAAAATTTTTCGCAAAGTTATCAACCATACCTGCATCAGTTTGCCTTATCGAAGCAATACACGAGATTCTCTTTGTCATGCTTCAAATTCAGACTAGATTTTAAAGTTACCACAACCGCCTTGTGATCACTTATACCGTCTTCTATACAAACTGTATCTACAATATCAGGATTGCTAATAAGAAAAAGATCCAGAATGGACGAGGAAGCTTCGACCATCTGTTCAAGAGATCTTTCTGCAAATGATTCTAGGAACGTTTCGGTCACTAACCTATCTCTTCCTCCCAACCTGAACGTGTATGTGTCCCACTTAACTGATGGTATGTTAAAGTCACCACCCATAATCAATATATGTCCTTGAAATCTTTTGCAAATATTATTAAGCGAGTCTCTGAAGTATTCCCCGTTAGCCAAATCAGAATCTGGAGGTCGATAAAATGACCCGATTATGAACTTTAAATTTTTGCCAATTTTTACCTTTACCCATATTAACTTGCAAAAATTTTCTGTTTCAGTTACGACAGAGCAATTAACGGTTTTGTTTACGGCCACGAACACACCCCCGCCCATTGAGACAGTTCTTTCCTTCCAAAAAAACATTGAAATGAGGGCCAAATACTTCGCTAGATTCAACCTCTGGTGTCAACCCTCTATCGGTTCCTAGTATTATATCGACATCATTAGTCACAACTGCGGCATGGAAATCGGCTACTTTCCCTCTAATACTCCGACAATTTAGGACCATTATCCTTAGTTGCTTCGTATTGTTATTTTTGTGGAGTCTAAAATCGCATTGTTCATATTCGCATTCTGATGGAAAACGGGTGAAGTATTTGGAGCTGTAATATTAAAATTATTTGCGCCATCACTACCAGGACCAGCTTCTAGGTTGTCAGAACATCCTCTTCGATGAACTGAAGGATCCTCGGGCCTCATGGTTTTCCTAAAAACTAATTCGTATCAATACGGTTCCATATTTTAGCAGCCACCTTGGTCACCATTCTCGGTGTGTAGTGGACGCCCGACCTGTCAAATGCGTCCCAGCTGGCAGCTATCATCGGTCGAAGGTCAACGAAGCTCTAGTTGTTTCTGCGACACAGCTCCTGCAAATTACAATTCAAATTAAAGATCTTCCACCACACGACCTCCCCACAATCGATACACGGCACGACACTACAAATTGAGAACTGCAATGAAAGCGAATTTTCCCACGCGGCTTGATACGCCTTTCGGCCCAACTTGTCCATGGAATTAACTATATCTGGAACAGAAACACGACACGAGTCATTAGTTCTGACGTGCGCAGCTACTCTTAACTGATGGCAGTTCGATACCCTAATCGCTTTTGGAATGGCCTCCATGACATGTGGTAAGAGAAATGGAATGAACGTTAGTATGAGGGTCTGCACCGGTCTTCGTGGCTAATTCTCGTAGCGGTTTCTCCAGACGTCACACATTGGAGCTGCCAATGACCAGTAAACTTTTTTCCTGGCAAGGCTCAGGGTCTGCGAATAAATCTTCCCTGCTGCACTTCTGGGGCATTCGCACTCAAATCTGCAGCCTCCTGCAACACGGAAAATGCATTACTAACAGCTGCTGAGTTCGACTGCAGATTTACTAACTAAACAGGAAAATCAAGGATAAAAACAAAAGCAATGTAGCACACTTCAAAATTAAACATGAAAGTCGGCCTCTGCTGCTAACGGCTGCTGGGCTCGACTGTGAGTCAGTACCTAAACAGGAAAATCAAAGATAAAACCAAAAGCTATCTAACACACTTTAAAATTAAACACGAAAGTCGGCCTCTGCTGCTAACGGCTGCTGAGCTCGACTGTGAGTCACTACCTAAACAGGAAAATCAAAGATAAAACCAAAAACTATCTAGCACACTCCAAAATTAAACACGAAAGTCAGCTACTGCTGCTAATGGCTGCTGAGCTCGACTGCTGAGTCACTACCTTAACAGGAAAATCAAAGATAAAACCAAAAGCTAACTAGTACACTATAATATTAACCCTTTGACTGCTGCAGACGTGTTAACGCGCGCGGCTACTACTGCGCCCAGGTGCTCCAGACGTGTATACACGCGCCACCTCGCCGCCCTGTCTGCGCTCCAGACGTGTTAACACGCTAGCCTCTTAGCGGCCTGGCTATGAAGTCATATTTCCACCAAGCGTGGTTAGTTATTTTCCTCATTCGGCCCTTGAGCGTTGGAAGCTGCGATCTAATTTGTGTTGCTCTTTTCCTTTTAGTTTTCGCTGAGAAAATGGCATACAGTCATTATTTTTTTAACTGCTTAACGTCTCTTAACAGCGAGGTCTTTAGAGATGGTAAAGAATGGGGGGCAAGGAATGGGAAGGAATTCGGTTATGGCCTTTTGAAGGAAGCATCCCGGCATTCACCTGGAGTGATTTGGGGAAACCATGGAAAACCCAAATCTGGATGCCTGGACGGGGATTCGAACAATCGTCCTCCCGAATACGCAGTCATGTTTGTACCGCGGAAGAAATCATGGAGATTCTTACTAGAAGCGACAGTGAATATGATCTCTTTGATATGGATGACAGTGTCTAGATATAATTTTCCTAAGCTGTGTACATCAGCTAGTGGTAAATGACAATTTTTCAGAGTTTGAAGCTACAGATTGTGTGAGCGAAATGTGTGGAAAAAGAGAATGCTTTAGTGACACGTTTGACAGCTTGTGCTTGTCGATTAAGCTGCAGGACACAAGTGGGGATTAAGTTAACTTTCCAGCAGTTTGTCATTTTTCCTGATATTTCTAACGGAATATCATATGATATCTATTGCTGATGAGACCAACAGATACGCGAGAATCAATTCACACTATATTTTCACTATGAAGTGGATTAAAAAGTTCTTTTTCCACATTCTCGAACACTGCATTTTAAATGCTCACGCTCTTCACCGAATAGTAACCGGACAAAAAATGCCAGTTGCAGAGTTTCGTCTGTTGCATCCATAAATTTAAATTTCGTGAGGTATTTTTCAGGATTTCCTGACACCCCCCCCCCCCCCCCCCCGTCTTGTAAGATCAGGTCCGTGAGACGCCCCCCCCCCCTAGAAATCGCCCTCGCAACTTTTTGAGACCTTTTTTTTTAGGTCGCAACCTTCCAAAGCTGCACTTTTCGAGGAAATACATCGACTTTCACGTCATTTGTAGACATTTTTTTTAACTCTACAGTACAAAAAATTTCACGTGAGATTTCCGTTGACCCCCTCTCTCCCTTGGTAATATTTCGCCGCCCCACCCCATTTCACCTCACGTAATTTATGGACGCCCCCTTAGAGAAGTTGTTGAAGCATATGCCACAGAACAGAACGAACCTAGCAATGGAAGACGCTCTGATAAAGAATATCGTCAAGGATTTACTGGGAGACATTTTCCAAATTTCATTCATATTGCAAATTCAAAGAAGAGCATGCCAATGCGTAAATGCGCTGTATGTTCGATACAGAAAGTGCGTCGAGAAACCAATGCAGAACATGTAATGTATCACTGTGTGTTGTACCATTTTTCAAGGCTTATCACACAAAAAGAATTACTAACCATGGTTAACTGCAGAGTAATAATTATATTACATGTATACGCCTCTAAAACTAAACGAAATACAAAAAAAAAAAAAAAAAAAAAAAATATATATATATATATATATATATATATTAGCCCGTGTCAAAAAGAAGGCTGGAAAATTTGTGCAGAATTTGTGAAAGGTATTCGGAAAGGTTCTCTCCAGATAAATTACTGTGCTCACAAACTAAAAAACATTTCAGTTGCTGTAATATCTATTTAATATATGTTAGATTATGCAGACATTCACTTTTAGAGGAGCTTTAAATTGAAAAACTTTAGATGTTATATTAACAGCAGTTATTTTTTATCTGCGGTTTCAAATCGCAGAGTGACAGCAGAAGAACGTCAGACACAACGCTCCAGACGTATTCAGTACACAGCGGTCCGGTCTAACGCGGCATTCCAGCGCAGGTAAACAGCTTAGGCGTAAACAAGGGAGCACTCAGCGAGAGCTCGGCCGGGCAAACCGTAACAGTTAAAGGGTTAAACACGAAAGTCAGCCTCTGCTGCTAACGGCTGTTGAGCCTGACTGTGAATCACTACCTAAACAGAAAAATCAAAAATAAAACCAAAAGCTAACTAGCACACTATAAAATTAAACACGAAAGTCGGCTTCTGCTGCTAACGGCTGCTGATCCTGACTGTGAGTCACTACCTAAACAGGAAAATCAAAGATAAAACCAAAAGCTATCTAGGACACTTTAAAACTAAACATGAAAGTCAGGCTCTTGCACCTAACAGCTGCTGAGCTCAACTGTGAGTCACTATGATAAATCCTGGATGTGTGGTCATGTACAACATACACAGACAAATATGAAGCATATGTTGTCAGGCTGACCGAGCATACATGGTCAGATAGATGTTTCTTTTTTTCCGTCTTTTTTTTTTTTTTTTTTTTTTTATTGCAATGGAGCACAGGCTCCGGTGGCAATTTCTAAACACCCCCATCTTACCCCTATACTGCACCCACCTACATATGCCTTCTACAAATTTTATCTTTAAATTCTTTCAACGTTTTCGGTAAATTATTCATCATTTCTCTTGGTAACTCATTCCAATCCCTGACACCCTTACCTAAAAAAGAGAATCTTCCCACACCCTTGTGCCTGAAGTTGAGTGCCAGCTTGTAGTCATGGTCATCTTTTCCCTTCCATGCCTACTTTTCATACCTATTGCAATATCTTTCCATGCCTCATCGCCAGTATATGCCCTGTACACTCCCATCACTCTCCTCATTCTCCTATTGTCTTGCAATGAATCCCATTTCAGTTCCTTTATCATATCCGTCCCTGATTGCATTCTGCGATAATTTCCAGAAACAAATCTAGCAGCCCTTCTTTGCACCCTCTCCAACTCCTGTATCTGATACATAAAATGAGGGTCCCATACTGCACTACAATATTCGAGCAATGGTCTGATCAAAGTTTTGTAACCCAATTCCTTTACTTCTCTCGTACATCCCCTCATCACTCTCTCCAACAAGTGCAGGATTTTGAAACCTTTTCCTACCACATGTCCAATGTGTCCTGCACAATTAAACTTGTTATCAAATGTAATACCAAGATATTTACATTTCAAGTCTTCAGCAAGCAATACTTTCCCCTCCTTGTATTCATAATTAACCTTTTGTTTTTTATTTGTGTATCTAATAAGCTGACTCTTCTTTGCATTTATCTTCATTCCATGTTTACCAAGCCAACTAGATATCCTTTCCAGATCACCCTGCAACTGTTTACGATCCTCTATCGTTTTGATTCTTTTATATACTATTATGTCATCTGCAAACAATCAACATAATTATTTATTAGAATAATGAATAGCAATGGTCCCAATACGCTACCCTGCAGCACACCCATTTTTACTTGCACTTCTTTTGATACTACATTTCCTACACTAACTTTCTGTTTTCTACCTTTTAAAAATTCTTCTACCCAGCAAATCACTTTCTCATCCACTCCAATGGTTTTTACCTTATTTACTACCATTTTATGGCTCACTCTGTCAAACGCCTTTGACAGATCTAGTGCTACACTATCAATTTGGCCTCCCTTGTCCATTTCATCTGAAATATCTTGCATATATCCCACCAACTGAGATTCGCATGAATATCCTTGCCTGAACCCATGTTGCCAGCTTGAAAACCACTTACGTTCCTCACATATATTTCTGATGTGGTTGTATATCAATCTTTCCATTAATTTACCTACCATTGATGTAAAACTGATTGGCCTGTAATTCTTAACTCTATTTCTAACCCCTCCTTTATGTACCGGTACTACTATTGCACTTTTCTAGTCCTGTGGTAAGCAGCAAGTATCCAGACTCAATTTAAATAATATTTCAAGATAAGGTACAATATCACATCCGGCTATCTTTAAGATATCTGTAGTAATATTATCTTCACCAGCCTGTTTATGTTTTTTCAGCTTTCTTATTTCCTTCATGATTTCCTCAGGATGAATTTCAAATTTTTTACTATCTTCATTTCTAATTGTGTTGTTAAGCTCGTTCTCCAAATTAGACCCTCCCGTTTCTGATTCATTGTCCCTAATGCTTTCACTGAACCAGTTACTTAAAATCTCTGTCTTTTTCAAATCATCAGTAACTTCTTCTCCATCATTATCTATAAGTGCCTCTACACCCTCCCTTCTCCTCAGTTTCCTGATATAGCCACAGAAATTGTAGATGCATCAGTCAATGGTCATCCTGCATTGGCAATACTCTTCATAAGCCCATCTTCAGCCACTTTCTTTGCTGTTATTAAGTCCTTGTTTAGTTGTTTTAAATATTCCCTGCTACCCTGCTGTCTCTTAACTGTTATGTTCTGTTCTTGTATTACAGATAGTGACTATGGCTCCCATGGAATCTATCTGAATGTTCGAACTAATGCAAATGATTGCTAGAAAAACATGGAGAGGCCATTTGGTTGCGCATCCCATTCCAATAGTAAGTAGTATAAACTCAGTCTTATTTAGGCCAAAAGTGAAGAGTAGGAAGAATTATTTAAAGCATGTATATAATGATACTATGGTCAAAAATAAAGAATGTCAGTCTAAAATAGCTTTGTTTCATCAGAACATTAGGGGTAGTTCAAACAAACTTGACGAGTAAATAATATCTATAGAAGAAACCCAGAAATCATTGAATCTTTATATAAATATCTTATGTCTGATAGAGCGCCATCTGAAAAATTCTGAAATATGTCTTCTCCCCCTTAATGGATATAGACTAGCTTCATGTTATTGTAGGTCAGAGATGATGAGAATGGTTGGTGCAGCCATATCTGTAAGAGAAAATGCTGAGACAAAATCATTGAATTTAAGTAAATACTACAAAGAACAAGGCTTTGAATGCTGGGCAATACAGCTAAACTTGGTTAACAACTATTTTACAGTGCTGACAGACAGTGTATAGAGCTCCCACTGGAAACTTGAATCAATTTTGTAGTAAACTTGAAATGGTTCTATTAAATTTATAATAAACTAAAAGGAAAATTATCCTCTGTGGTGACTTCAACATAAATGTTGTAACAGGACAGATTACCTTCTAGGAATGCTTAGATCATTCAATCCCTATCAAACTGTAAATTTCCCAACTAAAATACAAAAAGATAGTAGCACAATTATTGATAACATTTTTTATATAGGAAAATAAATTAGCAAAATATGGAGCAGTTACCAATGCAAAATGGTTTGTCACACCACAACGCTCAAATAATTATTTCAAATACAATTGGAAATGAAAAATGAAAATAACACAAAAAAAGGATTTATCAAAGTTAAGCCACTAAAGAGCAATTTGATCAAAAATTAAACAAGGAGTATTGGAGCACAGCATTTAAATTAAAAGGGGTTAGCATTAAATACAACTATTTCCACCAGAGGGCAAATATATGAGAGTTGACTACCTACAAGACTAGTTTCAGTTGGCCAAAAACAAGCAAGAAAGAACTGGATAATAGGTATTAAAACATCTTGCAGGCATAACTGTATGCAGAAGCTAGGAATATTCATAATGTGCTTCTCAGACAGCATTACAAAACCAAAGTAATTAGAGAAGCTAAACATTTGGCTATAAACAGTGAACTAGCAGTTCAGATAATAACGTAAAAAATGTTTGCAACATTATTAAAAGAGAAACCACTATATCATCCCCTGAAAATAAACCTATAACTTTAAGCATTAATGATAAACTTGTAAATGATCCCTATTTCATAAGATGTGCTTTTAATAATAATTTCTTATCAGTTGCTGAAAAATTAAAAGGAGAATTTATTCATAATGTGGATGTTATAACAATACTTAGATCCTCGTAACCAAAAAGAGCATATATGTCTCTATTTCCCACCACTCAAAATGAAATTGAAAAAATGATTAAATCCACCAAAATTGAAAGATTGTGATATACCGTGTGAGGTCCCCATTCACCAGTCATTACTGAGTTATATTATTACATTATAAATTGATTGTAAATAAATTTATATTTTATTTATAGTATTGGTCTTCCAGCATAGTAGTTTGTGTAGAACGGGGTAATTATAAGTTAGTTTAGTAATTTCATGTTGCGAGAGTTGGCAGTACGGTATGGTTGTGTTGGCGCGGAAGGAACAAGCCAATATGGCGAGAGAGACTGTTTTTGGCTAGCATAGGGTGAACATGTGGAGAAACTGATTTCGGCTAGCGTGATGCAAATATGTACAGAATATTGTTTCAGTGAAAGCATTGTATCTTGTGTGAATTTTTGAGTGTAATAAATTGTGAATTATAGTAAAAGTGTGGCGAAGTCATTTACATAGCATTAGAATATCCGTTGCACAAATTGAGAGATGGTTGAGGGTTTAGTAATAAAAGTTACTTTATATTAATACAAATGGCGAGGTGATAGCAACTACCGCAAAAAGGCATATTAGGGCCAAGTGCCAGTAAAGCGGGCTATCAATCTTTCTTGTCGCAGTCTAAATAATGGATAAGGAGGACCTCGCAACTGGAACAATGTAGCACCAGCATTAGTAGAGTTATCAGTCATATCTGTAATAGTTCTTCTGAAGAAGGCATCTTTGCTGACTCACTCAAGAAGTCAATAATTAAACAACTTTATAAAAAGGGCAGTACCTCAAAGACTGAGAATCCATATTACTTCTATCACCATTTTCAAAGATCTTCAAAAAAGCAATGTACAGAATTGTGTAAGCACATCTTCAAAATAATGACCTACTCAGTATAATGCAGTTTGGTTTTAGGCAAGGTGTTTTGACAAAGTCAGCAAGTTTTGCTTTCATAGACAACATACTGGAAGTAATGGATAAAAAATGAAATTCCCTATGAATATTCTGTGATCTTGCTAAAGCCTGTGATTGAGTTGATCATGGGATTCTCCTAGGTAAATAAGAATACAATTGAGTTAGTGGTAAGCCAGGACTTTGATTTAAATAATACATGGAAAATATAAAGCAATGTGTATCGTTGAAAGATATTAATAAAGGAGAGGTTATAAACTCAGAATGAGTAATGATTAAATGTGGTGTACCACAGGGTTCAATTTTTGGCCCTCTGCTATTCTTAATGTACATAAATAATCTCCCATGTATATTAGGTGATAGTGAATATATGGTGTTCTTTGCAGATGATACTAGCATATCATTAAAACACCCTTCAGCACAAAACCTTGAATACACAGCAAATGATGCTCTAAAGAAAATTAACAGATTGTTCAGTGCTAAAAAATTAATACTTAACATAGAAAATACACAGTTACTTCAATTTGTTACAAAAAATTAAACAAAGGACAGCTATAATGTGATATCAGAAGGAAAAGCAATCAATGAAAGCAGTTTCACAAAATTCCTGGGTGCATAAGTAGATAACAAATTGAACTGGAAGCAATATATGCAAAAACTTCTTAAAAAACTGAATTCTGTAACATTCTCATTGAGGGTAATTGCTGGAACAGCTGATAAAAAAATAAAAATTAAAAAAAGAAAGAAAGTTTATATATTTTGCATATTTTCACTCCCTTCTTACTTATGGTATATTATTTGGGGGAACTCTTCACAAGCAAAGAGGGTATTTAAATCACAAAGTATGCTCTAAGAGTTATCTGTTGAGCAAGTCCACGAACATCATGCAGAAACCTAGGAATATCTATACTCCCTACTGTAATTTGTAGTGGAAATTATATTTCAATATTAATGCCAACATACACAGCCATAATACCAAGAATAAATATGTATATTAACTAATGTGGGATAATATGTATTTACAAATTACAGTGGAAATTTATTATACTAATTTTTTAAAATAATTAACCAGTTTTGGTAATATTACTGATATTGTTAAAAAGTGTATGTATTATTCCACATTTAAAGTAACCAACAAGAGATAATATGTATTGCAGATTACAGTGGAAATTTATTATGCTAACAGGTCTTTAAGTAACTAACCAGTTATCAGTTGCTGGTAATATTATTGATATTAATAAGTGTATATACTCGCTGAGACTATTCTCACATGGGATCAAAGTGAACATATCTATCTATCTAGCCAAGATTGTCACAAATACCTCTTGAACCAAACTCACGTACTCCTGTGGATATACATACAAATAATTGTGAACCACTGTACTATACAGACAGATTTTAAGTAAGCAATAAAAAAATATTCACCACTAAAAGTACAAAATCATTTCAGCTAACCCTTAGTAGCTGTGGTTCAACCAACATAGTCATCATGCTCCACTTGTACAATTTAAACAAATCTGTCCAGTTATTGATAAGGGGGTAAAAAATTATATTCATTTAACACTACAATTTTATTTTCTACAGTTTGAAACCAGAAACGAAAATTTCTAGAAACAATTCTATTTCATACAATTTTCAAATTCTATTAACTGTAGTACCAGTACTGATAAAAGCTGTTACAAACCAAACTGAATTAGTACTTAATTAGAACAGTGACTAGGATACTTATCATTCTTTACCATATTTATGATGAGGTATAATATAAAGTAAAAAACCTGTTTTAGGTAAATGCTTTTTCCAGAGGCATTAGGACCAGTAAGAATCTTCATGAGGCCATGTTCACAACCTGAAAATGTGTCATTTGCAACAAAATCGTTTATACACATTTCCTGCAGAACATGTCTGCCATCTTTTATCTCGATGACGTTTCTTTCAGTAAAAATTGGCCGGACATAATGATTCTCTTTAGCCACATCAGCAAATGCAATGAGGCTGAAGGAGAAAAGCAAAAACATGTTAGATGGAATAAAAAACAAAGACAATTTTTATGAGTTTATTTCTATGTTTCAATACCAGTCCAATTCAGCAGCTAACTGCACAATCCTTGAAATAGTTTCCAGATGTTGTTGAATATACGTCACTAGTTTAATCATAATTCGTGACTCATGCTCTGATATTTGTAAAACACAATCTCCTAGGACTGTATCCAATTCTGAAAACAACAGAAGCATTTTATATTATCACTTAAAGTAATATATAAAATCACTAAATCCCTGCTCATATTTTATAATGTATGTTCTACACTGAAGCCACCATTTTCATCTGTCCTTTTAGAAATTTCAAATTATGGTGTTGGCATCAGACTATCATGTTATTCAAAAGATGTTTTTTTACTTAAGCTGACAGCAATAAACTTACATCCAAAATCTATGGTTAAAATGAATGACCATACACAACATTAAAACTCTAACTTATATCAATCCATTTAATTCTGGTTGTAATATAATGAAAATTCAGGGAATTTCAGCATTTTCTTAAGAAACTATAATAAAAACAGATATTTCAGGTAAAAAAAAAAAAAATATTTAAGCGGCAATTACAGATAAGAGTTCCTGACTGAGATACATTATGCAGTCAGCAGCAAAAGGAAAATTTAGTTATTTGACTATAACAGATTTCAAAATGGTAGCAAATACTAATCTCTTGCATCTGCTAAGCAATGTTACTGTGAAACTTCTTACAGATTTTTCCAGTTTTTGGCAGAATCAATAAGGAAAATGTGTAGAACAAAAGATTACAATATAAATGGTTTGTCTGCACATAAAAAAATGAATACCAAACTTTAGTAACAAACCCATGGCACTGCCATGGGCACTCACATGGTCCCCTCTTATGATTCATGGGCCGCCTGGAACAGATGTTTTTGAAGAACGTCCCCCTCAAACTCCTCCTATGGCTTAGGTTCATAGATGACATTTTTATGATCTGGACACACAGAGAAAACACCCTTCTAAATTTTCTGGACAATTTAAATACCTTTATTAACTTGCTGAATTTCACATGGACCTACTTCCACACCCAGGCCACATTCTTGGATGTGGACCTATCCCTCTCCTATAGCCACCTCAGCACCTCTTGGCATTTGAGGCAGCCGTATATGCTCCAACCAGAAATCCCTAATGGAGTACTCGAACAACATCTCACAAGCATTGGTATCCCGAAACTATCCCCCAGCTTTGGTTCACAAGCAACTTTCACGAGCCAACAATGCAACCTGCTCAATCTATTGACTACTCCAAACCCCCAGAAACCAACCACAATCCAGTCCTGGTTACACAATATTTCCCTGGCCTTGAATCCATCAACAGAATTCTTCAACAGGGTTATGATTTCCTACTGACTTACCCAGAAATGAGATCAATTCTTCCAAAAATCCTACCTGGCCCCCCCAGAAATTGTTTCAGCAGACCTTCCAACCTCAGCCAACTCCTAGTCCACAAACACAGTCTTCCTCGCACCAAGGATCTTTCCCATGCAATAGACCTCGCTGCAAGATGTGCAACATACACAATGCCTCCACCACTTTCACCAATCCCATCACTGGCAAGAGCTTTCCTATCATAGGACACGCCACCTCTTAAACTTCGCATGTAATATACCAGCTGACCTGCAAACACTACTTGGCTTCCTATATACGTTCGATTAGCAATCCATTAGCCACAAGAATGAATGGCCACCGACAGACAGTTTTCGCTCAGAATCCAAAACATCCAGTAGCCATCCATGCCATCTCCCATGACACCAATAATTTTAATTCTTGTTTCACAGTCCATGCTATCAGTGTCCTCCGAAACAACAGCAGCTCCTCTGAACTCAGAAGGTAGGAGCTTGCCTACCAATACAAACTAGGCACAACCTCCTAGTCTCAATTTGAGATAATACCCAGTCAGTACTTTTCCTTCCCTCTATCCGCTCCTTGCCTCCATGTCCACTGTCTATATTGAACCATCACATACCAGAGGAGATGTTTATCTGCATAGATTTTCCTTTTTTATTATTACTTTTATATTTGTTAATTTTTTCGATTATTCTGTTTTCTTATTTACTTTTACTTTCTCAAATTTATGTTATGAACATTTTAATGTATTATTCTGCACTTTTTGCAACATTTTGTATTGCTCGTGTACTAGATCCAATTCACTGTCCTCTGTTTGAATTTGCCTCCACCATGTTTCTGACTAATGGTCATTCTGTGAGACTATCCTGCACTACCTTCCATCCGTGATGTTCTCCTGTTGACGAAGGGCCAAGTCCCTAAATATTGATTGTTTTTCCTGTTCTTGTGTTTTTTTTATGTGTTCACCCCACGAAACCATCATCTAACGTAAGTTGTGGTCATTTCGCTATATAAATGAACCACCACTTACCTTAGATGATGGTATCATGGGGTAAACACATAAATATTTAAAAAACACAGGAAAGACAATGAATATTCCGTCACTGACCAATATTCATTTTCTTTCCTGTGTTTTGTGCATATTTATGTGTTCACCCCATGATACCATCATCTAAGGTATGTGGTGGTTCATTTCGCTATCCATTTTTTTTGTAAATCCATTAGCTAATTAGCTCCTATTATTTCCTAGTAACTATATATATATATATATATTGCAAGTGGAGGTAAAATTAATATTTATAACAAAAGGTGCAACGTGTTAAAGTGAACAATAAATAAGTAAATTTGGAAGAAATTTGTTAAAATTATTATTAGTTAATCATAATGAGTGATGGTTCAAATGATAAAATTTTATTAGTCGTTGAGGCCAGGTGGATGTCTGGTATCAAGGATATTTTTGCATGTAATGATAACAGTTTATTCCTAACACCTCCTCCCCAATCTCTCTGCCATTGCCTAGCCATTTATGTCATAAATTTCGACATGTGCACACCTCCTGAACCATACGGCTTGTTTCCTATCATATGAATAAGGTGTTAAACCGAAATATTCACATATGTTTTTCACTCATCGCAGCCTTCAACTTTCTTGAGTGATAAGTCATTTTTCATATCCTTTGTTATTTAAACTATACTAGTTTAGATTATATAATTTGTTTTTAACTAAGAATTCCATTATGTTCACAAATACACCACACACCAAAACTTAACTGCAGTTAAATGTTAAAAATATTACTCCTCAGTTTATAGGATCTTTTTAATCTAGTTTTGTGAAAATTCAAGTTACTGCATAATTTTCCAATTAGAAGGTACTTTTCCTTCCTCCAACAATTTAAGGCTGTGTAAGTCAGAATGTGTTTCATTTCAATCATTTAGCCTGAGAATACTCCTAAGGGGTGCTAACAGGACCTGGTTCCTTCCTCCATTTTAGAATATTCAGTTGCTTTACACTATATATATAAGGAGGTGGCGAACAAAATGTAACTACACTTCTGGTCGAAACACGTTTTTTTTTTACCCGGTAGTTTTTGGTCCGCTGAATCTGAATCTAAACTCATTTTCAAACAAAACAGCATAAAACTGTACTAAAAGTGAGCCCAAAGATTGTGATTTTGATCAAAACAGTATAACTACACTAAAATTTCAACAACTTTGAATACACGAGACCAATTTCATTCAAAACGCAATAATTTTCATACAAATTCATCTAATGCCAATCAAAACGAAATAAATGACATACATTATTTTTTGTTGCATTTTCAATGCCATTTTTAATAAGACAACACTAGGCTTTACGTTTAGTTGAAGAAAACTTAATAAGATTAGTATAGTCTCTGGTCAAAGAGCGTAATATGTGATAGTCTGTTGACTGAGTTCTCAGTTATCATTGTTTACATGAAGTGTTCTCAGTTATTTTTGTTTATACGAAGTTAAAATATCTTCTGAAACCGTTGGTTCTATGAATTCAGGATCTAAGAAAAAGAAGAAAGTTGGGTGAAAGTCACAGAATTATCGTCATTTGAAGTAAGTTTTATGAGATTTATTTTATAATCTCACTTTTTAACAATATACTACACAACACTCACAACACGTTTGTAATTTTTGTAGATATCAAGATATGGATCCGTTACTGCTCAATTTTGAAACACCATGTTCACATAATAATAAGAAGTTCAAATGCTGCTCTTTAACAGAAGATTATTGTATTAAAAAAAAAAAAAAGGGAAAATACTGCAAGAGATATACTTATCGTGACTGATTTCTACAGTGCCTACAAAATGACCTAAAGAGACTGCAACTAAACAGAGAATTTTTCTGTTGCTTGCTTTTTATTGACTACAGGAAAAAGTATTGTGCCCGTCTGTAAAGCCTTCTTTTGTGAAGCTTTGTCGGACCTCTCCAAAACCATTGACAAAGGTGAAATACCTACAGAAAAAAGGGGAGGTGACCATAAGAGTATGACATTTGTAGATAAAAAAGAAAGTGCATGGCGCTTCATTGCTGCACTGCCGGCTAAAGAATCACACTATAATGGAAAAATCTTAGCGGATTTACTTAAGTCATGAACTTAACGTAAAAAAAATTGCACCACATTTACAATGAAGAGTGTGATGCAGATAAACGCGTTACTAATATGATGTTAAGAAGAATATTTCAGTCCGACTTCAACATCGGATTTTCGTCTCCGGCCACAGATGTCATTTTTAGAAAATAAGCTAAGAGTAGAAGAGATCTCAGAAGAAAACGAGAAGACACTAACAGAGCTTAAAATCCATAAATTACGCTCTAAGGCGTTTTATGAAATTATGAATCAGAGACCAGAGAAATCTTTATCTCTCTGCTTCGACATGCAGCAAATTCAACCTGTTCCGAAAACTCCACTCCAGGGGACTTACTACATATGACAGATTGGGCTGTACAATCTTTGTTTTGTTGACATGGACAGAAACTCTCCGACATTTTATTTATGGACTGAAAATCAAGCTTGCAGAGGTGCAACTGAAGTAGGATCTGCTTTGATAATCACTAGAATTCCTGGGATCTTACAGACATAACGAATTTTCGACTTTTCATGGACGGCTGTGGAGGCCAAAACAAAAACTCACGTATCATTCACGTAATAATGTTATGGTTGCGAAACCAAAACTCCACAAGCTTGAAGGATGTGACCATCACCTTTCCTGTACGAGGGCACAGCTACTTGCCTGCCGATTGAGTTTTTGGCAGAGTTGAGAGATAAATACGCAAACCCCCGTTGTTATTCACTAAAGAAAAATACTTTGAGATCTACAAAAACTTTGGTAATGTTAAGTTGTTGGGAAAATACTGGGTATTGTAAAACGTTAAAGAACTGAGTGACAACACTTTGACAGGAATAAGAGAGCTCAAGCATTTAAAAGAAGAAAAGCAGGCAGTAGTTGTAGAGTTGAAGGAGAAAAAAACTAAAAATAAGGGTAAGAAAGTTGTGACAGTAACTAAGGTGACAAAGATTGTCTCATGTGGCTTAAGAACTTCAAAATGTTACAAAGACAAGATTGAACAGGGACCAGTAACAACGTTACTAAAAAGGTAAAGGAACATTGAACCACATTAAGGAATCTAAAAATGAAAAATAAGTTACAGGAACAGAAAGCAAAAGACGTTCTGGTATTGTTACAAAAGCATTTCGGAAGGAACTGGGAAAAGCATGAAGAACTAAGTTGGTACAAAAACATTTTAGGAAACCCCCAGAGGGAAGATAATGAAGAAGAATGAGGAAGATGGACATGATGAAGGTTGTGATTGTAATAAAAGGGACATTGAGTTCAATCTATAATGACAGCATTGATGATTTTTTTTTAAATTTAACAAAGAAGTAACTTTTTTTTTCAGATTAGTCTTAATTTTTAATGATTAATAAGTTGAAGTGTTATTAGACTAGACTCAATAAAGGTTTTCTAAAGTAATTGTGTTTTGATTAACCTAACCAAAAAAAACTTTGCGTTAGCAATCAAATGGCTTAATTTCATCCTGGTGGCAATCAAAATGTAATAATTGCATTGGTGGCAAACAAAACGGCATAACTGAATTTTTTTAATTTTAATATTATCCATTTTATTAAAGATAGGAGTTTGATTCAATATAATGTCAAATAGAGTTCAAAATGCAATATGAGTAAATAAAAAATCCCCCCAAAATCCCCCTGCAAGTGTATGTAATTTTAGTTTTTTGCTCTTCCTGTAAAATTTGAATTTGTGTAATTATTACGTTTTGTTCGCCACCTCCTCATATACATATAAACATCCATTTCTGAGTGATGCAGAAATCTGTAACAACACCTATAATTTATACAAATTCTATCACAAGTAACTTTAATAGAATTGGAAAAGTTTGAAGTATACATTCAATAAATTCCTACAATGTATCTAAACTTTACAATAAATATGGGGTTTCATTTTTCAAAATGTTTTTAGGTGAAAAAAATACATTAAATTTCTAACTATGTAAAATAATAAAAATCATTCCTTACCACGACATGATGTGCTTTTATAATGTATTACACGGCTGACTTGGAACTGTAACAGCAATTAAAACATTGTTCAAATAAAACCAAACAAAAAAAAAACTGCAACAGCTGTTATCTATAATTCAAAACAAAAAAGTTACAATAGCTGATATCTATAATTCAAATTCAATATGTCATGGTTTTAATTCTTATCAGATTATTCTCATCCACTGTATGATACTTGAGAAGAAAATGCACAATGCTAAATGACAAGAAAATAAAGTTTCTTACAATAAAACATTTTTGATGTAGTTAATCATCAACAAACAGAAAAAAAATTTCCCTGCCATATGAAAATAAGTTTAGTTAATAGAAAACATATTTTATGTACTTAACAGTTAGTGAAAATATATCATTATCAATGACATTCGTCTTATGGCTATGCTAAGAAAGCTGGTTGAATAGCAGATGATTGATATGGTTGTTTGTACTGACAGTCAGTGTGAGGCACAAAATCACAACCTCTGCTTCACATTCTAAACAATTAATTCATACCAAACATTAAATGTAAAGTGGGGTTTGGATAATGGAACTTCCTTTGCAACAAACATTCTCCAAGTCTCATTATTAATGTTGTTTTTTAATAGAAGTGGCTACTGTAGGTAGGATCCCTAGGTATTTTCAGTTAAAAGTGGATAGGATAGATAGATTGCTTATCTAACATTTTCACTATCACAATCACCTCCTGGATAGTGATGGAGCTTGGAAGGAGGATATTTGTTGAAGAATTATGAGTAGTGCCTGGAAAGATGATGATACGCACAAACTAGCACTCAATTTCATGAATAAGGGAGTGGGTAGATTTTCTTTTATGGGTAAGGGCATCAGTGATTGGAATTATGAATAATTATCAAAAAATGTTGAAGAAATTTAAAATTACAATTCATGAATAGCAAAAGTAGATGGGTTGAGAAATTTAACACTTAAAGTATTTACATAAGGAAGGTGTAATTAGATGACTTATCCATTAATGTGGAATCAATAACAAAACACATTGTATCAACTTCTAGAACTAAAAGCGACAAGCACTTCACTAGACAGGTAAAATCTGAACTTAAGTGTTGAAAGTAGAACACTCAAGATCACTCTATGTACTCCCATCCATCCACATTAAAAGAGTTTTCGGAAGGTTAAAAACACTTTGGAATGGAAAAGCTGCAGGATTAGATGGGATTTGTCCTGAACTATTGAAAAACTGTAGACCAGCTACATCTTGTTGGCGTGTCTCGTTCTTCAGCTCCATACTGAAATTTGGAATGCTTCAGATCTTCAGGCAAACAAAAATCATTGCTTTACTCAAACCAGGAAAGGATAAAACTTTCCCACATAATTACCATCGTACTCAGTGTCACTTTCAAATTACTGGAAAGGCTTATTTTGAACAGAACAGCTCCGGCTATTGAAGCCCTGATCCCTGTTGAATAAGCTGGATTCTGTACCAGTCAGAACTGTAGTGATCAGGTCTTGACTCTTACCACCTACCTGGAAGTAGGGTATCAGAAGAAAAATGAAGAACGTTCCTAGATCTTTCGGCAGCATGTGATACAGTTTGGAGAGAGGGTCTCCTGCTCTAACTCATCAAAGCAGAGCCTTGAAAAAAGATAGAAAAAAGATAATTTCTTTACTGGAAAACATGTTAAGTAACTGCCTGTTTGAAGTAAACACTGAGTTCGGCAGGAGCAGATTTCACAAGCTAAATAATTGTCTACCACAAGGCTCGGTTCCGTCCCCAGTACTCTATAAAGTGTATATCATGATCTGCCAGACACAGTCTCTCACAAATTTGTATATGCAGATTATATCAACCTTACAGTGCAAAGAACTAACTTTGCAAAGGCTGAAGAAATCCTGACTCATAACCTTCAGGAAATGGATGCCTCCTTTCGAAGATGGTGCCTTCAACCTAATCCACAGAAAACAGAAATACCTAGATTCCACTTTATCAGCAAACAAATCAACTACCATTCAAATATAGCACACAGAGACTGTTAGAATTTAATGTTTGCTGGAGGGTTAGCTTGCAAAAGTTCATTTTGAAACTATAACCACGCCTGGTACCACTATTAACTATTGCATTCTTCTCGGTCACCAAACTATCATCATAACCCCAATAGATAAAGGTACCAAAAGAAACAAAAGTACACTTCATAAAAAATCTAAAGTCTGTAATCTGAAAACAAGTTCTCTTACACTTTTGGGTAGCAGGTTATCGAATAAGGCATCAAACTATCAAATCCTTTGTATAAGATTGCAGGTCGGCAACACTAATTCTCTTCCGGCAAGCTTCCGTCACTCTCTCCCTGAATAAATCAAAATTTTAAGTCATGCTCAAAATTAAAATTCTTACTGATGAAAAATTTCCTAACTTCAGCATTGCACAACTACTTAGGCATTTTAAAGTTTACCACACACAGCCAATGGCAGGAAGTTCTCAAAACGCGTGATTCTACCTAGACAGTCAGCTGGTAGTCTTTTATAGGATCCGGTCATCCTGATGTCAAATAGGAATTTGTACCCTCCTAAAAATTCTTAATTTTCTTCCAATCTTTCTCAAATTTCAGTATGTTATTGTCCTGAATTTTCTTATTATTTCATCTTAGGAAAAAACATTCTAGTTTCAGAGATATTAATTTACAAAGTTGCAAAACACCAAATCTAAAATTACTTTCAAAATTCCTACTCCCTCCATCACCAAAATATTTTTTAGAAGTCCCTTCAACTTTTGATTATATTATACTATTGGGATCTGTATACTATAAGAGTAATTTGTGTAAAATAGAAACAATGCAGTGGTTTCGTAATAACTAAAATCTTTTTTAACTTATTTCTCCTGAACTCTTGCTATGATGGAGCTGAAATAAACACTATTTTCATTAGAAAAATTTCCCCTATCTTGTAGTATTTTTTTTCTGATCCCTAAAGTATTTCATTCATTACTTCTATTGTCGGCCTTGCAATGCCTATTTTCATCCGTCTTGCAATACATTTTACCCTGGAGGTCATCTTTTTAAAAAACTAAAATGATCCTTTTACACATAAAGTATTATTAGAATTGCAAAACAAAATATATCTTCGTCATCAGTGAATTTTTCTTTTTAATGTGTATATAGTTTCAAGCCTGTATCTTTGTTATGTAAGGAAATGACAAAATATAAATTTGTCTTACTTCTACCTAAAAAACTATTTCTCCTTCGATTATGAAATCTATTTAAACATAAAAGGTGCCTCTTTTTATTCTGAATCTAATGGTGTATGAATCTTTCTGATACCTTAAAAACTATGGGCTGTATCTTAAAAACCTAAAATTTTTGTCTGGCCATGCCACGTTGTGCAATATTCTAAATTTTGCCATAACTTGTTAACTAGATTTTTCTACCCATAAGTGTCATACCTCCTACTGATTGTAATTTTATGCTGGATTGTGGAAATAAATGTAATGAGAGGGATGAAAAATAAGATTTCCCCATTTATAAAGCTTTGATCTTTTATGAGTTTGACTAACTTCATCCTCCTAAAGTATCTTCCAGCCAAGAAAATGCTTCCAAAACTGGTTTGCTATTAAGCTAAGTATGTGCTTAGGTCCTTTTAAATTGTTTTTGAAGACATATCGGAGAAAATAAGGTTATATGACTAGACCAGATGGTGAAGTATAACAGTACGCCAAAATACCTGGCTGTTGCATTAGACAGCTCCCTCACTTACAAAAGGCACCTTCAGAATACAGTTGCCAAGCTTAAAAGTTGGAACAATCTACTTCACTGGCTGGCAGGAACTTCATGGGAAGCTGATGTGAATATATTAGGAACAACAGCCTTGGCTTTAATTTATTCCATAGCTGAATACTGCTGTAGTCTGTGGCTTAATAGCTGTCACATCCAGTTGGTGAATGTTCAGCTTAGCCAAACAATGCACATCAAAACTGGCATGCTTCTACCTACACCTATCCAGTGGCTGCCAGTGCTCAGCAACATCCCACCATCTCACATCAAAAGGCAAAATATCCTAATCAAACCATGGTCGAGAATTTTGAGCAACGAGGCTCTTCCCATCCATTAATATACAGGGCGTTCGCCGGGAAACGCAACCCACTGTTAGCGCTACAAGGAAGAAACTGCTCCCGGCGAGCGAGCGATCAGCTTCCGGCATTGTTCGACCGTCGGCCGCGGACTATTTCACAATAATTACGCTTCATAAAATTGTATGTGCTAATCATTTAAATGTGTCGTAATTCATTAGCTTACCTTATAAAAGATGCTGGAAGTGTTGACCCTCTTGTGTAATGCACATTTCACATCTTCTGAACATATTTCGAGACACACGCTAGATTTCACCTTTGTCAATGGACATTATTACTTGATAGATTTTTTCCTCAAGTTCTTCCAATGTGTGAGGATTTCCTTCGTACACCTTACCCTTAAGTTTACCCCAAAGGTAGAAGTCACAAGGGTGTAAATCCGGTGATCTGGCGGGCCACAACCCACGGCTGATTACACGATCATAAAACACTTCGTCAAGTGCAGCAAGCGAATTTCTAGCGGTGTGAGCTGTCGCCCCATCCTGTTGAAAATAGCCGTACAATTTTTCTTCTTCAGTAAGTTTCTCGAAAAACGGTTTCACAATATTTTCGATATATCTTGCGGAAGTAAGAGTTTCACGGAAGAAAATTGGACCTATGATTCTCGAAGCACTAATCGCACACCAAACACCCACTTTTAAGTCATGCAATGGCAGTTGGAGTAGAGTATTTGGTTTTTCTGAACTCCAGTGTCGACTGTTTTGAGCGTTAACATAACCACTCAGATGAAACCAGGCCTCATCAGAGAAAAACGTCAGTTGCGGATCAACAGTGCCATCGTGGACACCCTGCAGGTACCAGTTGCAAAATCTAATCCTAGGCCCCTGGTCTATTTCTGTAATTTTATGCACCACAATTGTTTTGTACGGCTTTAAGTGAACTAGCTTTGTTACTTTCCAAGCTGACGTCTTAGATACGCCTGCCTGCTGCCCTAACTGACTTAATGATTTTTTGGGTGACTGTTCTAGTCGAAAAGCGATATCGTCAATTTTCTCCTCTGTGAGAATACGGTTGACCGACAGTCTCTTTTTGTTAAAAAATGAACCCGTTTCTCTTACTTTTTTAACCAGACGCAGAATTGTTGATTTAGCTGGCAGTAAAAAAGCGCCAGGATATTCGCGACGAAATTTACTGCGACACTTTTTAAACGACTTCTTCTTCACATATGTATCGTAGAGAAATATTCTTTGTTGCAAACTGTAACGTACCATAATTTTACTCACACTCAAACACGGTACAGATTAGTAAGAGTATGAAGCCCTAAACCAGCCAAACCGCAAAGAAACGTTTATTCACAACACTGATTAATAAGAGACTGAAGTCACAAACTAGCTACAATGCAAAGAAACTGTTCTTAACCATGTAAGGGTCCCATTATACTGTGCCACTGCACTGTTGGGGCAGCGGAGGTGTTAAACAGTGCGGTGATTCACGGTATCGTGTGGCGGGAACCGCTGGCCCCGCTGACCGAGCAAGTTGCCGACGGCAACAGACTGGGAGGGTTGCGTTTCCCGGCGAACGCCCTGTATTAGGGAATCAGATCTCTTAAAAAAGTTCATAGTGGCCATAAGTCATGGCATCAACACTGTGAAGAATATGTACATCTAAACAGAGATTATGAATAATATGCATAGTATTGCTTTTAAGGGGAAAAAAATTAGATGACCTTCAAACTTAAATGCACATCAAATATGTGCATTTACTTTTTTACCCTTGATATCATCCTCCTCTAAGTTTTAATTTGTCTATCAAAATTAGCACCTTAATTTCATATCAAACCAACCATCACCTGGTGCTTATGTTAGATGATTAGTATTATTCATTTCTGAACTCTGAAAGTCAGATTTGAGACACCGTATTGGGATGCTGTCACAAACTTTGAAGTAAATAAATTTTAGGAAGACACCACACAGCTGGACAGTTACAAAGACAGACCACAAATCTCTACACAAATGATCCCAAGCAGAAATAAGCCAAGACTTAATCTATTAAAAACTTTGTGCTTTTATCTGATTCAAGGTGCCTAGGTCCTTCTGGAAAAGCAGCATATGAAAGTGCATAATGACCTATGAGTATACAAAACTTTATGCACGTAGCTCAAGAATTATTGATTGAGCAAGGTTGTGGACTATAAGTGGGTCAAAGCACACCGCAATCTAGATGATATTCTAAGTAAGCTAACTCCAATGGCAGAACACACATTGAAACAGTTTCATTAGTAGAATTAACTGTTCAAATTAAAAGAAACAAGAAGATCAATTGGAACATGGAACAGAGGAGTTCATTCACAATTATAGATCAACACTATTGGAGTATAGGCCAAAGATTCTTACCCATCTGAGGAATGAAATCCATAAATGTTCCCACAGACCTCGTAGCTGTCATGCAAGACCAAAATTCTATAAAGACTGCTTCAAGAAACATCTGCACAGAATACATGCCACAAAACTGCTAATTGCCTTTGAGGGGCAATATGAGATATAAACTTCCTCCCACCTACAGTTTGGCTGAAGACTTAAGAAGATGGAGAGCGGCCATTTCATAGCCACCCTAAGAAACACACAGTACTTCCACTGCCCACTTGCATTGCCTGACTAACAGCATCAGTCAACTAAACTGTCTAAAATATTGTTCCAGCATACAAATAATATTGGTGTACATGTTTAAACTAGTTATTTGGATAATGGAAACAAAGAAAATGCCACAAGGATAGGATAGGGAAAAATAAACAAATACCCATCACTTACCACCGATGAAGGCAGGAGGGTGAGACAAACACGTAAAAACACAATAACATAAACAAATTGCACAATATTGAGTAATTGCACAATGTGAGAGGCGAGACATATGGGAGGGGGAAAGATGTGGTCACATCCAAACCCGCCACATGAATGAAGCACAGGCGGAAAACGTGTGGTGGTGGTAGAAATGCCAGGAGGGGGTTGGGGGGGGGGGGGGTAGGTTTGACCAGCGATAAAAGTAAAACAAAACAAAATAATCTTTGTGTAGCATAATTCAAAAAGTTATAATTTTATTTAGATTGGTTATAGATGAAAATAAAGGGAGATAGAAATATATATATATATATATATATATATATATAATGAATAGATGAAATGTACATACTTGTATATAAGTAACTAACTGTAAAATTAAATGAGAGATGGCAAGTGACAGGTTTAACGTAGGTTTATTCCAAGGGTGTGTCTGGTGTCAAGGATATGCTGGTAGGCCAGTTCCCATCTTCGGAGTTCTGAAGGGGTAGTGGTATTAGGAAAAACTCTAATAGCTCTAACTGTGAAACAGGTGTTGAGGTTGTTCAAACCATGGAAGTTCGCATGAATTGCCACTGGATGGTCTGGGTTGGAAGTATAAACTGTTTGCCTGTGTCCATTCATTCTGTAGGAGAGTTGTTGAGTGGGGAGATCAATGTAAGAGGCAGTGCAGTGTAGGCAGGTGAGTTGGTAAATAAGGTGAGTGGTAGCACACATAGCATGTCCAATCATAGGGAAAGATTGACCTGTGACTAGTTATTTGAAATATAATGTTCCAATCCTCATTTATTATTTCATTATTTACTATTTTTATGTGAAATATACTCAACCTTTATAAAACACTGTAGTTTATACATGATTGATTGGATTACAAAATTTTTCAACAATATCTTACAATGCATTTTGAAATCCCAACAAAATTAATGATCATATTGAAATCTGGTAAAACTGGCTACAGACAAAAATATTATGTACCGACAGCCTGCCTAAATTCATGCTACAAGCTATGGAAGAGATTCATTTCCAGTAGGATCTCAGGAGGGGAGGGGTGGGGGGATCAAACACATACCAATACACCAGACAGAATTTCAACAGAGCTGCAGTTACTGTGACCAGATATTGGCTCTAATCAGCCAAACAGAGAAAGGATTCCAAGATCAGAAGAAGACCCTTAGTGTGTTTGTGGATTTTACAATGCTATATGACACAGTGTGGAGAAAGGGAATGATTTAGAAACTCCTAAAGATTATATCCTGCAAACTGATAGACTATATTTTAAATGACACGTTGTGTAATAGAATGACTGAAGTTCACTCTAATGGAAACAGAAGCAAATTCTACAGATCAAACAACTGATCAATCACACCTCCACTGCTCTCCATTATCTATACTACTAGAAAGTTTATACAGGTAACAATGGAAGGAAAGAACAGCCACGAGGTATATTTTTATGGAAAGGACAGATAAAATACACCCAACACTCAGCAAAGTTGAAGGGAGGAGGGCAGCAGCAACACAAAACAACAATCAAACATAGAAAATACAATATTTTGGGTTAAACCTTTTCTCAAGTTAAAAGAAGTAAGTGACTCAGCTCGTACAAGCCTTGTATTCGACACAGCCACTCATAGAATGAAACTGACTGTCAGAAGTGGTGGGGGGAGCAATGATAAAATAACCACAAGTATCAGAAAAATTAAAATGGGAAATGGTAATAATCATTGAAAAAATAATAATAATAAAAATATAATAAATAAATAAAAAATATCAAAACATTTTGAAATAGGTCAATAATTTATATTCTAAATATAGGCCTCATTCCCCCCCCCCCCCAAAAAAAATGACAATGAGGACAGTATCTGAAACTACAGAATCTACACTAACTCAGTAGCTATTGCACATCTTACATTCTTCTCCCATGTCTTTGAGTGTTTATGGACCTCACAACTCTCAATACATAATGGCTGCAAACATTGAGTTCAGAATAGGCTAAAATCGATGATACAATCTAGTATCATGAAAACTGCCATCTACTAACGCTTGAACTTGCTTGGTTATCCTATGACCAATGCTCTCTACTCTTGCCAACCGTGACAGCTAGAGCTTCCCCAGGCTCAGTGAACAATGAAGTCTCTGCAATGCAGAAATGGCACACAGTGTCTTCCCCACGTGTCACAAAAAAGGTGGAGATCAGAGAAAACAGTACAAGGTGGTATAGCAGGGGCACTCTCAAAACTACAGTATGTCAATAACTAATATGAATATTTTGGGGATGTTATATCATCTGGGCTACCATAGATATAATGTGTAACTGTAGCATAATGAGTTTCATAGAAAAAATATGAAAGACTGAAGGTTACTCTGAGGAAAGTTTGTTGTCATGGGAACGACAAAGAAACAAATACCGAGTGAGCGATGTACAATGTTAGTAAGCGTACGAGTTGATGTTAGGCAGAAAGTTACCATTAACAAAGGACGTTATATCTATGGATACCTTATTTTTTGATTGAAGATTGAATAAATGACAAAGAATCACATGTTTATTATCATTCAAATATGAAAGATTAAGTTGACAAATTTGGAGGTTCAAGTTCTAAACAGTACTTGTATCCCTGGCGACTGAAATACATAAAGCTATAAATAAATACAAAGTTCAACCATAAAAAATTACAACATAACATATATGTGCTTCACAAACATGTAACAAAAGTATTACAAACCGTGAAATCAGAACACAATGTAATGAAAACCATAATATAAATAAGTTATCTACAGTTACTGATATACCAGGTATATAAATATTAAATCAGAATTTGCCATTTGATAGCTCTAGCTATCAATGCAGTTACTGTCAGATCGTGTCATTGTTGCCATTTTCTTTTTTTGACAGCTGACAGAGATTTTCAATCACAACAATACAGGTTACATACAACAGTATGGTTTCCAATAATGTTGAACATGTCAAATTTTGAGCCTACAAACTACGATTTGCAGACAACGTTAATTTTCTGTTAGCATTTAAAGAAAAATGCTGCAGAATTGTATAGAATTGTTGTCAAAGCTTACAGTTAACATGCTCTCAATAAATCGCAGTGTTTTGTGTGGTTTAAAAAATTCGAAAGTGGTGATTTTAACGTGAGAAACAAAGACTGTGGAAGACCTCCGACAAAGAGTTGCAAGCATCGTTGGCAAATGCAACAACAACTCACAGATCCATTAAATGTAACATGGGAAGCTGTCTGTCTCTATACATTTAAAAGTGATGAGAAAGATCCAGAATATGGGAAAATTGGTTCCATATGAACTGAATGAACGACAGCAAGAAAAACGAAAAACCACTTGTGAAATGCTGCTTGCTAGGTATAAAAGAAAGTCATTTCTCAATCAAAATTGTGACAGGCGATGAAAAGTGTATCTATTTCAAGAACCCTAAGCATAAAAGATCATGAATAACTCCAGGTGAACTGTCAACATCAACTTCAAGGCGAAATCGTTATGGAAAGAAGACAATGCTCTGTGCTTGGTGGGATCAAAATGGTATATCTATTACGATTTACTAAAACCTGGTGAAACTGTTAATACTGAATGTTATCGACAACAAATCATCAATTTGAATCAAGCACTATGGGAAAAATGACAAGAATATCAGAAAAGGCAACACAAAGTGATTTTGCTTCAATGCACCAACACCCACAACAAAACTGGTCAAGGAAATGACTGAGGCACTTAGTTGGGAGATACTGATGCATGCAGCTTACTGACCTGACTCAGCTCCATGCAGCTTACTGACCTGACTCAGTTCCATCCGATTACTATCTCTTTATATCTATGAGACATTCACTCACTGAGCAGCGCTTTACTTCTTATAAAAATAAACGAAAATGGCTCAATGACTGGTTTGTGTCAAAAGAACAATTTTTTTTTCGCATGGCATTCATAAATTACCAGAGAGATGGGGGAAAATATATATCTAGTAATGGACAGTATTCCGAATAAGGTAATCTGTATCATTTTTATACAATAAACGTGTAAATTTATGAAAAAAATTCCAGTTTCATATTTACACACCTGGTACTTAAGGTATAACCTGAATCCACATTTAACGCATTATGATTTATACAAAGACATCAACTATATATGATCTCTATGACATCTCTAGGATTTATATGACATTGAACACACTTTAATGACATAACTGATATCACTCTCATATGTGACTTAAATAACGAAAGATTGATCTATGATCAGGAGAATGATTATTCTGCTTTTCTGAAATGATTACACCAGCTCTGCTGAAAAGCTGCTCACTTACAGTGCTTGTATTGTAATAATTTGAAACACCAAAGGATACATTTTTGCTCTAAATATCCACCTAGTAAGTATATTGTCTTCTTCATTGTTATAGTTAGAGGGTAAATAATCTATGTACAAGGTGCATTCAGAAAGTTTTGCACCAAATTTATTTCTACAACTCCAAAAATGCTACATGGCCGAAATTTTGAGGCATTCCAGCTTGAACCTTCCACCTTTGCTGTGGGAAGTTGCAAGGTCCCCCACAAGGCCGGAGCATGGTAGGCATTGTTAAAGATGGCAGCTTTTAGAGATGCTTGTTACAAGCAGCTTGTTGTGACCAGGTTTCTCATTGACAAGGGAGAAAATGTTCGGAAAATTTATCAGCGGTTGTGTAATGTATATGGAACTGTTGCCGTTGACCAAAACACTGTTACTCAAAGGTCACTTTGAGTAAAATCTGCAGGTGCACAGGTTGATCTCACCGACTTGGTGCGTGGTTGCCCCACCACAGCTGTGACTCCAATGTTGGTGCAGTGCACTAACGAACTGATTTGGCAGAGCTGACACATTACTGTTCAACAGTTGAGCTAAAAATTGTCCATCAGTGTCAGTAAGGGATACCATATCTTCCACAAACTGGGATATTCCAAGGTGTGTGCAAAATGGATCTCCAAAGAGCTCACATCTGATCAAAAAGAAGCAAGGAAAAATATTTGTCTGAACTGTTTCAACACTACAAATGTGAGGGTGGGATGTCTTCTTATCCCGTATAGTCACCAATGAATCATGAGTTCATCAATTAGAACCCAAAACGAAGCAGCAGTCAATGGAATGGCACCATACCCAATTGCCATGAAAGCAAAAGGTGAAATCAGTTCCATAAGTAGGAAAGACCATGCCATGATGTTATGCAAGGTGTAATTTTGTTGGATGTGATGGATCAAAAATTCACCATTAACTCAGATGCTTATGTTGATACACAGCAACAATGAGCACTTCAAACATGATCTGTCTGATAAGAATCTGTGACACGTTGCTTCAGCAGTGCAATGCAAGACGACACACAAGTCTGCAAATGCGTGCAGTGATTGCAAAACTTGGCTTCACTGTCTAGCTGCAGCCACACTATAGCCCCGACGTGGCACTGTCAGACTTTCACATGTTTGGCCCTTTGAAAAATGCTCCACATGGGATACACTTTGAATCTCAGGAAGACATTCTTCGCACCGTAAAGAAGTGGTTTCGTAACCAGAAACTGGCATGATATCGACAGGGTATACATGTTCGTCCAGAAAGCTGGTGTTAAATCCAAGGAAAATTGAAAAATAGTCAGTATACCTGAACAATGTAGCAATGTGCTCCCTGAGTTGCAACGTTGTATCTCCAATATTTTCAGAGAAATAAATTTTGGTACAATACTTTTTGAATGTCCTTAATAGTATTGAACTTTGTCCATCTTTTCTCTAGCAACATTCACTCTCCTGTATTTAAGAAATTCGTTTCCTTTTCATAGATAGACAACTTCAGGTTGATTTGAATTGGAGACCACAAAATAGATAATTAAAAATGTACGAGAAGGATAATATATACCTCACATGTCAGCATACATTGTTCTAACGTGGTGTGTTCTTTCTTCTGCAGAGCGCATGTTTGGATAACTGAGCAATTGCCCAATCTTTAAGTATCTGAATTTTATTGAAGTAAATGTATACAATCTTATTATAAAATAATACAGCAGCATGTATAAAATAACAATAAGAAGAAGACACATAGTCCACATTCTCTAATTTTTTAGTTACTTGTACCAAATACGTATCTGCGTGTAAACGTCCCCATGCAGCATATGAATAACAGACCAAGCCTACTGTCAGGCTCGAGCTTATGTCTAGGCCCAGTCCTCTGTACTGTATTTCCAGGATTTTGCTGGCAGAGTCGCACTGGCAGTGATAAACCAAGCGAGCCTAGTCAGTGTTTGCCCAACTCTGATACAAACACTGAAGTTTGGTGAGAAGCTGGGCAAAAATGTCAGTTCAACATCAATGAAGTATGGTGCACTAAATGGATCAAATCAAACCCTGACCAACAAGCTTCAATCCAAGACTCTGCATGATAATCTCTTGGATTCAACCTACCCATGAAAACATGTACATCACTAAACCACTTGAGAACAGGCCATGATAGACTTCAGCATGCGCATAAAGAGAATAATTGACTACCCTTCTTCTAATGGAAAATAGTTGCATCAACCCAACACCACGTAATGACCTCTTAAAAGGTAAGGTGACATGACCCAGCTGCTTGACACAGCAACTGCAAAGACAAGTAAATAGGTGTGAATTCTAAATATTAATATGAAGCAGCGTGATTTAATTTTACATAATTTCAAATGCTATATATGTATCATATATTTATATACAAAGTTGAGTTTGCAACACAGTCAAACTTCTTTTAATTGCTGTCTTTAACTGCTGTCCTTATTCCATAAAAACAAACAAATATTTTTATTTAATTAAGATCTGTTTCATGTCATCCATTTCGACATTTTCTTTTTTAATTAAATAAGAAAAGAAAGGGAAATTAAGCCACCACTTACCAAAGTGGACGGATGCGATGAGAGGGAACACTTATGCTTGTAAGAACCTTAGAATTTCGGCAAATTCTAGTTTTGCTTAGGCTGGACTTAGAAATTTCGAGAAGAGTAGTTTTCAACTTTAAGGAATTTCCCTGTAATCGTTCCTACAGTTACAATTCACTATAAAAATCATTTTAAAGTGTATTTATCATATCGTGAAACGTTTATTTTAAGAGATATTCTGGTTTGTTCATGTTTTGAATCACGCAATCGGAAAAGTAGAAATTCTAATATTTGTAATATCTTTAAATCGAGTAAAGCGACAGCTGAACTTTTATCATCAGATATAGTCAGCATTGTTCCGGATATTTTGGCAGTAAAATTAAATAATTTGGCAAAGTTTAATTAGCAGTTTTAATTAAGAGAAAATAATTATCTTTTTAATTAAAAGGAATATTAATTTGAAATTTATATCAGTAGATAGCCCTAATTAAGACGATTCTGAATATATAATGGTTTTAGTAAAAAGTTTTAGTATTTGTCTGGTAATTAAGTTTTTGAAAAATAGATTGTTGTTGATTGTCGCTGTAAAAATTCAAACGTTTGGGTTAATCCCCTGCTTCAGAGCTTTGTATCACCACACGAAATTAAATTAAACTTTAAAACTAATCACTCTAAATTTCCCACTAAACTGCCGTTGGACTTCCAGTAGATAAGTCTAGACACTGTCAAAGTTTAAACATTTTTAATAATCTGGATCATTAAATAAATTACACACACTTTTGGTCTCGCGGAAGCAAAAATTTGTGATATGACTGTGACGTCATTGGTTTGGCCACTTGCTATATAAACTCGTGCTTACATGTGACCGGGGCTTTTTCTTTCGTTTGATTTCGTCTTTCTGTATCCTGGGAGCATTATGTGAGTGAGCCTGCGTCAGTCTTGTGTCGGGTCGGGTAGGAAATCTGTTGAAGGTGAAGCTACTGAGTCGGCCATGTTGGTACTTTGGTGTGATAGCCTGCGAGGATAACGGTTAACATGAACTTTTAAATTTACAAAAGGGGTGCAGTCGGTGAAATTTCTCTCCACAATCTGCAATATTTTGGAAAAGTGTGTTCGATTTGCCTACTTCACTGTTAAATGCAAATTTTGGTAAATGTGACTTTGAAAATAAAACTTGGAATTTTCTGGAAGTGAACATTTGTGATTTAGTAGTAATTTTGGATTTAGAAACAGATCTAGTGCCGACCTTCAAGCATTTAAGTTGAGTTTTTATTAGGCTACATGGTCAAATTTAAATTACTTTGTGGAGATTGCACAGAACTTTCCATCCACATAAACTGTTAGTTGAGACACTAAGGCGATACTACAGCCCCGGTATCAGCCTTGTTCCTTACCTGCTGACAAACAACTACACAATATGTCGGCATCTGCCTTGTTCACAAGTAGAAAAACGGGCCTAATGACATTAGGTAACGTTCGTTGTGTACACACGTTCCGAGCCTAATGGCCCGTTTTTCTAATTGTGAACAAGGCAGATACCAAAATATTGTGTAGTTGTTTGTCAGCATAAATGTTCTCTCTCATCGCATCCGTCCACTTTGGTATGTGGTGGGTTAATTTCCCTTTCTTTTCTTATTTATATCGCCTAGAAGCCACTTCCATTTTCCTTAGTTGCATCATTCTTGTTTACTTAAGTGATAATAGTAACTTTGCAAAGTAAAACCAACACTTTTTTTTTATTTCAATATCCTTCTTGTGATGAAAACTTTGGCCAGGTAGAAGATCTATATGTTAATTTTTCTTCTAGTAAAATTGTGAACCTTTTTCGTCTGAAAATGATTAAAATTTTGTGTACTTTTTTTCCACCTAAAATTCATCTATTGTTCATCAGAATAGTAACTTCTTTCCAAATGTACTTTTGGATTTCATCATATTTTGGAAGACAGTGTTTCAACATTAAAAGTCACTTATCTGTCTTAAAATCCGTAAATTCTTTAATGTGAGATGAAATCTCATGCCATGTATCATTCATTAAAATGATACATGAACCAAATATTGAAATATTCAGTGCAATAATTCTTCATTTCTGGGAATTTGAATTCCTTACCATGAACTGAAGGCCTGGAATATTAATTTCTTCATCAGATATTTCATCCTTCCAAAATGGAATTGCCAATAAATATCCTATTTCTGGAATATACACAACTGAACATTCTGTAATGTAGTCAGGTAGGTGATCCAGTTCATTTTGAGCCATTGATGTCATAAGAGTTGGAAGGCACCCATACTTCTGTTTCTCTGAAAGAAACCAAGATGTTATTTAAGATTATATTCTTAATTTTTTAAAAAAATATAATTTAATTGCAATGGAGCACACGCTCCGGTGGCAATTTCCCTACACACCCAACTTCCCCCTATCCTGCACCCACCCACATATGCCCTCAACAAATTTCAACTTTAAATTCTTTTAACGTTTTCGGTAAGTTATTCATCATTCCCCTTGGTAACTCATTCCAATCCCTGACACCCTTACCTAAAAAAGAAAATCTTCCCACACCCTTGTGCCTGAAATCGAGTGCCAGCATGTGGTCATGGTCATCGTTTCCCTTCCATGAACTACTTTTCATACCTACTCCAGTATCTTTCCATGCCTCATCGCCAGTATACGCCCTGTACACTCCCATCACGCTCCTCATCCCCCTCCTGTCTTGCAATGAATCCCATTCCAGCTCCTTTATCATACCTGTCACTGATTGCATTCTGCGATAATTTCCAGAAACAAATCTAGCAGCCCTTCTTTGTACCTTCTCCAACTCCTGTATTTGATACTCAAAATGTGAGTCCCATACTACACTACTATATTCGAGCAATGGTCTGACCAAAGTTTTATAACCCAATTCCTTTACTTCTCTCGTGCATCCCCTCATCACTCTCTCCAACAAGTGCAGAATTTTGAAACCTTTTCCTACCACCTGTCCAATGTGTCCTGCCCAGTTAAAATGTTATCAAATGTAAATTTATTTGTGTTGGAGCACACACATGGCAGATCTCACATAAGAAAAATCTGGCAGGAAAATTTCCACAGTCTCCCAATTTTTTCGCATCTGTCTGAAATTTTGATATGATACAGCCCTGATTCTTTTTACTATTGACAATTTTTATCTAAAACTGTATAGTTTTTATGCTACAACCTCGAGAAGTTATAGTTCTGTTTTCCACTAATATGTTTTAAAATACTAAATCTACCGCTGAGATTTTTTCATCATATTATTTGTTGGGATTTGTCTGTCTCCTGATGTACGTTACGTTACTACACCGATCATATTCGAAGTTTTATCTATGAGTTACAGAAATTGCACCACTGATCCCCCACCAGTGTGACTTCTAAAAACAATATCTGGATAACCCCTTTTTACTTTAAGCTTTAATTTACTTAATGTTACTTGGGGAAATTTACTCTAATTTTTGAGACCTCGTTTATTTCTCAACAATGCTTCTACCAAATCTTTATTTTTCTCTGTGAAGTAAGCATCTTAGTGAGGAAAAATGAGACAATGATTGTGCAATTAGACTTAGTACTCTACTTTTCCCCCCTAAATTTTAAAGTTTTTACGAAACTGGTATCATTCTTAATCCTCGAAATTTTCTCAATTTTCTGTAGCTGATTACATTCTTCTACTTATTTTATTAAAGATTTTGATTTTCTTTATATTACTAAAAACACCATACTTATAATCTTCTTAACTATTCAAATTTTATTCAGAATGCATCTCCCTTTGCTGACAACAACCGGCGATGGTAAAATTTTGAATAAATCTTTTCATTAATTGATAATTTTCGATTTTGTGTTTTGTCCATTGTTTGTTTCACCAAATCCCATGGCATGTTACACTTTAAAATTGAGATATCTCTTAAAACAAAATTTTTAGCCTATGAAAATTACACATCAAAATATTCATAATTTTATGCTTTCTTAGTGAAAATGAATGTAGCTAAAGGCATTGAGTTTGAGAGATCTGACTTTTTTAAATCTTACGTCCTTTATGAAAATGGTTGGAAATCAAGTAAAAGTACTTTATTATTAAGAAAATGTTCAGCACCATTATTTACTATACAAATTGTATGTGATAGGCCCCCGTCTAAATGGTTTTGGCGAGGTTATAGATATGTGACAAGTAGCTATAGCATAACAGCTCTGAAACCTAGCCTTCTGTGAATTTTAGGGCCCTACCTCACTGGGACGCCATGGCAATGTGGCCAGCAGTTTAGTCTGGGCTACCTCTGGCAACTGAAGGTCGCCAGAGTAGCCAAGCGACGAATGATGAGTGCCTTGTCAGTCAGTGCCAACTTCCCCCATTGTATTGATGGCAAACACGTGAGAGTTATTCAACCTTTGCATACCAGATCATAATACTTTAATTGTAAAAATTATTTTTCAATTTTTTAGTGGCTCTGGGTGATTCTAATTACAATTTCACTTATACAGACATTGAGGTGTATGGGAAAAGCAGTGATTCGGCCATTTTTAAATACAGTGCTTTTTGTGCTAATATCAATATCAAATCTCTAAATATTCCTAAGGCCAAACCAATGATAAAAATGGCAACAATATTCCGTACATGATAGTAGAAGATGAAGCTTTTGGTTTACATGAAAACCTATGAGACTGTACGGAGGACATAATCTCAGTTACAAAAAACAAATATTCAGTTACCGATTATCAAGAGCATGCCATTACATCGAATACACATTCGGTATATTATACAAGTGGAGCATATTTCACAGGCCAATGAATGTACATATAGATTTAGAAAAAAAGATTGTACAGACATTTTGCATTTTGTACAATTTCGTATGTTCCAGAGATGGATTTTCTTATGAAGATACTGTGACGGTAATGGGATTTGGGCCTGCTACATATCAGGATCGTGATAAAGGAAGAACAGTACTAGACAAACTAACAGAAAATTTTGTGACTGAATACCCATCCATTACCATGGTGTTTAAATAAATAAAAGTTAGTAAATTTACACTTTCCTAATCTTATTTTTTTCTTAGTAGATCATTCATCCTTTTTTAAATAAATTCACTATTTCGTCCCAACATTTAATTTTTACTTTACAGTCTGAATAATCTTTTGAAGTACTATCCCATAAACACAGGCAGTTTTGAATTTCCACAATAAATCTTTTTGTATGAAAACTCATTTTTTACAACACAAATGGCACTTTTCACAAATAATATTCTGCTGAAATTGGCAGCTGGTTGGCCACTGAAAGAGTGAGATGCTGCCTACACGTGTGTATTTTATTGGCGACATGACCAGCGGGCCAGAGTGTCCAGATACGGCACAGCGAGTCGTTCATTGTGGCTACGCATCCAAATTGGCGATGTCGCCAGACAGTCGCCAAGTGAGTTAGCTGCCACATATTTCAATTTTAACTGTTTGGATACATAGCTGGCAACGTCGCCAAGGTGTCCTGGTGAGGTAGAGCCCTTAATCTTACGAATAAAGTACAGAAAGTAATAAAGTTATTAATTTGTATATTTTCTCATGTGATTGAATATTGCTTTTATGGATGGATACTCTGTAAATGATGTGCAATATGATTAGAAGTAGTATAATGTGTGAAATATTAACTGAATTCTTGTAATTATAGATGTTTTATAAGCCACAGTATTTTGAGGACAATTTTCAGCTACTTGGAGTGGTTTAAGTAACCCATTTCATGTTTAAATTTATTTAAACAGCTTTCATTTACATTTTAAACTGTTTCCTAATGACTGAGAGTGATTTTGTACAAGTTTTGTTTTGTATTAATTTTATGGTCAACATGATTGTTGGCACTCGAGAAATGTCTGTCGGCACCCTTTATTATGTTCTGGATGTTTCTCTAGCGACTATTTAAACTCGCAGAGATGGCAAGCCACAGAAGCTCTGGTAATTCTTTTTGAGAAGTTGCAGAAGTCATTTTAAGAGAAATTTAATAGATTTTATTCACTGAAGTTCTAGCATTTCTGGAAGAAGTTGATGCCTATCCATGTTTTGCTATGTGAATTTCACCAAAATAAAAACAGCTAGATGAAGTGGCATCAGTCTCATTGTTATTGAACTATTTATCAATTCAGAAGTTGTGTTAATCATTATACTTTGGTGAAATGTAAAATCAGCTGGGAACTGGACTACAGTAACCTTACAACCCACGTCCTCAATTATCTGCTTCATATATTTTAATCTCTGTCTTCCTCTGCAGTTCTCACCTTTGACTGTTCTCCCCACTAACAAGTTAACCAATCCTGCACATCTCAAAATATGACCTACGATCCTGTCTCTTCTTTCTGTAAGACTCTTTCACATACTTCTTTCCTCACCCACCATTTCCAAAACTTGATCATTTCATACGTTATCCCATTTAATTTTCAGCAGCCTTCTATAGCACCACATGCTTCAATTTTCCTTCTTTCTGGTATTCCTAAAGTCCATGCTTAGCTGCTATAAAGTGCTGTGCTCCACTACAAAGGTCGCTTTTTGAATAATAGGGAATTAGTTAATAAAAGAATTAAGTAAGTCATATGTCACTTAACACGTGACATGGTGCTGGGCGATCACAGAGTTAAACGTGACTCACATATAGCGCTTGCTAGAATGTTCGGCGAGAATGCCATGTTCAGCACCTAGCCGGGTTGCCGACCTTAGTTCGACTCCCAGCTTCTGATCACAGGTCTTGTGACATCCCACTTTAGCAATCGTGGGTTAATTAGCCATGTGGCTAGGCCTGACTGATTTGTCCGTCAGGATTGACAGAGTGGAGGCCGGAGGTATTATTCTTAAGTTACTTACTTGCCAGGAATTCTCGTCGTCCAGGATCTCTGCTCGTTCTCTCGGCTGCCGTTATTCTGGTTAACTTAGAGTGTTTAACTAACTGCTCTGATGCCAAGTACCAAGTGAAGGGCTGGTTCTATGTTAAATGCTAAGGCGCGTTAAGCTGGCACCTTGGTTTATTCCAGTGACTAGTTACAGTGAGGTTGGCACCTGTGGCATGACTAAACTGAACAGTAACTTACAAGTGGTCGCGCTGAAGATCTTGGCTGGAAGCTGAGGGCTTGCTGGCTAGCGGGCAGCGGTGTGTCGAAGTCGCATCCCGGGCTTCCGGCTTCTGGCACAGATTTTGCACGGTTCCAACAGCTGATGCCGAGGCATTATTTACCGACCTTAATATAGGGCTTTTGTCACGCGGTGGAGGTCAGGCTGACCCAGTTGAGCAGTCGGCAACCCGGCTAGGTGCTGAACATGGCATTCTCGCCGAACATTCTAGCAAGCGCTACACGTGAGTCACGTTTAACTGTGTGCTCGCCCAGCACCATGTCACGTTTAAGTGACATATGACTTACTTAATTCTTTTATTAACTAATTCCCTATTATTCAAAAAGCGACCTTTACACCACATTTAGAGTTTTAAAAAGTTCTTTCTGAGTCCTAGATCAAAATTTGAAACTAAAAGATTTTTCTTTTCATAAAGGCTCTTTACTTAGTATCTCTGCCCTTTTCATATCCTCATTAATTTTCTTCCATCTTTATCCACAACTGTCTGAATATCCTTCACTTTCCCTCTAAAATATTCTTACTGAATGCTTCATTACCTTGTCTCTTTGTTGCTATTAATTCCTTGTTTACTTGTTACTAGAGTTCCATTCTGCCATGTTGTTTTCTATCTCTGTCAAACTCTTTACACTTTCAAGACCACTAATATAGTATGCGGTTTATTCTTGTTTGATATAAGGACTTTTTTATCCAATTGTAATATTATCAATAACCCCCCCCAATTATTGTTTAATATGAATTTACTATTATTATTATTGAACTGTATTGCATTTATTTATTATAAGTATCCTGATGTAGTTTGTTTAGAGAACTGGTTAGCACAGTGTGTTCATATTTAAATAACACTCTTTGATGTTGGCCAGCACAGATTGCTGGGCAGTGATTGTTGACTGGGCACCTACATTGTAGCATGGCATTTCTCAGTACCATATAAGCAATCAACTCTAAAAAAATCCACAAAAACAACTCTTGCAAAAATCGTGACAATTCTAATGGTTGTTTAGTGAAAAAAAGTTATCAGATATAGTTTTGAGCCCATCTAGAATCTACAGTGTGTATTGTCACTTTCTGTAAGTTATCCTCCAAATGTGATTTCTAGAACCACACAAATTTTTGGTTCATACTTGCTCTGCAGGAACTTTGAAACAACGATCTTTGAAAACTTATAAACATAAGCATTGTTGAACGAGCTGAAAGATAAGCACAGGAATTGTGGTGGTCCATGTGGTGCATTGCACAGGCTGCAATTTGTTTGTTTAATCAATATTAGGCAAAGCTACGAATAATATACCAATACCGGTATCTACTTTTAATAAGGAATGATTTTACTTAAAAGACGTTTAGACTCATTTGTTGAAATATGCTTTCGATGATTTTTAGTATTAATCGAACTTTTCAATGCATTGTTACAAGTGTTGCCCAGTGAATTGGCAGTTCAACCTCCCCTAAATTTGCTTTGAACCAAAAATTCCCACTATTATCTCTTCAACCACTAATGTAGACTATTTTTCCAAAATGAAGTGTGCACTCCCCTGGGGGAAAGGGGTATGAAGGCATGTAAGGGGAGGTGCAGGATGCTAGGTATCTTCACAACCCATATGCCCAATATCCTAGCTCTACACCATCAGACATTCTAGGTCACCTTCACTGCCTTTTAGAGTTGAAAATCTTTATTCTAGCATCACATACTTGGTGAGTTTCCTCTAAGATGTTATTGTTAGTACTAGTCGGAACTTATCATTTTAATAATAAAACTGTGGTGGCAGAGGGGGAGGAGATGGTGTGAGGGAAATTTTCATTTAACAGTAAGAGGCAGTGAGAACTTTTCTTTTGATGGAAGGGGAGTGTGGTAAGAAAAACTTTGGGAACCCCTAACATAGACTGTCACAGTGAAGCATCTGACACTGTTATTTCAAAGTGTCCATTAATCACTGTTTCACCTCAAGATAACTTTCCTCACTGACTGTTTTTCCTTATGTAAGAATTTCATAGTTATTGGTATTTTCAGTTGAAAATTCAAGAAAGTTCCACTGCCTCACCTTGAACTTGAATTTCCAGCTGCCATATAATTTTAAAAAATTCACAAATATTTTGAGCAAAGATCATACATTAAATTATTATCTGCTGACCTAAGATTGAAGATGTTGATGTGTTTACTGAACAAAATACAGTTAATACGCACATCAAATTGAAATCAATCAAACTTTTTATGTGTCTATTGTAGTCACAATATATGAAGAAAACAATCAACCAATCTTATAAATAAAACTGTTTCTTAAGAAGAAAATAGAAAACAGCCCTTACTTACTTCTATCAAGCTCTTCATCAATTCCAAGATGTACAACACAACGGTTTTGTTTTTCAGATTCTTCAAAATCTATTACACTGTTAATCATGCGGGCTGCTTGGTGTAAATCATCTGTAACACAACCTGCAATCTGATAAAACATGGGTTATATGGCCTAAATATTTAAGCATAAAGTGGTGACCAAAATTTGGTATGCAAAATATTTATTGTATTAGAATGGAAACATAAGTACCTTTTTAAACAGAACAGCCTCTTCTTTCTTTGTAGATAACAACTCCCCAAGCAGAGTTGCATACAAAATTGTCTGAAAACATGATATTACAAATTGCAAGTAAGCTTCTTCACACCTGAAGTAGATTCAGAATATCCTAAAACTTTTTGTTCAGACATGAATTAGTATGAAAATAAATTTGTGTGCCCTAATTACCAGGTTATATAATTTCAATCTGCACTGCATTCCATGTTTTGTAATTCCTGGAGTTACTATTAATGTGGAATCCAATTATTCCATAGGCAAAACAAGCATTATTGAGTTTAAGTGCCTGCATAAATTCAGTATCAGACTGGGGTTCAATAAGAAACCTTTAATTCTCAAGATGAAAGGTTTTATGACAAAGTGTAGAACAAAACTGTTTGAATCGGGGGCTTTAAGCAATACTAATATTCCGACCTTAATGTAAATGATCGGTTGCACTTATTTTATTTAATGAAACGGTCACCACACACTTGTGATATCCCCAAACATGAAAAGATAAAGTGAAATAAGTACATTACACACAATTTTAAAGTTTCACAATATATATATTCTACTATAAGTTCTGTTACAGAAATTCGGTACCAGATTTTCGAATCAGGCGATCAGACACACATTTCATTAGTTTTTTTAAAGGAAGCATCCTGGCATTTGCCTGGAGTGATTTGGGGAAACCATGGAAAACCCATATCTGGATGTAGGTAAAGTACATTCACAAGAGGAAACAAACTCTCATTTGGCCCCCTTCTCAAAATGAAAGTATGACTCCAGCATTATTAGGATGGACCACAACTAATGACCATGAGGAGCCATTAACTCCACCAGCAACCCGCAAGCCGAACGTAAAGAAACCTACTGTAATACTGACTGCAAAACCATTATGGCTGTTCTCTAATTACTGAATTCATTGATTTTGTGACATCAGCCAAACAATTTGAAAATAAATATCTCAAAAGGTACTGTAATGATCACTAGGTGGTGGCTCTACTTTAAAAATTGTTAGACGCACTGTACTGTGTGAAATAGAAACTAATTGATCTTGCTGTATCAACATATCTACATTACACCCTACACATGACATGACTCAGGGGTTACAAGAACAAAAAATGGGTTCACAAAAAAAAGCAATGAATTTATTTAACCAACTAAATGACACAAAATCTGACAGGTAAGCAGTTTGCAGTTGGTTAGATCCATGGGCTCTTTCAAACAAGTCTCTAGCACATCAGGGTAGCTACTCAGGGGTATTTTCCGGGCCCTTGATATCTTGCAATCTGTCACACTTTTAGAGGCACATTACCGTGTCTGCACACAATTGACACTGCTGGTGGCGGGAAGCGAACCTCAGAACTACAGAGGATGACAGTAGTCTGGCCAGTCCGTCTTCTCACCTCAACACACAGTCCACAAGTGCCTCTTCTCCCCTCCAGCCTCGGGGCAGCATTCCATGGAACAACATAAAAGAATATCCGAGTGTCGTGTCACTATTGTTCGTAGGCTGGCCGCGTCCCTGTTGTTATTGACAACAGCACTGCGGGTGGCTTAACAACCGGGCTAGCGGCTGCAGCTCACCGAAAACCAGCCCTCCATCTATCATTGCACTCTGCCTCGCCTTGGGAACGCGACTCATTATAGTACTTACTAGCTTAACATAGGGACCTCCTAGTATCTTATTCTACCTATTTTAATCTAGTTTAGCCCTGAATTATTAAATTTATCCCAAATTCTCTTACATCATCAAACCTGGCGCCTTTTCCAATAATCACGACAATACATTTCTAAAAATCTCATTAATCTTGCACCAATATTTAACTTTTGACAGAAACTAATATATGATTTTAACACTCCCAGTTTTGTCTATCCTGTGACATTAATTTCTGTTTCTACCTTCTTTAGTTTAAATTTTGATTTTTTACTTTAATTAAAAATCCTACTTATACTTTCCCTAATTAGTTGATTTTATATTTAAAATACTCTCGAAGGTGCTCACTACACCTGGTGATAAAGGCTTTACTGTGGCTTTTCGAGTGTGTGAGTTATTTCAAATTTTAAGATCAGCTCCCCTCTGACTGCATGATTTAAAGACATTTATCAATCAGGCCCTATACCAGGATGAGGTATAATCCAAGCCACGAATGAATACAGGGATGTCATCTCCACAGCTGCTGAAAAAAAATCTCGCACAACAATTTATTTTGCCGACTTAGAAAAAGCCTACGACCACGTAACTACCAGTTTCTGCTAAAAGTATTAAGGAATTTTGGTCTAGGCATCAGTTTCACCAAGGTGGTGGAAAAAATAACAACTAATGTTTACTCCAAACTTCAAATCAACGGCACATTGACCAGATGCTTCAAAATAACGCTATCCGTAAGACAAGGATGCCCTCTGACTATGATACTTTTTAACATCTCAATAGAACTTCTATTAAGACATATAGACAAAACCATCAATGGCTACCTTTTCAACAGAAAACGAGTAAGCTGCCGAACATATGCAGATGACTTGAACTTTTATGTCACTTCAGAGGACGACATGAACAAAATCATAAACGCCATTAAACTCTTCCAGCGAGCAACAAACGCAAGAGTAAACGTTAACAAATCTGCACTACTTCACATTGGCAAAGGGCTCACAGGCCCGGGGAAAAATCTTCTGGGTCACGAAGTCACGAAACACACATTCTTAGGAATAATACTCGAGGAAAGCTCGAAAAAAAATGTCCACAAACAACTGGAGAAATACCTTAAATAAAGTAAGAGCAATTCTGAGAGTGCACAGTTTCAGAAGCCTCAACATGGTCCAAAAATCAAGGAAGGATGATAACCACCTGCATCCTAGGCAAAATAAGCTACCTAGCCCAGGTGTTACCAGCGCCTGACCCCATTGCGGAAAATATTCAAAAAGCCTTCTGTTGGTTCGTATGTCAAAACGACATATTCAAGGTAAAATTCGAAACGCTAACCCGACCAAAAATAAAGGGAGGTCTGGACGTCATCAATGTAAAGGCCAGGTGCAAAGCTTTACTGATAAAAGCAATAGACAAGCTGAAAGACAACAACGACTCCAGTTTCACAACTTCAGTCATGAGGCACTAAAAACCACAATGCACGAAAGCTCCAGTCTACATAGGAAACATAGGGAATAACTTAAACCAGCTCAGAATCTATTTTTTTAGTAAAAAGTTATTTCAAAATGAGCTTAGATTTTTGTGGGTATGATGAATATACACTTTCCCCATAATAAATGTTAGAAGTGAAAATGAATGCAAGAAAAACAGCTATTGTACTTGAAAAACTACTTTAACTCAAATTTCTATCTTCCACATAGGCAGCCTTGAAACCTAACTTAGAAGTATTTTATTACTAGAAATGACTCGTAGAAATGTTTTACTGTATCCCTGTTATGATTTAAACGTGTCCCTAAATGAGTTTAACAAGTTTATAGACATATTACAAAAGCTACCAGTCAACTATTCTTATTTCCTTCAACATACAAAGGTGTAAAACAACGAAGCTAATAAATTACTAAATAAATAAACCTTCCTGTGAAAGTGTTGAGATGGTAAAATTAAAGAAAGAAGAATATGTAACACAAGGCAAAATGGTTGTCAAAGCTGAAGGATTTCAAATGTAAATCCTTTTTGCCTTATATTTGTTATGCATGTTCATGTAGCATTCGTGAGAAGACTTCAGATATCACATTGCAGACACTGTAATATTTTGATGGTGATGAGTAGCTGCTGTCTTAGATGCATATGCTGAGATAGTTGAATGAAAAGTGTAAGAGTCCAACCAACGATTGTAAATTAGTTTTACATATTTTCTGTTATAGAAAATACAATAAAGAAACATGGAAAAGAAAGAAAGCCCTGAGAAGGGGACAGGGAGGAGGGGGGGATGTAACAAGTGTTAGCATCAATCGTGACCAGAAAAGAATCTGCAGATGGGGTTTGGCTCCGTATGACAGACCCTCCAGGAAGGGGGAAGTATCTCTGTTTTAGTATGGGTGGGCATGGGCAAATAATTGTGCCTGTCCAAGTGGGCACATATGTGCTCTGTTGGTGAACTATAAGCAGCAAATGTGTGGCACTGGGGTTTGCCCACCCTATGGATTATAGGCAAGAGGTACAAGGTAGGTTAATTTACTTTTTCGTGAACTTCATCATTATCGTTTTGCCCAATGTTGGATAAAGTTATAAATATTTCTTTCTGTCCATAGATCTTCAGGTGTTGAAAACTGCCGCTGCTTACAAGCGTAGAGGTGATCCAAGGTCTGCTATTCTCCATCTGTTGTCAGACCCCATTTATAAATGTTAGCTTTGGAGCCACTCCTGTTCCTGAGGATTATCCATTTTGTTTCATGCAGCAGTCACTATCCAACAGGTCTCATTCAAGGTTATATCTACTTTCTTTGAGTGTGTGGATTGGTTCCAAACAGGTATTGCATACTCTGCAGCGTAAAAGCAGAGTGTTTTAAAAGATATGAGCAAGACTACCAGATTCGCTCCCCATTTATTGTAACATAACCTTTTCAGGATATTGTTTCTCATTTGTACTTTAACTGCAGTTATCTGGCAGTACTTCTAATACATAAGACTTCTATCTATAGTGATTCCTAAATATTTTGGCTGGACTGTATGTTGCAATCAATGGCCTTCTCATGTAACATTAAGTTTCCATTTTGCCTCTGTGGAATGCACAGATCCGGGTTTTGGATGGGTTGGCTTTCAAAGAATTCCTTCTTTTGGGGTACTTCTTGTTTCAGATAAATGAGTGAATGTGTGTGGCCGTTATGAATTTTGTCTTGTTCAGTTAACTTGCAATCTTCATCTGGATTCGAAGTCCAATAAACTGTTATAATTCAAGATTGTATTGCTTTCCTAATACCAGCACTAACTTTAATTTTTCAAAATAAATTTGGTGACAATTGATTTTGGTGTAAAGTTTTAATGACAATAGACCATAATCTCACTGTTGCTCCTGGCAGTGTAAAAGCTTTGATTATAAGAATTCCAAGGAAGCTGACGACCGTCTTTAGGCATGAACTATGCAAGAACAATCTGTAAATACCAGAAGTATCAGAGAGTTTATTACAACACGGTCAACGCTAATGAAGGACTATATCTTTCGACCCAAATACTAGCTTTATCATTACACAGTCCCAACACTTCATGTAGTAACGAAGACAGAAGCTCATCAAATTCTCTCTCTTCTTCTGACCACCAAATTTTGATTCACTTTACCCTTGTTTCTACCTTTCTACCTTTGCTAATGTCACTCTTTTAGTTAATTCTCATGTTCAGGTATGTTTGTAATTTCTTCAAATAACAATAATCCTCATCACTCAACTTCAACAATGTAAGAAAATTAATATTACAAGAACTACTAAATGCTGTCAAAATAGACACTTTGCAGAGAACAATTAGGAAGCAAAAATAATTCATTAGTTTCATACCTTATGTATAGATTTCCAGTCACTCACTGCTGCTCTTGCAGCTAAAAGTCTTGCAGAAATTCTCTGAAACAATACGTATGTAAACAAATCTTTGTTTCACAGTTTTGGGATTCAAAGAAATTTTGATAAACATTTTTATAAGTCTTACATTTATATATCACCAGTTATGGATATATATATTTCAAAATGATAAATTACAGTTCTTGTGCAAACAGATAATCCTGGAATAACAGTATAAATATAAACCAGTCTGACGTCCTAGGTTGCTGAGGCAGTATGATAGTGAGCGACATCTGAGATGGTGTTATCTGGTTTGAGTCGCAGCGGTGGAATAAATTTTCATTCTCAGTGGTTCGCTAGAAGGGTAGGAGAGGCAGTGATGCACAATTTATAATCACCAGACTGTATCCATGTGTTGGGTTAAATTCCAAACCTCTCCACAATTTGTATGGAATGAGGCCATATGATACTGCAGATGACAATTCATCTGTCAAATGGGGGACATAAAACTCAGCAGCCACCTTGGAGTATACAGATTATGGGTATCAAATTCAAGAATTGGAGTTGATGCATAGAAAGACTTCAAATATCTGTATATGAAAATTATTGCAGAAGACAATCACTGGCTGATATGATGCAGTAGCTGGGTTGGGAGTCACTAGAGTACAGGCGGTGGAAGAACAAATTTCTGTGAGAGTATAACATATACATTTTTTAAAGCAAACCTCAGATAATGTAACATTGGTGATGAGGCCCCAATAATGGGGGGAAAAGAAATAGGAGCAATATGTGAATCCAAGTGATGACCGTGGTCATTAACTGACAATTTAGCAAGGGATATGATGAAAATTTTTCGAAAAACACATAAAATAATTTAAAGGAAAAATTAATGTCAAAAAAGATAGGTTGTACAGAAATTGCCACCAGGCATATGTTAAATTGAAATTAATGAACAATAACAAATTTCAATCATTTTAGTTGTTTAGTTGTCATGAATTAAATGGGAACAGAAATGATAACTTTTATACCTTTAATTTCTTATTCATTAATGCCTATATTTAAAAAATGTAAGTAGGTATGTAATATCCCAAAAATATGAAAACACGTTTTACATCAAATTAGGACTATAACTGTCAAGTTTGGTAACAAAAGCCAATTAACCAAGCATCTCTGTTGAAACACTCTTTTATCAACTTGCAATTGTTGGATGCTCAATTTCTGTAATTTATCTGTTATATTCAATAATTACATTCTGAATATGGAGAACATACCATTAGAATTACTATTCATCCTTAGTTGAGTTATAAACAACACAACCAGGCAATTAAAGCTGTTAATGTCTTGATTAATGATGTTTCTAGAGGAATCAAAATTGCTTTTATTACAAACACAGCCTCTCATTTGATGTTGTTTACTGACAATATTCACTTACATTGATGTTTGATATGTGCTTAAGACAATCCTTTATTGTTGAAACGAATTCTGAATTCTTGGGCTCATAGCAAAACTGGACTGCATCAAGACGATCATTTATAACTTCAGTTTTGCGAGTTGGATGCAAAAACATCACCCTATAAGTGAAAGATGCTATCAGTTACAATACAATTAAATGACTTACACTGACCTTACACTTTATCTATGAATTGATTGATTTCTAGAAAGTGCTCTTTTTTAAGTACTATTTTTCACTTTAAGATCTTAGTTCTTTCTTTAAAGAAGAGAGCCATATCATCAAACTAAAAGTGCGGAAAAGAAAATATTATAGTTACTACACACATTGAATGCTATAAATGTATTCATAAATTGCAAGATCCATTGTTTATAGGTTTGCAGCATCAAAGCAAACTCCACTTGAATTAACACTTCTTCTCTTCATAGTTTTAGACTTCATTAGTGGTTAAGTCAATCTTTCTTACCCCTTTGATTGTTTTTATTAGTTTTGAAGCGGCAAGGGAACAGTTAACCACAAACTACGAGTGCTGTGCAACTTTCCAATTGGGTACTGTTAATAGAGCAACTGAACCTACCATGTAAAACTACTAAATCACTTATTTCAAAACACAAATTATGGTAGCAGTTTTCATATTGTGATTACTAATTATTATAATCTTTGCAGATTTGTTTGCAATTATTAAACAAAACATCTGACTATTTGGCAGTAAACTTGCAAGTATAGAAAAAGACTACTTGGCATGCTCAATGCCAAACACCATACCCTAATATTTAGTCTAATGATTTTACTGAGCCTTACAGTTAGCGAACTAATATATATATACAAAACCCCAAATGGTATGAATGGGAACAGAATTTAAGTGAACTTTGAACTATTTGTGAGGCCATTGATGTTTGGTATTCTTGAGCTCCAAACATCTAGTCTCTTTCATATATTATCCATAATCCCTCCACTTGAACAGCTTATCTGACAGAGTGTTGTTCATCCTAAGGTTAATAATTCTTTGTGCTGGTATGAAAACAAAGTAACTACAGTGTCGAAATAAAATAGCAGCATCATGCTAGTAAGTGTATTCCTTGCTAATTAATATGGTTCTGTCATTGTTTGTGTATAGTCTCTGGAGTTTCAATGTAACCAACATAGCATACTCACACATTTTTGGCTTTTAACCAAATATTTTTCACCCTGGTTGTGGGCCGGTTCTTGTGAAAAAAGGAAAACAGACAGTTTTGAAAAGGAATGATAATATGGATTGTGCCTGTAAGAAGGTGCTACATTGTTGCCATTCATGAAAGAAAATTAAAATTAGAAAGTGCTATGAAGCACATAGTAAATGGTGAATAATGTTGACAGTGAAACTGCCACTAAGCAATGAAAATAAGATGGGATAGGGAAAATAACCTGCCACTTACTGCAGATGAAGGCAGGAGGGCCCTCCTGCCTTCATCTGAGGTGATGGGTTATTTTCCATATCCTTTCTTATCTAAAGTGTATATTGAGAAACTTGAATAGACGGAAGACTGGGTAACATAGAAATGGCATATGTGCATGGCATGGTTATACAGAATAGATGTGTGAACATGTTATATTATTAGGTGAGCTGACTCATAACAAAAATCAGCATTTGTGGAATATCAAAAATCAATTAAAAGTGTGGGCAAGTTTAATAGCAATAACACTGAGCCAAAATGTTTACTAGCTCAAGTTTACTGCCACAACATGAAAGGAATTTTAGAATCTCTGGCAACAGATACTATGTACCTGAGGGTATTTCATTTTTTCCAAAATTGTGATTATCATATGAATTTGCTTACACTCTGAGCCTCAGTGATGTAAAAGATATTAATGCCAAATTTCAAGAAGATTGATAACATTTAGGGGTTGCACATTTTGATCACTTTCACCTTAAAACTGTGAAATTTCTAATATTGAAATGCTTTGCACTAAAGGGCTTCTCATGTATTTCTTTCATCTGCAGCAGGTAACTGAACTTCAAAATGGGAAGTAAAAGAGCAGTTTGGGTGTTAGGAAAGGTGCCTAGTGTTGAGCTATAGGAGCCCAGCTCCCTTCAAAGGAACAAATAAGGAACATTTTTTTAACCACCACAAGAAAATGTAAGAAACACTTTCAGCTAAATCTATTAGTACTAAACTGATGGAAGTATGGCGGAAGGCAAATAACCCTGTTAAGATGGAGGAGAATATCCATACTGGTATACAGGAGGTGAACAAAGAATACCAATATCTGGGTAAATGTGATGGACGTGACTAGCATATCCCAAGAAAATAAATAATTTCTTAGGTCACAAAGGGAAGATCGAATGAGTTCATCAGTGAGTGGAGTAGACAAGGTTTTCGCCTCAAAGATAAGATTTTTTGTAATTACAAAGTCTGTGGAATTCACTTGATAAGAATTATGCAACAATGCTGGAAGAAGAACATTCCTGTGCAAGGTTTTCTAGAAGAATAACGAATGAAAATGGCAAATACCTCCTCAATGTCCTAAAAGAGGGAAGTGATCCAAGAAAAGACTAGAAAGCATTGTTACAACTGTCACTCCTGTGCCTAGGTGGCTGGTCTGGGGGGGGGGGGAAACTTCAGTTTTAGGATACCAGGGGCTCTGCATCGAACAGGATAGATGGAAAAGGCAATATTTGGACTTAAAATTACTTAACTATTAAATATTCCTCAACGAGAATTGAAAGGAATGAAATGGGTTGCATATTTTGTCAGCCTTGTCTGTAATCGCTATTGGCATGAGGCAATTGTAAGTAAATGGGCTCCAAAGAGTGATATGGATGTGCTACAGCTTCTGAGTACTTACCCAGCAGCAGATGTCAAAAAAGCACTCTCACAGATGCTAAGAGACAATTTTGATGTCTTTCAGAAAGAAACGTAGGACTCTCTTATGGAAGAATGTATTGTGAGAGTCCTTTTTTAACCTTAAGGCTTTATTAAGAAAAAATATAATATTTTAGATTAAGTAATATTTTCGAGTGTTAGGAACACAGGAAAGACCATGCTTCGCTGATGCAAATTCAGCGTAAGGTTGTTTGTTCCTCCACATAATGCTTACATGCTGACTGAAGGAGTCACCTTCAAGTGGATCAAACTGGAATCAATGACGTCAAACACGAGGTGGCGTGTGCCCACAGAACAGTTTATTCGCTCTCAGTTCATCAGGAGCAGTTTAGTTGACAAGATGGGTTAACTTGTAGCTAAGCCGTTTCTCGTCAGCCTAGTCTAGCCAGCAATACATTCCGCTAAGTCCAGTCTGCCATTCTATCAGTCAATATCAGTAGCCATCATTCATAGACGCGAGTCGGAAATAGCCTTTCAGTAGCGTGCCAATGATTGTAACATGTACAGTCAAGTGCTACAATAAACAGGTTGTTCAGCAGTTAGCGTCGTGTTATTCATACAAAGGATAGATTATCAGCTAGTCATTTCACAAGTGCTAGCCTTCCTATCCACGTTGCTGGACGTAAACCAGCTGGTGTCAGACCAGACGTAATTTAACCTCTTATTACTAACATCAAGACGCAGACGAAGCCATCTCTTGAAGCAAAAAGACAATGCAAGACGGATTACAAGAGGGTTAGCAAATCCCAAAGGTCAGTGAAATCCACCACGGGGTCCTCCCACTCGTCAACCGCCCACAAAGTATTGACCACTCAAAACCAGACACCAGACAACTGGTGTCAAGGCGTGAAATACGATCGCGCTACACTGACAGTATTACTCATGCAGGAGAAAATGCTAACTGAATATTTATAAACCAAAACTACAAAGAAAAAGGAACTGAAATGATTAGAGGGTAAGAAAAGAGTTTTTGAAGGAAAAGACCTGTGCCATTTCATTACTAATAAAGCAATGATGTTCTTTGAATTGTTTGGGAAACATGACAGATTACTTGAGTGATTCTCCAAGAAGTCATCTGAACACTCTCATGGTGGTAATGATAGCACAGAAAGAGGAATTGCTATGATAAAAAAGTTAAATGAATTGGCCAGAGACGAACAACACAAACAATTCTTATTTAGTCGAGTATCACAGAAAAGTCATCACCAACTGAACAAAAGAATAGATGGCATCATTCAAAGTTGATTAATGTATCACATTTTTGCCTGTTATACTACCTATCAATCTGAGTGCCTAGTTTTAGTATTATTTTAAGTTTGTGATTTCTCGATTTCCCAATAAAGGTAATAAACATTCAAAAATTGTATTTTTTCCATACTTTTACAAAACTGATCAAAGTGTGCAACTCCAAAACATCATATCCAATTTTCTTGAAATAATACCCTTTACATCACTGAGACCTGAGGCGTAAGCAAAGTCATATGATAATCACACTTTTGGAAAAAATGAAACACCCTAATGTACGTGCAAATCAGATTTCTCATGAAAAGAAAATTGAGAATATTTTGCAATTGACATTATCTATGTAAACAAGGTTTCTTGCACTGAACATTATGTGAAGATGTAGCAGAATTTAAAATTTCTAAAGAAGATACATTTTGAACGGTTGATTCATACCAACATTAATCGTTCTGAAATTCAAATGGGATTTTGATAACGAAACATCCTTTGCAGCAGATATTTCCCAAGTCTCATTGTTAATGCTGTTTTAAAATAAAAGTGATAATGTAGATAAGATCCCTAGCTGTTTTCAAATAAAGTGGAGATACATAAATAGAGTCTAGGTTTCAATTTCACATCAAAACGTAATGCACTAAAACAATATGTAAAAAGTAATGAAAAGATTAAATTATGGTTTGCTGTATGACATTTTTTCTTTTTACTGTAAATCATCTATGATAGAGCAGTGGTCTGGTGGCTCAATTAGTTGAGGCATTTGTCCATGGATCAAATGGTGCCCATTCTCAGTTGGATTTTTACACATCTAAAAACTGACCTACATCTCTGGCAAAGTTGTAATTGTTTTAATATGAAGTATGCTAGGACACTCCATGATTTTATTTCCACATAAAACTGTAGGTCCCTTTATCCAGTAGGATTATTGGGTTCGGTTAGGGTAGCCATGACTGAGGGACACGCACAGCAAATTGAAAATTTGTCACTCTAGAATAGCAAAATAGTAACCTACAGTAAGTCACACTGCAGTGCAAGAGAAAATATTTACTATTATTTAATTCTATAATCAACTGATGACATACCTCATAAAGTGACTCCCAACCTTTGTTCTACACCTATTAAACATTCCAAAAACACTAAAGCCTTCTTTGCTGCTGCCTGGAGTTCCAGCCTTAAAGCTTGAAGGATGAGAGAGCTGACTGAAAATCTGCAAAGCTTCAAAAGCTTCTGCATCCATCATTACTATGTCCTCTCTGCAAATGTTTATATGCACTGGAGAATTTGGGTATAATGAGGTACACAATTTGAAAGAATTATTTAAAACCACAACTTACAAGCTGATTGTATTTATAGCATGTACTGGTGCTGTTTCCTGCATCACATCAAAATTTAAGCAGGAATATGATTTATCCAGACACTTCAACAAACAACCAAGAGAAAAGACCATTGATTCTGCGTTCAGCTCAAGAAGTGAGGATATATAACGAGCATTCACTTCATCACTAAATGTTTCTGACAAGTGTTGAACTCTAAGCTCCAAAATTCTTCTTTTACAGCCTTCAAAATCTGAAATAAACAATTTATTAGATTTTAAGAATTAAAGAAACTTTGAATTTTGACAGTATAACATAATACTTTTCTTACGGTAGTCTTTTCCAGGTAGTAAAATGAGTTTACTCTGATCAGTTAAGTCCTTGCCTACATAAGCTTCTTGTGCATCACCATACAACAGTAATTTAAGGGTGGATATAAATTTTAATGCTAGTTTTGCACTTGTAATAACTTTTGTGGGTTTTACTTGATAAAATAAACTGTGAAGCACATTGAATTCTGGATTCACATCAACAATATCATTCATCACTGTGATCTGTATGTGATTAAAAATAATAATGTTAAAAAAAACTACACACATATTTATTTAAATATGTATTCTCTTAAAAAAGAAAATTAAACTTTGATGAGGTGACATTTACTCAAATGGTATTTAGCTATACTGAAAGGTAATTTGACACGTCACAAAACACGTGTTGTAGAAAACATATTTTTGAAGTACAAACTTGTATCAACCAACAAATAGGCATGAATGAGAACTGACTGGGAAGGAGGAGAGAGTAGGTAATACAGTGACCAAAAGTTAAGAATATCAAAAGTAAGACAGCTGAGTACAGAAGGTGGACACAAACATACTTGTTTAAATAGCAAATAGCATTATGATTGTCAGTAGTAATATTACAAACTTCTTCAACAATACTGTAAATTGTATTCGCAAAAATCATTATCATTTATGAAGTATGTGCTTGTGGTGTTCCATGAAGCCATACTGCTCATTTGAACTGTTGTGATCACCATATTTCCTCCATCATCACTGGATGTTAACTCACAATATGGAGTAACAAGTTTTGTTAAAAGATACATGCTTTGGAGTGATAATTGTTTCATACCAGATCAGGGTGCGATTTGAAAGGAAGGCGAGCCAATTTCAGACTAACTGAAAATTGAAATTGTGCCAGAACAAGTTTCCACAACATGAGGAAATGACATCACAATAAAGGGTGTCCCGTGAAAAAGTTCAAATTTCAAGTTTGAGTTACACAGCGAAATCTGAAGAATGAAGAAGAGGAGATGTCTGGATCGACGCACCTAACTTTCAGGTTTAGTAGTCATGATGGAACAATGGATGGAAGTGTAACATGCTCCTGCAATTGAAATTTATTTCAAGAGTGGTGTTTTTTACACTATATCCCTTCAAAAGTTTTGTCCTCAATACAATATTCATAAACTAAAAGATGTCACAAGTGTTAAACTGTGAAAAGGGTGGATTAAGAACTTACTGGAAACAGGCAGTGCCATCAACCAACCATTCTGGAACCCATATCAACAGTTTCAACTGAAGAGAACGTGTGTTGAGTAAGTGATTCAGTCCTTACAGACCACAACATTCCATGTGGAAGTTGGCCATTTTGGGTATCTCTAAGTCTACTGTTCATGTAATATTAAAGAAAAAAAATCATTTCTGCGCATGAAAAATACAATTAGTACAAGCACTGAACAAAAATGATTATGTTTTAAGAAAAACTTTCACTGAAAAGATGTTGGAAGTTTTTCCTCTGCAGCATAGACTTAACAACATTATCTTCAGCAATGAGGCACATTTCTACTGAGAAGGGTATTTAAACAAGCAAAACTGTAGGTACTGGGTCTGGACAAAACTGAAAGAGAGACATCAAAAATCGTTACAAAATCCACAGGTGAGTGTTTGGTGTGCCATATCTACCAGTTGTATGGTCTGAGTTCTTTGAAAATTAAAATGGCCAAGCATTAACTGTCACTTCCGAGGCAAGATGTAGATATAGGCACATTATTAACACTTTTTTTGTACTCCTTTTGTAGGATGAGACCCCCAATTAACAGAGGCATATGGTTCCAACAGGTGGAGTTTCTGTGAGTTTGTGTGCTCAGTTAGAGAAGTGCATACGAACAGAAGGAAAACATTTGGAGAGAATAATATTGAAAAAGAAACCCTATAAATTAATTAATATTTTGATGTAAACAAATACTTTTAATTAATTTGCTTTTTTATTTACAGTTTCAAATGTGAAAGTTTACACTGGTCACGCTGTACTACAGGATTCAGTTACAAAATAGACTATTTTCAAGCAATAATTAGTTTGTAATAACCCAGGAATAGCATGATATCACTAGAATTACTTTCAAAGCTAGTTCATGCTGGATTTGTTTGTGGAATATATCATAAAACACAATCAGTAACTTATATACTACAGGAGGTGAATTGGGAGTTACTGGAACACTGTTAATGGAATAAGCCATACATTGATGACGCTTGGATGGATAGTGGCAGTAGAGTTACAAGCAGTACGTGGAATGGAATAGATATTAGACCACCAGTTGGCACTTGATTTCAAATATAAGAAAATGGGAAATTTTTTGTTTGGAGGTAGGGACTAGAATAAATTACCTAAAGATGTACTTAATTTACTTGAAACACTGAAATAACTTAAAATTGAAATTTATAAAAGCCAAATGTTGTTGGTTGGTGAATTTGCACTCAATTGATTTAAGAGTTTTTAAAGAAAATTCATGAAATGTCACAGTAGGTGTGTACAAATTTTTTTGGGTTGTAACCTCACTGAAATCAAAATAAATTAAGGAATCAAACCAATAAATCAGCAGAGCTTGCAGCATGAACTCTTCATAGTTATTTTTTTCCTTATTTATATTTTATGCTGCACCTCAGAAAATCAGCTGCCATTTTGGTTCAATGTGTTCTACAGGGCGTTCGCCGGAAAACGCTACCCTCCCAGTCTGTTGCCGTCGGCAACTTGCTCGGTCAGTGGAGCCAGCAGTTCCCGCCACATGGCACCGTGAATCGCCGCACTGTTTAACACCTCCGCTGCCCCAACAGTGCAGTGACGCAGTATAATCGGACCCTTACATTGTTAAGAACGGTTTCTTTGCATTGTAGCTAGTTTGTGACTTCAGTCTCTTATTAATCAGTGTTGTGAATAAACGTTTCTTTGCGGTTTGGCTGGTTTGGGGCTTCATCCTCTTACTAATCTGTACCGTGTTTGAGCGTGAGTAAAATTATGGTACGTTACAGTTTGCAACAAAGAATATTTCTCTACGATACATATGTGAAGAAGAAGTCGTTTAAAAAGTGTCACAGTAAATTTCGTCGCAAGTTTCCTGGCGCTTTACTGCCAGCTAAATCAACAATTCTGCGTCTGGTTAAAAAAGTAAGAGAAACGGGTTCATTTTTTAACAAAAAGAGACTGTCGGTCAACCGTATTCTCACAGAGGAGAAAATTGACGATATCGCTTTTCGACTAGAACAGTCACCCAAAAAATCATTAAGTCATTTAGGGCAGCGTGTGTCTCGAAATATGTTCAGAAGATGTGAAATGTGCATTACACAAGAGGGTCAACACTTCCAGCATCTTTTACAAGGTAAGCTAATGAATTACGTCACATTTAAATGCTTAGCACATACAAGTTTATGAAGTTTATGAATCTTAATTACTATGAAATAGTCCGCGGCCGACGGTCGAACAATGCCGGAAGCTGACCGCTCGCTCGCCGGGAGCAGTTTCCTCCTTGTAGCGCTAACAGTGGGTTGCGTTTCCCAGCGAACGCCCTGTACAATCCCATAAACCTACTGTTTGAAAATTAAAATGTATACCACATTTAACAATATCTGCGTGACTTAATGTAGAGCAGTGGTAAGCTAGTACAGAAGAAAATGCTGTAACATCAAGGTGCCTAAACTGGGAAAGAGATTTTGATTAATCACATTCATTTAATAAAATTGTTCATAATGATATTAAACATAAAGAGACTGGGGAAACATTTATCACTAAATACTGTTGATTTGGCATGGGAATGAGCAATAAATATTTTCTGGTGAAGAGTAAAAAATAATAATAATAATGAAATGATTATACAAAATTAGTTTTCAGATACCTGAAAGTTATCTATTGAGTAAAATGCAGCTCCAAGCAATCCTTTACGCCAGTAGACTGACAATATAACCTGGAAGTGATATAATAAAACTAATCATTATTCAGATCAAGCTGTGACCACTTATGTAATAAAAAAATCTCTGCTGAATAAAAAACCTTTACAGAAAAAAATATACATAATTTAAGCAAAATAAGCCAATGTTTATAAGTACAGCAATATACTGTATATTCATTTATGCATGGCAACGATAACCTATTTCATAATTAGATAACAGTGACAATGAAATTGCTGTTAAACACTGAAAACAGGATAGGGAAAATGACCTGTCACTTACCACAGATGAAGGCATGAGGGCTGGAAGAAAACACACACACACACACACAGAAACAGTATTTCAGTTAATAACCTTATTGGATAAAGGAAACAAAGAAACTGCCGCGAGGCACTGAAAATAAGATAGGATAGGGAAAATAAACAGTTACCCGTCACTTACCACAGATGATTCATGTGGCGGGCTCGGATGTGACCACATCTTTCCCCCTGCCATATGTCTTGCCTCCTACATGAGTAAGACTAAAGTCGAAATATTGTGTAATTCTTTTGTTTTTGTGTTTTTACGTGTCTCGCCCTCCTGCCTTCATCTGTGGTAAGTGACGGGTAACTGTTTATTTTCCCTATCCTATCTTATTTTCAGTTAATAACCTTACTTATGTAGGAAGCTAGACATATTATAACAGCCTTCAGACCCAACCAATTTTAAGAAATGTTATTTTAAGAATTGTGTATAGCAAGCTGGCAGTTGATTAATTATGGTTTTGTATATTTTCCGAGTAATGAATTGTGAATTTGTGTATTAAAGGAACATTGTTTTATGGAAAGAAACTAGGTAAATACTATTTAATATGTTCAAGGACAGTATCGTACATGAAACATTGATTTAAAGTTTGTAATGTTAAGTGTTGATGTGAACTATGATGTTTGGGAGACAGTTTGTGATGGTTTGAACTGGTTTATGTAGATAATTTTGTGTGTGAATACTTGTAAATATCTTTAATTTTAATTTTTGTGTATTTCTTGATGGTTGTGAATGATTTTGTATTAATTATGATTGTTTTTTTATGGATTTAATTGTTAAAGTATTTTTAGAATTCGAGAAATGTCAGTCGGAGTTTTTTGATCAATTCTGGATGTCTATTTAAGCGCACAGGGATGGCGAACAGAAAGAGTTGTCGGTCAGTAGTTCCAATACCATTTATCAAATCCTGTGATGTGGGTTGACTTTCTATGCATCTTTTCTGAAATGTGCAACCTTCTCCACACGTTTCAGCAGACCATCCAATTTCAAGAACACTTTGGTCAATAAATACTCGCCTTCGGATTTTCCAAAAACACCACATGGATCTTTCCCATGGATTAGACCATGCTGCAAAACTTGCAGAATGTATCCAGCTATTATGACCTATTCCAATCTGACTTTTCCCATCATTGGACACAGGGGCGGACCCAGGGAGGGGGGGGGGGGGCTAGGGGGCTCAAGCCCCCCCCCCAAAAGTATCCTACTTTTACCTCAATGAACCTCATTTAATAACCAACCTGCTTCCACTGCACTAGTTCATAAATAGGTCCCTCTACTTACCAACTCCTAATAAGAATGAATGGCCACTGGTAAACAGTTTACACCTGCAACCTACACCTTTCAATAGCATTCCATGAAAATTACTGCAATTCTAACAATCTCAACAGCTCTTTAACAGTTAGTGGTCAGAGTTTTCCAAGGAATTAGCACTGTGTCTGAACTCTGTAGATGGGAACTGGTGTACCTAAATATCCTGGATACCAGACATCAAACTGGCCTGTGCCTTGGACAGCAGTGAAAGTATAGAATATATGTGTACCTAATATAAAATATTTTTGTTTACCTATGTTCTTCATTCAAACGCACAGTTTTCAATCGATTTTGATGGAACTTTTCATACATATACTTTAAAACAAAATTATTCAGGATGTAATGAAGATTTATGAAAAATACACAAATATAGCAAGAGAAATTATACTAACATGATGAGTACCGGTAGTGCAAATGATGTGAGGAACGCAAGTGGTTTTCAAGCAGGCAACATGGGTTCAGGCAAGGATATTCATGCGAATCTCAGTTGGTGGGATATATGCAAGTTATTACAGATGAAATGGACAAAGGAAGCCAAATTGATAGCGTAGCACTAGATCTGTCAAAGGCGTTTGCCATAAAATGGTAGTTAATAAGGTAAAAACTATTGGAGTGGATGAGAAAGTAATTTGCTGGATAGAAGAATTTTTAAAAGGTAGTAAACAGAAAGCTATGGTAGGAAATGTAGTATCAAAAGAAGTGGAAGTAAAAATGGGAGTGACGAAGGGTATTGTATTGGGACCATTGCTATTCATTATTCTAATGAATAACTGTGTTGATTGTTTACTATCTGAAATTAGATTGTTTGCAGATGACATAATGTTATATAAAAGAATCAAAACGATAGAGGATTGTAAACAGTTGCATGGTGATCTGGACAGGATATCTAGTTGGGTTGGTAAACATGGGATGAAGATATATGCAAAGAACAGTCAGCTTATTAGATTCACAAATAAAAAACAAAAGGTTAATTATAAATATTAGGTAGGGAAAGAATTGATTGCTGAAGACTTTAAATGTAAATATCTTGGTATTACATTTGATAACAAGCTTAACTGGGCAGGACACATTGGACAGGTGATAGAAAAAGGTTTCAAAATTCTGCACTTGTTGGAGAGAGTGATGAGGGGATCTACGAGAGAAGTGAGGGAGTTGGGTTACAAAACTTTTGTCACACCATTGCTCAAATATGGTAGTGTAGTATGGGAACTTCATTTTACGTATCAAATACAGGAGTTAAAGAGGGTGCAAAAAAGGGCTGTTAGATTTGTTTCTGGAAATTATCGCAGAATGCAATCAGTGACGGATATGAAAAAGGAGCTGAAATGGGATTCATTGCAAGACAAGAGGAGGATGAGGAGGGAGATGGGAGGGTACAGGGCATATACTGGTGATGAGGCATGGAAAGATATTGCAATAGGTATGAAAAGTAGTGCATGGATAGGAAAAGATGACCATGACCACAAGCTGGCACTCGATTTCAGGCACAAGGGTGTGGGAAGATTCTCTTTTTAAGGTAAGGGTGTCAGCGATTGGAATGAGTTACCAAGAGAAATGATGAATAATTTACCAAAAACGTTGAAAGAATTTAAAGATAAAATTTGTAGGGGGCAAATGTAGGTGGGTGCAGGATTGGGGGAAGATGGGGTGTAGGGAAATTGCCACCAGAGCCTGTGTTCCATTGCAATTAAATTAAATTAAATAGTATAAGGTTTGTATGAATGAAAATACGTATGTTTTAAACAGAAGAGAGGAATGCTAAAACATAAAGTATTCTGCTTTACAGATGGGCTCCGAGACAAAATTACTAAACATAATTTTGAATATATTACTTTCCACCTAAGAGATATTAATGATTCATTTAGTTTACGAATATTCACAAAGACCTAAACTGTTCAAAGTAAGAAGGATGACAAACATGATGTAAGGAACTATATAGACCTGTACGAAAGTAATTTAAACCATAATTTGTGAAAATCTATGGATTTTCTCAACAGAAAGGAAATATTAAACATAACATGATTTAAGAAAAATGGGTAAATTGAAACAGCCATTTATAATTTTCTGAACACAGTTTTCATTTTTTTTCTGCTTAACGTCTCTTAACAGCGAGGTCTTTAGAGACAGGAAAGGATGGGGGGCAAGGAATGGGAAGGAATTTGGCCATGGCCTATTGAAGGAAGCATCCCAGCATCTGCCTGGAGTGATTTAGGAAACCATGGAAAACCCAAATCTGGATGCCCGGACGGGGATGCGAACTGCCGTCCTCCCGAATGCGAGGCCAGAATGCTAACCATTACACCACCACGATCGGTTTCAATTTGGTGGATAAGAGTGAAATAATTAGTGGGTTATTTTTAGACCTGCCCAAGGTTCTGACCTTATTAGACATTACATTTATTAATAAATCTGACCGATACCAGTAATTAAAAATATGTAGGTAATGAGGGTAAAGAATGTATGTCAACTTATCAGATTATAGAGTACCAGCAGGATCTATTGCGAGGCCACTATTATTTCCCATATTTATAAATGACTTATGAAATCATTTATTAACAGCAGACACAGGTTAGTTTGCAGATGACAATAGTTCTACAAAATTAATTAAACAACAAAAGAAACAGAATAGTGGCTGACAGATATTTGTCTGGTTGTGGATTTTTTCAGTCATATAATAATAATGATAGTAAAACAGTATTAAATTGATGAAGATCGGAAATTTCTATACAAGCAAACACCTTGAACAGATTTTTTTTAGGAATATGTTTGAATGAACATTTGATCTTAATGTACTACTCAAAAATACAAGATCAGTGTACTTGGAACTCCTCTTAAACACTCTAAAAGCAATAAGAATTAATTAGGTAAGGCAAAGTATCCTATAAGGGATTTCTTGAAGGGCTAAGAGTACTGACTCTCATCTGTAAATTTACTTGCATGTATCTGCTTTCTGAAATAACACCAGGAATATGCAATATTAAACATATAACCTTGAAATAGGGCATGGACCACAATTTTATGACACAGGAAAGCTCTATAACAAAACAACTTTTTTTTTTTTAATTTCTCTGCCCCAAAATAACAAATCTACATAATATTAAACATGATCTAAAAATAAGTTGTTAATCAATAGCTTCTTAAACATTAATGAATACCCGAACATTAAAAAATAATATAAACATGATTGTATTACTGCATTATCACAAAATATCAGTGAATTCACTTTACTTCTGTTAAATGTTTGTATTTCATATGCTTCTTGTATAATTTTACTTCTGGTAGTTACTGTATCTAGTTTAACTTAAAACTGTAATATAATCTTGAATAAGGCCTTAAAATTAAAATTGTAACTCTTATTATAATTATTAATGATTTGTCCTATGTTATAAAATGTATGAGCTCATGGATAAAATAAAGTTAAATATAAGTAACATGATAAATGTAATTGTAGGCCTACCTTAAGTTCAAAAATGACTCAAGAAATAGCAGTAATAGTTTGCAATAAGAGACACGTGACGAAAATAATTTGTTCTCAAATGCTGCTATCATTTATAAACGATTAAAAAAAAACTGTAGAATAAAAAAATCACTAGCCAAATAATGCCTAAAACTTTTGTTTCTAAACTGAGCTATTGTTTAAGCTTTCTTTTATACTGAAACAAGCACCCACATGAGTGAACATATAGGAGAAATGTGTGGTGTCACACTGTGGCAACAAATTAACCTGTAAATGTTTTTATAATTATACAATCGGGCGGTGCTCCCTAGAAGACTTAATTGCAACTTTTAAGAGTTCGCAAATGTTCCACCAAAAAATATTTAACTTTTTCTGGGATTACTTCTACTTAACATAATCGTCCTTAAAGTAACCTTTTTTAATTGAAAAAACTTCGATACTTTTATGTTTAACAATTACTGCGTTTAAAAACTATAAATCTAGGTCTATAATTTAATCATTCTTAGAAATATGTATTTCAATCAACAGTTCTTTCCTATTTTATTTTTCATCATTAAAAAAAGCTATGCCTATATGTAACGGTTATTTATAAGACCTCTTCTTCAATAACTGTGGGTGTTTGCAATTCTGATAGATGTAGCTCATCTTCACCATCCTCGTGTAAGTTATCGTTCAAAACTTCCTGACTTGAAGATTGTGACTCGGTGACTCTGTAAAAGTTAAGTTTGGTGAACCAATATTTTTTGGGAGCAACAGATAAGGCACTAATCAATAGCGCCCTGAAGTACGGGTACCTTACCGTTGACTTTGAAGCGAATCATCATTTTGGTTGTTAGGAAACAACATAGTAACAGCAGAATAATTACTGCTTTGAGACAACATATTATATTGCCTGCGCTGGAAAACTTCAAGTTAAAACACCTCTCAATAACCCGACAATCAATTCTATTACTCCAGCGATATATTAAAACAACAGAGACAATGATGTAACAATTGGTGGGAATCCGTAGTCAACCACTGTGACCAACTTATCTTCATGAAATCGGAATTTAGCATTAACAAATGTCAGTTGTCAAAAAATAAATAAATAACTAAAATAAAATAAATCAGCTGAGCTACTTCAGAAGTTTCACTCTGCAAGAATCTGCATCATCTTTTTCGATTTCGGTTAGCTATAGGAAACGTGTAATTGCGTAACGCTATCTCTTGTTTCCGATTTTCTTCATCCGAACATTACTTTTTTTATCTTGCTTCTTCTGTTCAAGTATCTTGGAAACCATCAATAGATTGACTAGCCGACAGTAGCGTAGCTGGGTCATCATGGGCCCCGGTGCAAAAAATTATTTTGCGACCTTTTTTTTCAGTTCTACCAAGTCCAGTCTAAAAAAAAAAGGTAGCCCATTAGCCCTGAGCTACGCTTAGGGGTCCAATGAGGTTCGCTCGGGGGGGGGGGGGGGGTCTGATCGTGGGGGCCTCGGTGCACTGCACCTCCTAGCCCTATAGTAGCTATTCCCCTGCTAGCCGATGGTCCTGTGAGATGTACAAATTTGTCAATTTACAAATAAACAGTTTCATAATAAAATTTATGTATACACCAAAAGATACACTGTAACAGAATAAAATGTACACTAATTATATCAACTGCATTTATAGATACTGCTGGCAATTATTTTGTAGATACTTTAGAAATAAATTCTTCGGTAGAGCAGAAGGAGATGTCAAGTAAAATATTTTTTCTTTTCTTTTTTTAATTTAATTTAATTTAATCTAACCATAAGACGTGTTTATTGACGATATATATCCCCGAATATCGGCCCCCATTTTTAACAAATGGCAATTATTTGTAATCCTTGTGGAGATCATTTTCACTTCTAGTGCCATAATAGCGTATCTCTATGCATACACGTGAAGTTTTGTGAAAATTCTCCCCTCCGCTCAATGCTGGATCCGGTTGGACCCTCGGTATGAGGTCAGAGCCGGCCCTACTTATCTATTGTTCTATCTGTCGGGTGGACAATTGCCTCTAGGATTGGCAACGATACTTTATAATAAAGTATCATACTTTATTCTTGGTCGTTATACTTTATACTTTTCATAGCAATAAAGTGTGCTAAAATATTGTATTTCGAGTAAAGTATACAATAAATGGTGCGGACGTTCTTATGCTATTTGCACACACTCGTGCTGTCACCCAGGGATTGTTTGTCCTTTGATCTAGTACTTACCGCTTGGCAGCCGAGGCAAGAGCAAACCATCCATGTTGTGACACTAGAGTATGCTCGCCGTTATTTTTGAACGGGTGGATGTCAATCATTTGACCTACAAGCGGAGAATTCGCGGTTTCTTTTCTTCCTGGTTGTTTTGAATATGGTGTTTTCAACTGTATTAATTTTTTTTGCATTGTTTAAAATGGCAAGTAATTCAGATTCAGTTTTTTTTATACTGGTATAAGTGATACAACAGTTACCCCCAGAAAGCGAAAGTGAATAAACCTAAACAATTACAAACAATATAAATACTTCTGGGTGAAAACATATACTGATAAAAAGAGATCCTCACACAGATACTGAATTTCACCATTACATCAGCTGGCTTCACACAAGTCATTCAATATTCATCACGACGTGGCGTTACCCGAACGGCCAAGAGATTTAATTGAGGTTGTTCATTTATTTATAATTTTAGTTTTAAGATGTGGTACCAGCCATAACATGTTGAAATTAAACCAAAAAGTAAATATATGTATTTAAGGCAATAAGTATCTAAATTATTATTTTTTTCTTTCAGATACTTCTTAGATTCCTCTTCCAAAGACAAAAGTACTTTATTTTTTTTCTAAAAAAAAGTTGGCAACCCTAGCTGCATCTGTTGCCTCTCATAGTCAGACCATGGAGGAAGGAACGGAGACGACGCAGGGACCTTCACCCATGGAGGAAGGAATATATGGAGACGACGCAAGGGACCTTCGCCACATACTGGAGTGAAACCGGGTGGAGACAAGTGGGGAGGGGAGGCCGCCATATTGCTTGACCAGAGAAACACGGAAATATGCACAAAAACCTCAAGGGAATCATAAGACAACCGTGGCACCGCAATTTGATGACGGATTATTATGTAACTCGACGAGACACATCAAAAATGAAGAATAAATTTTTTTGATATCGTGCTTAGTTCTCGAGATATACTGTCTCAAAAGAGTGGAGTTTCTGGTTGAAATTCAGAAGAAACGTGTCCCTAAAGTCAAATTTGGTGATAGATTCTTATGTAACACGACGATACAAATCGAAAATAAAGAATAAAATTTTTCGATATCTCGTTAAGTTCGCGAGATATACTGTCTCAAAAGTGAGGTTGTTAGGTTATGAGGGGATTCAACGATAACCGTGGAGCCGCAATTTGTTGACGAATTCTTATGTAACTCGATGAGGGAAACTGAAAGTAAAGAATAAAATTTTTTGATATCTCGCTTAGTTCTCGAGATATTGTACCTTAAAATTGACGTGGGTGGGTTGAAATGCTGCCTGGACCAGAAAAAAACTATCGTCATATCCATATTTGATGATGAATTCGGACGTAACTTAATGAGCAGGTAATTCTTTTTAATTTGAATAACAAACTGTTTATTTCTACAGTCCTTAAATTTTAGTTGATATTCAAATAGGTTATATTTTCACATTCTATTTCAGTAACTGACAAGGAAGATTTAAAAATCTAGAACTATACCTGTAGACATATTTACAAACAGAAACAAGTCATATCTGAAATTTAAAAAAAAGCATAAGTCAATGTTTAGAGCTTTAAAAAAAATTAATACTTCATAAAACCTCATAGTTTCTGAGCTTACTTAGAAGATATTGTACTGGTAGTGGCCTACATAATTTTGCTAGAAAAATCAGTACATTCAAAAATCAGAAGCTAACAGCTAATAATAAATAAATTGTTTGTTCTCTTCTGGTATACACCGCATTTCAACCTGCCTACATTTCCATTAATATTGCCGCTACAAAACCAAACTATGTAGACACATCTAAACACAAGAAATGCATCGCGAACTACATTTCCGTCAACAAAGTTTATTTCATCACGTTTAGTATTTCACACAGCACAAATCATCACGATTAATTTCATCGTGAAATTTCAGTGTAAACTTTAACGTGAGTAATGCATGCAGAATACCTTATTCACTGTGTCGCGATGTAAACATGACCCGTTTAAATTAAATTTCCAACATTTGTCTACAATAAGGCTAGCTTTTCAGGTGCAAAATAGTAACATATGCTAATTGTCTACACTATACCAACAAAAATTTGAGAATAATATGATCCTATTGAGAGCAATGAATAAATTTATAGCGAATGGCACTAATGTTGCGGTTGCCTGTCAGATACTTCAAGAACGATAATTACAATGTGACTTACTTATGAAACGATATTCCAGGTTTTTTCCTATCTCGTCTGTTTGTGCAACCATATGCATCACACCTTGGCATTATAAAAAACTTTAGAATATTAGAAAATGAAATATTCTCAGCAGCTGACACAGTGTAAACAGTCCAATGTTTTGGTACTCCTACGATGTCCGCCACGCAGGCACAGTTTTTTCACGAGGTTTCACGGATTTCACGTTATCTCGTCTCCATATATTCCTTCCTCCATGCCTTCACCCATGGAGGAAGGAAATATTTGGAGGAGAAGTGACGTTAAATTTGTGAAGCCGGCTCTAAACTGTCGCGCATGCGCGGTGGCGGCAGCGGCGATATTGCGAACCTAAACAAATGCAAAGTTCATATTGTGTTTGATGCTGTGATTATTTCATTTTGTAATGTGTATAAGTGTTTTATAATGCCATCTTGTGTTGCATACGGTTGCACAAATAGGCAAGAGAAGAAAGTACCTGGAAATTCATTTCATAAGTAAGTTGCATTGGAATTATTGTTGTTGAAGTGGGCAGTAGGAATTGCAAACTTTGGTGCCTATTTATAAATATTTATTCATAGCTCTCAATGGGATGACTTTGTTCTCAAATTTTCGTTGGTGTAGTGTAGAAAATTAACATACCTTGCTATTTTTCACATAATAGACTAGCATTACTTTTTAACGAGTGTTGAAAATGAGATTTAAAGGGGTGTGTTTTACATCGTGATTCGGCGAATTTAGTACTGCGATTTCTTTCGTCACGTTGCAGTTTATACTGACAGTGTATGATGAAATTAAATGTGTTAAATTATGCTATGTAATCTAGGAATCTTGATGAAGCAAACGATGTTGTTAACGCAAATACAGTTTGCGATTCAAATACGCGTGTGTGGGGGTGTCTACATAGTTTGATTCTGTAGCGGCAATCTAATGGAGATTGTGGTTAGGTCTAAATGCAGTCTGTACCAGAATTGTTTTGTTGTTCCATAAGGGACCAAGAATTTATCTAATACTGTTAGTAATTTCATGAGAACCAAGTTAGTGACAAAACGTGTATCGCGATATAAACTACTTCCATGTATTCCCAATTAAACTTACGATGTATGGTAACAAGATAACTAATTTTATTCTGGTCTAGGCCGCATTTCAACCTAACCACAAGTGGTAGTAAAAAAACTGAAATATCCATTCAGCATGTCCACCATGTAATTCATTGTGGCTTTGGCAGAATTAATTTTTGGTACAGGCCGCATATCAATCCAATCACAGAGTATCCCGAAAACTAAGCAAGATATCGAAAAATTTTATTCTTTATTTTCGATTTGTCTCGTCGTGTTACATAGAATCGATAATTAAATTTGACTTTTGCGAAATTTTTCTTCTGCATTTCAACTAAAGACACCTCACTTTTGATACAGTATATCTCGAGAACTAGGCGAGATATCGAAAATTTTTATTCTTTATTTTTTATTTGTCTCGTATTTTTAAATAAGAATCCATCATCAAATTTGACTTTGACCAATTTTTTCTTCTGAATTTCAACCAAAAACATTTCACATTTGAGACAGAATATCTCAAAAACTAATCAAGATATCAACAAAAAAAAATATTATTCATTTTTTATTTTTCTCATCGAGTTACGTAATAATCCACCACCAGATTGCGGCGTTACGTTAATCCTATAGTCCCCTTGAGGTTTTTGTACATATACTCCGTGTCTGTATGGGTACGGTCTAGCCCCCCCCCCCCCCCACTCCTCCTCCGCCCGGTGTCACTTCAATGCGTGGTGAAGGTCTCTTGCGTCATCTCCATATATTTCTTTCCTCCATGCCTTCACCACGCACTGGAGTAAAGTTGGGTACAGAGAAGTGGGGTGGGAGGCCGCCACATTGCTTGGCCGTAGAAACACGGGGAAAAGGCACAAAAACCTCAAGGGAATCATAAGACAACCGTGGCACCGCAATTTAGTGATGGATTATTATGTAACTCGACGAGACAGATCAAAAATGAATAAAATATTTTGATATCGTGCTTAATTCTCGAGATATACTGTCTAAAGAGAGAGGAGTTTCGGATAGAAATTCAGAAGAAAAATTTCCCTAAGGTCAAATTTGATGATACATTCATATAAAATACGACAAGTTAACTCAAAAGTTAAGAATTTATATTTTCGATATTTCGCTTAGTTCTCGAGATATGCTGTCTCCAAATTAAAGTGGTTAACTTAGGTTAAGTCAATGTTCAAAACTTTAAAAAAAAAAAAAAAAAAAAAAAAAAAAAAATTAAATCCTTCAAAAGACCTCACAGCTTACTCAGAAGATATTATACTGTTAGTGGCCTATGTAGCTTTGCTAGCAACATCAGTGCATTTATCTTCTTACCATACATCAAAAGTCAGAATCTTAGATGGGAGTAGTTTACATCGCGATACACGTTGTGTAACTAACATGGTGCTCAAGTAACAACTAATAATAAATAAATTGTTTGTACCCTTTTGGTACACGACACATTTCAACCCACCCACATTTCCATTAATATTGCCGCTACAAAATCAAACTATGTGGATAGATCTAAACACATGGAATGCATCGCCAACTACAGTTCGGGTAACAACAACGTTTGCTTCATCAAGTTTAGTAGTTAACACAGCACAAATTTTCACAATTAATTTCATCGTGCACGTTCAGTGTAAACACATCCACTGTATCGCGATGTATACTGGACCCGCTTAAAAACTTGTTTACAATAAGGTTAGCCTTTTAGGTGCAAAGTAGTAACATATTCTTAGTGCCTACACTACACCAACAAAAATTTGAGAACGATATCACCCCATTGAGATTAATGAATAAATTTATAGCGATAGGCTCTAAGCGTGCAGTTATCTATCAAACACTTGAAGAACAATAATTAAAATGTGATTTAGTTACGATACTTTATTCCAGGTTGTTTCCTATCTTGTCTGTTTGTGCAACCGTATGTAACAAAACTTGGCATTATAAAAAAACTTTGAAATATTATAAAATGAAATGTTCACAGCAGCAAACACAGCGCAAACAGTAGTGTTTTTGGGTGATTCCTATGGTAGCCGCGTATGCGAAGTAGGAGACGAGTTTTTATATTAGGTTACACAGATTTACCGTTATTTTGTCTCCATATATTCCTTCCTCCATGAGTCAGACTACATTCTTTTCGCGTATCAATAGGCGAATGTTAAAATGGAATGTATCGACACTTCAGCGATTTTTTATATATAATTCTATGTTTATTGCTTATTGGGCCCAATTGCTTTATCGCAAATATACGGTTTACTGGACTATTTTTTATGTTTTGACATCTGGCATTAGAACTGTAATGTTGATGTTCTGTGTCTGCATAACCACACTTCTGGGTGTTCTGCTACTCTGTATGCAACATAAAAAATCATCTATTCCGTTCAATAATGACTCGACTCTCCTGTTTCGGAAATTCATTGATAGGTTATTGGTATCTGACTTCTTGAGGGGAAAGTCACTTTCTTATTATCACCATCACTTTGAGTATTTTGATAATCTGGTGCTGGTTCTTTTGCTTGATGGTCTTCATTTGCAATTCCCAAAGGTGGACTTTCCTGATCTTTCAGTAGAAGCCTTTTTGGCATTATAATGTTTTGAGAAATTGCTGTTTTTCCTGGATAGTTCCTGTGTAAATCATGCGTCAAGTGACTTTTGTCTGAGGAAATCAGATCAACGAATTTTAAAATGCGCTGCGTATCTTTTTGATCTTCCTGTTTGCTGCAAATATCTCAGCAGTTAGACACGACCGTTCAATCAGATCTTGCACATGAAGTATACCTGTTAATATAAAAATTATTATTGGTCTTGTTACTATACTTTCTATGGACTAGAAGAAATTATAAATTAAAAATTCTTTTAATTTTTTTCCTGAAAGCTCTCTTAAACCAGTTAAACTTTTAATATGTGTTAAAAGTTTCTTGAAGATTTGTTTCCTTTAATATCTGATTATTTTTTAAACAAATGACTTTTAATAGTTGTGAAGATCATTTTTACCTCTAGTGCCATAACTATGTATTTCACTATTTGTTTCAAATAGAATATAACTGATGACTACAAGGGACATTAGTGTGTATATATATTTGGTTACCATGTTAAAGTTTCTAATGTCTTGAACAGCTCTCTGCAGTAAGTTCTATCGTTAACCCCACTTATAATTCTTATTACTCGTTTCTGTGCTTTGAATACTTGAATAACCGCAGAAAATTATTACTTATGAGCAAAAATAAGCTAGTTTCTTCATAGAGAGATCACTTAGTGCTCAAATCATATGAGTTGTGAATGTGGCCGCATTAGGAAGTCAGAGACGTGTACCCTCCAAATTAAATTATGATAAATATACAAACCTAGAAATTTCACAATTTGTGCATCTTGAAAGTACTACTCAGAAAATTTGATATGTACGTCTGGTGTTAATTTGTGTAACATGTGTATATTTAATCAAATAAGTGAGGTTTTTTTTTCAAATTTTAAGATCAAGCCATTAGCTGTGAAACAATTATTAACTGACCGCAGACATCATTTGCAATATGTTCAGTAGAGAAATATTCTTTCCTTTTTCTTCATCATCTTTTGCCAGCATAATGGTCCGACTGCCTTAATGAGTTTCTTCTACCTTTCCGGTCTACAGTGTCCTCTTCTTTCATCCATTTTCACGAGGTCCTTTTTAACTGGTTCCTTCCCTCTTAACCTGGCTCCCATCTTGATCACTTTCCTCCCACAGGCAGTCCCCATCTTTCCTTGACTGGATCTTCCTCACCTCTTCACGTGACATGACTGTACCACCTTACTCTCCCCCTCTCTGATGACTTCACTAATAATAGCCACTTCAGCTATTTTTATTTTATTTCTATATTTCGAATTCTGTCCCTCAGAGAAATGCCCAGTAACCACCTTAGAGGCCACATTTCCGTCTTCTTCAGAAGGGCTCTTTCTGTTTTACGTATAGCCCATGTGCCGGACCAATAGAGGATAAACAATCTTACCATTACTTTCAATCCTTTTATCACATATCGCTCCAGCAACATTTTCCCTTTGCTACACCCAGCTTTCCTCCGTCTTTCATGTCTGGTTCGTAGCCACCTTCCGCGCTTGTAATTCCATCTAGATATCCAAATGTCCTTAATGTTAATGTTTGTCTGCTGGTGATCAGTATTTCAGTCTTCTTTGTGTTGATCTTAAGATCCTTTTGGTCTAGTTTTTCTTATCACAGCCAGGTCTTCTTCACTACTAAGTCATCTGCCAGTAGAGAAATCTGTAGTATTTTTAATTCCTATGACTATTTCAGCGGAAAAGGGGACAAATTTTTAGTTTTCAGCTGCAACATAAGGTAAATAGTTTACCACGCGTGTTTTTGAAAGAAAGAAAGGAATACCGTTTTTAAATATGGCAGCTACAGCGCTGTAGTCGGCTGTACACGCATACATATATTTGCTAATCGCATACGCCATAAAGGAACCATTCGAACCTGTTTACTTTTATTTGTGGTTATCTAAAATACCTCAGTTATTAGAAAATCCCACCATGTGTGAAATAGATGAAATGATTAGTTTTTTGTGTGCGAAAGACCTGAGAGTGGTTGAAATTCATCGGGAGATTAGAGAAGTTTGTGGAGAAAACACAATGATCAGTGAAATGGTAAGAAATTGGGTCAGAGCATTTAAAGATGGCCGTACTACTGATGTTGAAGTGTGAAGTGAGCGATCATCACTCATCACTGAAGAATTGGAGAAAAAAGTTTGTGGATCGCTCAAGAAAAGAGACGCTATACGATTTCATCCTTATCTAATGAGTTTCCTCAAGTTTCAGGAAGAATTCTTCCTGAAATTCTTACAGAACGCTTACACTCCTGAAAGTTGCCCACACGCTTGGTTCCGAAAATGCTGACCGACATGGACAAAAATAATCGAGTAGCCATCGCTTTGAAATTCCAGAATCGAAACAAGAATTTATGGAATGGAGGCATCCAACATCACCAAAGAAAGTGATATTCTTGCAAACAATTTCAACCAGATAAATGTGCGCTATGTTTTGAGACAGGCAAGGAAGATTGCTTTCGAATTTTTTGCCTCAAGGTAACACAATCAATTGCCAGGACCATTTTGAGTCCTTAACTAAACTGATTCGAGCAACCCGAAACAAAAGGTGTTGTTAGTTCAGAAATGACAGTGCCCGTCCACAAACGGCTCAATGAAGACATGATCTCATCGCATCATACAGTTGGAAACAACTTGGTGATCCTCTGTACAGACTAGTCTTGTGTAGTTCGCGAACGAACTAGTTCGGAAGAGCGCTTCCACAGGCGAACTACGCGAACTAGTTCCCAGATCTCTCGCTCCTTAGTTCGTTAGTTCGTTCGATCCTTTCCCGAAGACCAACTTTTTTTTTAGTTTATTATCTAAAAGGAAACACAGTTCCTTGTGGACACATTTCACTGAAGACACAGATATAAAAATAAAAGAAAAATAAATTGTTCAACATTAATAATTATTGCAGAAGTCACAAACGGAAATTTAACGTGGAATGTGAAAATAAAATACACTTTGATCCCACTAACAATCAAAAGACAACCATCGATAACCACAACTACCATAACAAACAAGAGAGCGCGTGCAGTAGCGCTAGCAAAGCGAGCGAGCGAGCTGTCTTGGAGGACCTAGTTCGCGAACTAAACAGAGCGCTCCCGGTCGCGAACTATAGAGGGCGGTACCGTTCGCGAACTAAACTGAGCGGTACCGTTCGCGAACTAAATTGAGCGCTACCGTTCGCGAACTGGCATCATTCGCCGCTAGGGTTTCCAATATTTTTTCGGTTGATGGTAGGAATTTTTTAAAAAGAATAACCTAGAAAAATATACAACACTTCAAAAATATAATATTTTACGAAAGAGTAGAAAATAATAAAAGGTATGTCTTTATTATTTCATTTTTTAAGCTATATTTTTTGCACTTCTTTCATCTTTAATTCTTTTTTGTCTACAGTAAAATTGTCATATGCTTTATCGCTTTCAGTTGTCAAATTAATTTCTAGAAAAAGCTCATTTTTTATTCATGAAATACTTCTCTTACTTTTACCTGGATTTCGTATAATATTGTTATATCAGAGTAAAGTTTGTTCACTTTGATATTCATTTTTTCTCGCATATTTATAACCTCTAATATTGTCTCACAGTCATCAAATGAAACCCTGTGATTTGAATTTAATTTTTGGATTTTGTATAGCCAATTGCTTTAATTAAAATCTAACTATTTACTAAGATACTCCAGACATTTATCAACGAATAATAGAGCATTATTTTTTATATTATCACTTTCTGTGGAGAATTTGTTTTCTTACCCAAAGAAAATCTTTTACATTTTTCTAGCGCTGATTTTAAAGCTGACATAGTATAATACTTATCTCAGTCTGTTGGTTAACAGCTTTGTGAAAGTGATGAAAGAAATGACTTGCGAAATTCAAAAAGATTTTAACTTTTGTGTCTTCATCAGTTTCATTCGTCGCCAAAAATTGTGAATGTGTGTTGGATTATTCTACCCTTCACTAATAAAATAATAGCTCAATGACTTCCAATTCACTGGAAATTTACGCACTTTCGTTATTGCTACCACTTTCTCATTCAAGGGTCACTGTTATTTTTATATGTCTAATTATTTGATATCACATTGGAAGTATTAATGTTATTTTTCTTAATAATATAGGTAATACTATTTCTGTCATATAGTACTTAAGTTGTAGCCAATAGTAGAATTATATTTTTTCCATGATTTCCAAAACTTTATTTATATAAAAAAGCCGATTACTTATAAACGGATATTTTAATTCATCAAAATAAACGCGTTTATAATATTTTATAAGTAATGTCGTGTTGTTGTTGTTGTTGTTGTTGTTGGGGTTTAAGGGCTCGTCGACGGCAGGATCATTAGCGCCTTTTATAAGTAATGTTTCTTCCATGAACTAATAAACAAATCCATTTAAAAAATTAATATTCTACGAATGCATGTAAAGTAAATAGTAAAAACAGCACAATTATTCAATTTACCCATTTGTGTAAAGGACAATGAGCACTTTGGTTTATCGGTGCCAACTGTTCATGCTAATGTAATTTGAAAGGGCTATTATTAAGCAATACCTTTTGTTAAGAAGGTCATATTAAATTCCATTTAGAAACGACAAAAAAAATGATGTCCTAATAAAACTGACTTAACAAACAAAATAGCGCGTGCAGTAGCGGTAGGAAGGCGAGCGAACGATCTGTTTCTCTGAATTCGAGCCGCGAACTAACGAACTAAAAGAGCGAACTAGTTCGCCAGGGAGCTGCGAACTAAACTGAGCGCTCCCCTTCGCGAACTATTATGCGCAAGTCTAGTACAGACCTGACCCGTTGCCCAGTGACAACTGCTTGAAAAAACAGGCGGTATGCAGCACGATAACGATGATGACGTCAAAAACGCCGTTCAGCTGTGTTTATCAAATCAGATAGCAGATTTTTACGAGAAATGGATTCAATATTGGTTGGTCGTTATGATAAGTGCCTTAATAATGGCGTAAATTATGTAAGAAAGTATATTAACATGCAGGATATCCAGGAATGAAAGAATAATCCTGCAACTACGGTTAGGTCACATGATTTTCTACTATATGACAATGTATTATTCGTAGAAAAAAACTCACCATTTTCGAGATATTGATTTTTTTAAACATTTTTTTCGAAACATGTGAATTTTCTCAATTTAATCCATGTCATTTCTACAAATTAAGACATTTGAACCCTGTTTTATTTTTTACTTTACTCAAATATATTTGAGTCACCTAACGCAATATTCTTTAAAAAAAACGTTAAAAAACCTAATAAAAAATCTTAAGTGGTATAATTACTTTATACTTCTTTTAAAATGATTTTTTTATGGTAGTTAAATCTGCTAATGAGACCATTGTGCATTTTAAACATGTAGTAAAAATAATGATTTTAAAAATGGTTTTTGGTATGGTGTGCATACAAATAATAGACAGAATAAATGCAAGTAATATTTTTTATTTCATTGATTATAAAAATTGTTCAATATGTCCGCCATTTGCTCTTATGCACGCCCTAAATCTTTTGATACATGATCTTCTTATTCGGCGAGCATAACCTTTGAGGGTTAATGTGTTCTGCAGCTTTTTTATTTTCTTACGCAGCTGTGCAATTGAAGTTACCTCCATCTTGTAAACTAAATCTCTTAGGCAGTCCCAATACAAAAAAAAAGTACCCTTCATTAAGGTGTTCTCGGACCGCTCGGGCGTAGTGTGCTGGGCAGACATCGTTTTACAACCCCATTTCTTCCCTCACTATTCATTGTATTTTATTAGCGAAATTTTCGCACGGGTCGTCTAGTATATGTATATTTTTTTAGTCACAAATCATTATCTCCCTTCATACTTAACCGAAATCAATGAATGAGGTGTCATTTTAAAGATTATGATCTCCACTTTGGTCACATCATATTTTAAGAAAGAAATTTTTTGGAATTCGACCCTTAAAGGGTAAAAATGTCAATATTTCCAAAATGCTGTCTTTGTGTTACAATTCATTTATCTCCCTGGATACATATCTGAAATGGTTTAATGAAGTATCGTTTAAAAGATTTGGATCTCCGCTTTGGTAATATCATATATTAAGACAGGAATTTTTCGGAAGTCGACCCTTAAAGAGCAAAAGTGTCAATATTTCTGCAATGCGGTTTTGTGTCTCGAGCCATTTATCTCCTTGATAACTAACAGATATAGATAAATGAGGTATCATATTAAAGATTAAGGTCTCCGCCGTGATCGCATTATATTTTAAGAAAGGAATTTTTCGTAATTCGACCATTAAAAGGCAAAAATGTTAATATTTCTGAAATGCGGTTTTTTTTTTGTGTCTCGAACCACTTATCTTCTTGGATATCTAACCGAAATCGATAAATGAAGCTGTATTATGAAGAGTAATGTCTCAGCTTTGGTTACGTCATATATTAAGAAAGATTTTTTTTAATTCAACCATTAAAGGGAAAAAGTATTAACGGTTCTTCAACGCATTTTTGTGTCACGAGCCATTTATCTCCATTAATATATAAGCAAAATAGGTAAATGAGGTACCATTCTAAAGATTAAGGTCTCCGCTGTTGTCACATCATGTTTTAAGAATGGTTTTTTTCCCTGAATTTAGCCCTTAAAGGACAAAAATATCAGTGTTTCTAAAATGCATTTTTGTGTGTCGAGATATTTATCTCCCTTAATAATTAAACAAAATTGATAAAGGAGATATCATTTTAAAGTCTGAGTTCTTCGTAAGGTCTTCAGTTTCGTTACACCATATTTTAAGAAAGGAATTTTTCAAAATTCGACCCTTAAAGGACAAAAGTATTAATATTTCTACAACGCATTTTTATGCCACGAGCCGTTTATCTCATCATATTATTTCTAAAACGTGTTTTATTTTATTAGTATACGACGTAACGAGCCATCTGTCTCCTTCGGTACCTAATCTAAATCGATAAATGCCATATCGTTTTAAGGATCAAGATCTCCAATCAGGTAAAATCATAAATTAAGAAAGAATTATCCCGAATTTGATGCTTAAAGTGGTCGCGTGTATGAGACAGTTCAGAGCCAGTCCCTAGATTGCAGCAGCAGATATCACAGAGATGTCAATAAACTGTGTTTTTATACCTCGGGTATTTTTTTCTGTTACGGAAACATTTTTGTTTTGCTATAAAATTCCAATGTAAACATTTTATTCGCACAGCAACACATATCACAGTGATGTGGATATGCTGTGTGCATTTTGTTCAGGTTCGATGTCTTCTGTTAAGGTCAGTGACAGCTTGTCGTACATACAGTGCGTTTTAAAGTTTTCCAGCTGTTTCGTAATATGTTGTAAGTATTTTGATGCGTATCTATTACACTGAACAAATAAATATTGGCTTAAAAAGTACGGTTCTACCTTTCATTATATTACAAGCATTCAACCTCACTATTCATCGCATTTTATTCGTGAAATTTTCGCACGGATCCTCTAGTTTATATTAAAAGAAATTGTATTAGATGCGAGTGGTTAGGAGAACTTAATTGCAGTATAAGAATTAGAAAAGACATTTGTTTGTTTAGTTGTTAACATAGTAGCTCTTAGAAAACTGTTTACAATGTTTCCGCCAAAATTTTTAATGCCCTTCGTCAAACCCCAAAAATATTATGGTCTAGCAAGTTTAAGAACTTATTGAAAAAGTTACTTATAAATAATAAATACTATATTTAATTTTTGACATAGCAGGTAATATTTTGTGAAATCAGTAATTAAATACAACAATGCAGTAAGTTTATATTTGTTTGTGATCAGGCACAATTGTGATCCTTAAATCTATTAAAGTCATTTATCGTAGAGAATTTCAATGTTTTATGATTTTTTTAATTCTCTTACTGTTATTAATTCTCTTATGTATACAGATGTTTGTTCTGCTGCAGACGAACACTGTGGTTTCTAAAATAAGACTTTTTGATATGATTTGATTTTTTTGATAATGGTTATTGATTAGCAGAAAAGGTAGTGGACCTTGGAAATAAGTCTTAACTCTTGTAGATTTCTGATTTTACCTTGATATCATGTGTTTCATGACTCTTGAAATTGTACTCACCTTCCGCTTTCAGTAGACAACCAGATGCGGCAAAGACGAAGCCGCTTCCATGAAAGCTATTTTACTTACCTAGCTACTCAGCTCAATGTAGCGGTATCAGTTAAGTCTGCATACTCATAATTTTTGTGCGTTTTTACTTTAATACTGCTCGATGAGTAATAGTACTTCCCTCAATGTCTTATTCCATTCCCTTTCTCCTTTACCTAAAGTTGAAAACTAGGATTCTGTGGCCGTTACTACTGTTACCTTAGCTGTTTTGTCCAATTCAGCATCAACTTAATTTCGACAAATATTCTACCATCTTCTTCGACTTTCTTCAGATCAAGACAGCTCTACGGTGATGTGTACTTTCGCTTATGTGTCATAATCCATCCGTCGTTTCCAAAATCGTGTAACTGTGATGGTGTTGAGAGAGATTGTTGTTTTGAGAAAAACAAATTCCTTTCAAGCTCTGAGTCACGTGGTGTTGACGCTTTCATACTTAATGACGCTAGTACGCCTCTATTTGTCGCTGGTTGATGGTGGTGACTATATTATTATTATTAATTGCGATGGAACCAATGCTCCGGTGGAAATTTTCACACACACACCTCCTTAAAAAACATATTTTCATCCTAAAATCCCTCACTCTCTAAGTTTCATTAAATCCTTAGGTAATTTGTTCCAAACCATCACACCTCTATGTACAAATGAAAGCTTTCCCGCTCCCTTATATCTGAAATCTATTATCGTGGTCCTCTCCTGCCTACCACATGTTGTTCCTAAATCTTGCACCAATATTTACACAGGCTTCATCAGCAGTGTATACCTTGTATATGCCCACAATCTATTGTTGTTGTGAGTCGTTTTCAGTACATAATCTTCCACTTACCTCTCCCAATTCTTATACCAATATATTCCCACGTCTCATCATTAATATACGCCTTGTACACTCTAATGACTTTCTCGACCTTCCTCCTGTCTTCTAATGAGTACCATTTCAGCTTCGTTATCATATCGGTTAGTGATTATGTTCTGCTGTAATTTCCAGAGACAAATCTAGCAGCCCTTATTTGCACCCCTCCAACTCTTGTATTTGAGACCCCGAATGTGGGTCGCATACTACACCACCATACTCAAAGTTTTGTAACCCAGTTTCCTTACTTCTCTGGCACGAGACCTCATCACTCTCTTCAACAAGTGAAGGATTTTGAAACCTTTTCCTATTACCTGCACAAAGTGTTCTGCCTAGTTGAATTTGTTATTAAATGTTATGCCAAGGTATTTAGTCTATATTTCACGTATTCAACAAACATTTCCTTCCCCACCTTATAATCATAATTAATCTTTAATTTTTTTGTCTATGGTGACTCTTCTTTGAATTTATCACTATCCCATGTTAATCTACCCAGCTAGGTATCCTGTGCAGATCACCCTGCCGCTGTCCACAGTCGTCTACTGTTTTGATACTATTATATAGCATTATATCATCTGCAAACAAGCTAACTTCCGATAGTAGACCATCAACGCAATTATTCTTTAGAATAACGAACAGCAATGGTCCCAATATGCTATCCTGTAGCACTCTAAGTTTCACTTCCACCTCTTTTGATACTGCATTTCCTACCCTAACGTTTTGCTTTCTACCTTTTAAGAATTCTTTTGCCCAGTAAAACACTTTTTCATCCACTTCAATAGTTTTTAGTTTTCTCAGCACCATATTTGGAACCAAATTCCTTTATTTCTCTGGTACATCCCCTGATCACTCTCTCCAACAAGGATTTTCTTACCTTTTCTTACTACCTCTCCAATGTGTCTTGCCCAGTTGAGTTTTTTATGAAATTTATGCCAAGGTATTTACATTTAAAGTCTTCAACAAGCAATTCTCTCCCCACCTTACAATCATAATCAAGCTTTAGCTTTTTATCCGTGTACCTGATAAGCTGCCCCTTCTTTTCATTTATCTTCGTCCTACGTTGACTTACCCAGCTAGATATCCTGTATAGATCAACCTGCAGCTGTTTACAGTCTTCTACTGTTTTAATCCTATTATATAACATTACGTCATCTGTAACAAGGCCGCATCTAGGCATAGGCTACCTAGGCTGTAGCCTAGGGGCCCGCACCACGTGCAAAAATAAAAATAAAATAAAAATATTTTAGCTGTCATCTTGTTGACATGCGTGTGAATAATCAATATTTTCTTTTTAATCTTTCTCTATTGCGCGCTTTGGTGAAGTTAATCATCTATTATCTTTGCTTTATTTTAATAAGTGGACCTACTAATTCATATTGTTACTAAAACTTTTGAGTTTGTTATTCCGCGGGCTTTTGATGAGGGTGTTAAGTTGCAACAAAAGCACTAAAATAGGCAGCACCTTCTCTATCGACCATCAGTCGCAAAATTTAACATACGAACATACGAGCATCACTTGCTAATCTCGTTCACTTCAGTCTCGGAAATGATGCAGAAAGCACGTTATCATCTTTCGATTCCTCAGTAAGTTATCATCGTATATTTTTACTACCAATACTGTAATCAATATTTTTCATCTTAAAGGTTAATTAATTTAATAATAAGTAATCGATATTGATTTATATATATTTAAAGGCCCGCACCACAGTTATACCCTAGGGACCTATGGATCGTAAAGGGCCCGCACCACAGGTATAGCTTAGGGGCCTACGGATCCTAAATGTGGCCCTGATCTGCAAACAATCTAACTTTTGACAGTAAATAATGAACACAATCATTGATTAGAATAAAGAATAGCAATGGTCCCAATACACTACCCTGAGGAACTCCCATTTTCACTTCAACTTTTCTTGATACTACATTTCCTACCCTTTTTGCTTTCTACTTTTTAAAAATTCTTCTATCCAGCAAATCACGTTTTCATCAACTCCAATAGTTTTTACCTCATTTAGCACCATTTTATGGCTCACTCTGTCAAAAGATATTGAAAGATCTAGTGCTACACCATTAATTTGTTCTTCTTTGTCCATTTCAAGCTGGTACTTCGATTTCAGGCACAAGGGTGTGGGAAGATTCTCGTTTTTAGGTAAGGGTGTAAGGGATTCGAATGAGTTACCAAGGGAAATGATGAATAACTTACCGAAAACGTAGAAAGAATTTAAAATTATAATTTGTAGAGGGCAAATGTAGGTGGGTGCAGGATAGGGGGAGGATGGGTGTGTTGGGAAATTGCCACCGGAGCGTATGCTCTATAGCAATTAAATAAAATTTAAAAAATAATAAAAAAAAATTGATTTGATTGTAGATTCACATGAATATCCTTGCCTAAAGCTATGTTGTCGACTTGAAAACCACTTACTTTCCTCACAGGAACCTCTGATGTGGTTGCATATCATTATTTCCATTACTTTACCTACCACTGATGTCAAACTGATTGGCCAGAAATTTTCGACCCTATTTGTCGTTCCTCCGTTATACATTGGTACAACTATCGTACTTTTCCAGTTCTGTAGTAAGTATCCAGACTCAATTCAAATAACGTTTCAAAATAAGGCACAATGTCCCGTCCTGCTAACAGTGAGACGCCCCTATCAATATTATCTACACCAGAGCCCCGTTATGCTTTTCCAGCTTTCTTAGTTCCTTCATAATTTCCTCAGGATGAACTTTAAATTTCTTAGTCCGCTCATTTCTAATTGTGTGGATAAGCTCGTTCTCTCAAGTCTCCACTTATTATGACTATCCTACTCTCTTCTCTGATCATCGATTAACTAATAAGCTACCTACCAATAGACTTCTTTATCAAAATTTATCTTGTAATCAATTCTTTCCTATCCCTCCAGAATTCAGCTTCCAGTAACTGATGCTTAACATCAACGAGCACCTGTAATCTGTAGAAACCATTTCCAAGTACTTATAAATTTCACAACCAACTCCTCCTTTGCCTTTGCGATTTACTCTTCATCTCTCAGTGAAGTGATCTGGAATGTTATACGTGACTGAGGGTGAGCAATATAAAGGCGCCCAGCGCAGCCGGTCAATATTCCCGATCATCTGGCAAATGATAAGTCCCATCAAAATGACCTGTCCTTTAAAAAAAAAAAAAAATTTCTGGGGGTAAATATTATTCTGTGCAAACCTCAACATGCCTCAAATGTATTTTTTCGATATTTATTAAAATCAATTCTGAAGGAAAATAAAGTTTTGTATAGTTAATAATTTGGCCCATCAGCCAGGTCTTCGATTTTGTACATGCGTTATACAGATTTTCACGATGTCTCAAATACCTACCCAAAATTTTTATCATCTCTCGGACTAGAGGTTTAATTCCAGGTGTTTTCTTAAGAGAACGAGATTAAGTTTAGGATGGTTTTGGAGATTAGCGTATAGACAACAGACCAATACGTCCAGTTGAAAGAAAACTCCTTCTGATGATTGAGGTCACGAACGAACAAAAGGGTTTTCGTCAGGGATGCATTCCAACATAAATACAACACCAAAGGCAAAAGAAAAAGCTGTTTTTAGACTTTTTTTACTATAATTTTGAAGCGTGATATATAAAGTGTATCTTCAGCACCAAAACAGAGCAACAGTAAAACTTTTTTTACGGAAAAGCATACTGACTCAAAAAAAAAAGAAGATAATAAGCAATTTCAATTATACACAGTTTGGTATTCTATATACACACTTTATTGCACAACCCATTTTGAAAAAACATTGTGCTATGCGACATGAATCACAACATAATCTACAAACATCATACAACATTTTACAACAGATCTTACTGTGAATCGAAACGTTTTTCTGCAATTATTAAATTTCATCGCGCTCGAAAAGAACTGTACACTCATATACTTAATTTTAAATATTAATACATAGATAAAACTAATGATTTTTCTCGATATATTCTTAAACGACAAATTTGTTAGTAAAACTTCAGGTCATTCAGAACACACTTTGTACAATGGTTTTACATCCTAAGCGACTGTTCGTCTCTCCATTGTCCAAGGATACCCATATCACATGATTGGGTAGTCTTCTTTCATCATCACAAGACGATCAGACAAATTTCGAACGCACAACACAATACAACCAGCAGAGTCGCTGAAGAAACACAGTATTCTGAATTTTCGCTAACATTCTTATTCTAATACTCACTCTAGTTCTTTCTTCCATACCTTTAGTTACATCACTCAAAGGCATGCCTTCATTTTCTTATAACATTTTCCTTGGTAAAAAACATAGAATTATTTGAGATCCAGGTGTCATTAATAAGTCAATCATGCGGTATACTTCTCAGGGAATATTAATTTTACAGTTTGTACACTTCATTTCGTATACTGTGTGCGGTAGTAAGTTTCTTGGTGTCAAGTACAGTGCGCCTATCTTCAAAACAAAAGTTACACGTCTAAAAAGAAGTAAAATTTAACTTACAGAGAGAAGCGAAATGAGATTATGTTTTTATAAAAACGCGTTATTTTAATTTATAAACAAATGCGAAACCTATTTACTTATGTCAGAGGAGTGTTGGAGGACTGCTAATTCCAAATAACCGATTATAATTAAATTAATAATATATTATACCATAAATACTATATTTGATAGTTAATGAATTTGTATATGTGATGTGGATGGAACGACTTTTACCACAAATGTTTTCTAGAATTTATGTAAGATTAACTAACGTTTGACTTGCATTATTTCACGTGCAGTGTCTTTTTTATGTTTTTTATATTATTTTTCAAACATTTTCCTGCTTCTGACTTAAACAAAAATAAATTAAAAATATCGAATAGATTCTTAAGTGAATGCTGTTAGATTATGTTGATCTTTAGGGAATCGGTGTATATTATGTATATGTATTACAGTAAACAGGAAACCTTTAATGCGTAATTGTATTGTCACTTTATTCATATCACGAGTAGTAATATTATAGCTATTTCTATTTCTTTATTAATTTTTGTTTGACTTTGAAAGAACAAGGCAGGTTCTTACAATATTAGTTTTTTGCATTATTTTTAATTTTTAAAATTATTCTGTAAAGGACGTTTTATGGAAGTATTTATCAAAGATTTTCATAGAACTTCTGTTCCTTGATTTACAAATTAGTTAATACGAAATATTTAGTAGTACCTTGTTAGTAGCACTTAGAACATATTAGTTTTATGTTCAGTTTAACTGAAGGCATTTAATCAAAAAAATTCTTCTCAGTGCAGATAAAGACTTAACATATCACTTTGCTGAATACTTTTCATTATAATAATTACAGTACATAAACAAAATCATATTATAAAGGCTCTCATTAATATCCGGAAGGGACTGACGAACTTCCTTCGTTTGTTATCATTTAGTGGAAATTAAAAAGGATAACGCCAACTGTATTCTGAATTTGATATCTGTATTTTCTTTCAACACTAACTAGTAAGACACAGATAGTAAGAGAATTGTTTAAACTTTATGTCGGTACGAAAAGCTTAATTTGTGAAGCGTTATTGCGATGAAAACGACGTTTTAACCGATGTGTGACAGCGTCTGCATGTCGCAGGACATTCAGATCATGCAGAGTAAATTAGAAATTATATATTCCATTATACGGCGCTACGCAGTTAAACAACGCTAACGCTAGTTCGGATTGGACCATTGCTACTTCTACAACGAGTGCCTATTACAAGCCATAATTATTCTGCAGCCTGACACGGGTAATTGAGGGCTATGTCATTAATCTGAAAAACAACACAATCACGGGTTTAAAACTTTAACAGCCACCGTGCAGTGGTGCCAACGTCCCGCAACTGGACCAAATTACTCTGCAAATAACACGAAAGCTATTGCGCTGCGTAACGTGCTGTTTTCATCACACGCTTATCATATTTAAATTAACAGAAATGAAATGGAGTTCACTGCAAACTGCTATTATTTAGCTAATGGACAAAACTCTGGTTATATATATATATATTATTTTAATGAAAGAACAAACTAATCATTTCATAAATATTTTAAGCGAATTGGCGAAATGCGCAGTTTTTGTAAACACACAGAGTCGAAACAACTAATATTCCATACGCTTATGAGAAGTAACTTATTAAACTGCGAATAATGACTAATTCTTAATTTCATCACCACATTTTAGCGTATTTTAACAGGTTCATTAAAATAAAAGTGAGTTATCTTAAATAGTAGTATCTAAAAGTCAAACCAATGTTTGATTTAAGACCGAAATAAATAGATTTTAAGAGGTCCATCATTTGCCTCATTCCTTTAACAGACAGAAAATCGACCCTGAATGGTTGCGTACAACAAGCAACCGAAACTTTTGATGCTTATGTGGCTTCAATATTACCATGATTTCTATGTCGACCATTTAATTTCTTATTTATTCCAACAGGACGTCCTGTTGCTCAGAGTTCTTGAATGAATAATTCAAGATCTGAGCTGAGTTACAGTCTTCTATAAAAAAAATCTCTGATTTCATTAAAAACATTAATAAATTTACTGGCTTTTAATATGTGGGTTGTTATCAGAATCAGTACGTTCATTACTAGGGGTATAACTATTTGTCAGTGACATATAAATTCCGTCACAGGCGTATAATAACTTATTTATTTAATAAAAATTAAAAGATTTCAGAAACATTTAATGCATTTTAACTTGGTCCAATCATGAAGTTAGAAAATAATAGGCATAATAAGGTGGCATACGTTTAGTCATACGCTTGTAATTTTTTCCCCTGGTGCGTCAATAGTTATGACACCGATTCCCCTTAAATTTTAAGTACCCGTATTACTTTGTGGAGTTATTCGACACTAATCCTAACATCATAGATCGGATAGTCAGATAGCCCACAAAACCATTTCAGATTGTGTTTTGTGATACAGCAGAGAAGATAATATTTTTTTTTTTCTGTTTTCGTTATGTGATAGGCGAACTGCTTAGTCGAAGTCTGTAAGAAATACTTCAATTCAAGAGTTAAATTGATGCTATGTTAATTTATGGCCTGTCGCATATATGTGAACGAAGTCTTGCATACCAAAAAAAAATAATGGTTCACAAGTGTTATGACCTATATGGTGAGGTATTGCAGTAGAACATTCACACTATCTGTAAAAATTGTTTACTTGCCTAGCGACGTGACAGCAAATAATTTACTATCCTCATTTTGAACCATCACATTTAAAAACATAAACTACGATCCATTAAGTAAAAGCGACAAAATACATGACAGAACATAACGTTAGACAAGACAAAAATTACAAGAAAAATCTGTCGAGTTTCCACTGCCTGGAAGGGTGTATGAGCATTAACAAATTAAAAAAAAAAAAAAAAAATAGCAAATATGGTAAAAGAGGTAGTGATCAGAACTCCCGTCTTCAGGACATCGTCATGTCCTGGGGCTGTTTGTTTGTTTCCGCACTGTTACACTTCCCGCACAAACTGTTTAGTTACGACTAATATAAGAGATAGACACCGATCACGTGGACTCGAAGTTGTCACGTGATGCCACGTTTCGACGCTCAGTTGAGGGCGTCGCTGCCGTCGTGACCATAAAACACTGGGTCTGAAACAGAAACAGAGAAGGAAATCATTAGACGCAAAAAGAAACATAGAAGTATCTTATAAACAGTTAATATATGCAGTATAAATAATATTTTCTTTGGTTTCCAGCCATGTCAGAAAGTCGTGCTCATGGGAAGATTCGAGTTATGTATACGTGGTAATTTACAACCATTCCTTTTGTATGAAAACAAGGCAGTTTGGTTAAAAATGAGAAACAGTGTAGTTCCCGGAATGTCCTGTAATTGCGACTTCCTTACGCGGTTGTAATCCCGTAATATATTTTTATTAATAACTAGAGTTTGTTCGCAACTTTATCCGCATGGACCATGCCTGTTAGTAGCAAAATAGTAGCCACACACACTTCGGCGCCGTGTGCCATAGCAACATGAAACATACCTCAGAATTTATGACAATCCCTAAGTTTCCAAACTGTGAAAAACCTCATCAAAATATGTTCGGAATAAACTGGTACGCAATCCCTCTACAGATTTATTAAAGTTTATAGCTCAATTACGAGAAACTAATCAATACTCACAAAGTAATATCAATTTTTCTATCTAATTATTCATAGACGACGGACATAATAGTTTCTGCTCTTCTTATAGGAACGATTTATTAACACTATGACATCCTTGGATATCATAATTCTTCGTTTACGAAATACCAGTGCAGCGTTGTCAATATTAAAGAGCATAAGAATTTTTTTGTTAGGTACGTAATTTAACTAAAGATATGTTCAGATGTCGTTAATAGTTGAGATGTAAACTAATACTATTATGCACGGTTTTTATATCTAGGCCCTTTTAAACAGTGAATGGATTAAAATCTCAACAGTATTCTTCCTTCTTACTAAACTAATCTTGCTATCTAGTTAGATCCCGCTTAGTTTTCAAAAGGTAACCAACGAACACATTATGTTCCGAATTCAATGTTAAGATTTGTGTTATTTTACTCGGTTGGTTTATAGTGTTACGTTAATATGCGACAGCATTGTTATGCTCTATCGCAGTTTATCTGGTTAATAATTTCACCTATTAATCGAGAGATGCCTGGATGGGAAACTGCTTCCGGCGGGAATTTTTACGAGCTCTGAAATTGACCTTCATCTTTGACAAAGCTTTCCTTTGTTCATAAAGAAGTAAACTTGAAAGCTGCGCGTTTCTTATTTTGTTTAATTTGACATATGTCCACAGATCTGCGGTAAAATTACCGAGTTGGATCAAGTGTCCACGGACGAAGGCGAACGTGCAGTAATATATATATATATATATAAAAATTAGGCGGACGAATTGTACTCCCGACCAACAATGCCACAAGCTATCTGTACAAGTAAAACGCTTTTATTTATTTATTTCGTGTCAGAAACATACATATTTACACAACAACAAGCTTCAAATTGTACTAGAAAAAAACTTAGTCAAATCAAGTACATTTTCCAAAGCCTGATAGAAATTAACTTCGGTGCAGCAGGTTGGTAATAGTCACTGGAGCATGTGTTAAACAGTCTGATCATATCGAAAGTCACACTTTATATTATCGACCTCAGCATAGCCCCATCTCAGCCAATTCAGAGACTTCCATATCAGCTATCCCTTGTCATAGCGAGATGGTAAAGTTCCAGACAATCTTCCCCAGCAAGGGGAGAGAGGGGACCCAGCCTCCCTTAATTGTAACATTAAATTTTCTTCGATGTTCTTAGGAAACTTTTACTGGACTTCAGTCTTTGCCTGTGCGGTAAGTGCCCATGTAATGTATGAGTTCTCTGTGTCTGTCACGCCGTTGGTTAATTAACAACGGCCAGAGACATTATTATTTAGAACAGGTTATTAAATAAATAACACTTCTATTTAGCTAAGCAAAACATTGAAAGGAAAGCAGATGTTTCGTTTAAATCAACTCATTAATTATTGGTTGCTTTTTGTTTATTTATAATCATTCGATTTAGATGTTTTCTTATAATCTCTGTCCAGAAATATCGCTGTTACTAAACTAAAAACCAAGTTAAATCATTTTTAAGTTATTAGTGTTATTTAATAACAATTGTATTTAGTTAAATAGAGAGGAAATAAATTGCCAGAACATTGAGTTCAACCGATTATTATAGACGAACTTACATGGTATTTATATTCGACGTATATAACTCTGCTATATTCTATGTCACTGTTATTGTAAACTAAAAGAAATGAATTTCCAAAACTATGAACTAAAAGTATGGATCCAATTTAGATCGCGATACATTGAATGTATAAGTTATGATTTTCTAACAGAAATGCTAGTGGAGGTTGTAGTTAGAGTGAAATGCAGCCAGAACGAGAATGACAACTGATACATTTTGTTACATAATGTCATCTCGAATATAGTTTTAGAATCAGTTTTAGTTGCTTTCATAAGAGCCATGTAACTGAAGTTATTACTTCGTGCGGATGGAAGTAGTTCCATATTAATCGTGTTGAATGTGACTCGTGCTAAGAATAAAACTGATTTACACAGTACAGAATAAGGAGGCGTCCACTAATAACGTGGGTGTTTTTTCGCAAATGTGGACCTCTCCCCCATTTTTGTTTAGATTTGGTTAGTCTGGTTGGAACCCCGCCCCCCCTCCCTGCTTGGTAGATTTGGTGAGATCTGGTCGAACCCCCCTCCCTCCCAGGTAGCGAGATCGAGGGATCGACGTCACAACTGGTTTGGAGACCTTTTTTTAGCTCTAATGTTCTTCAAGGAAGTACAATGTTGACGTAAGATTTCTGTCTTCCTACCTCATGTGAGATTTGGTGAGATTTCGCCGGATTAATGGACGTTCCATAAGGTTTTGGGATTCCTAATTTAATTTTAATTTAATTGATTCCATACTTATGTCGTCATTGATTCAGTGCAAGTTAGTACTCTATCACTATGTAAACTACAAGCGAAACATTAAGGTTATAAGCATTAAATAATAACGATTACAAATAGTTAAGCAACTGCAAAGAAATTAATTGCCAGAATGCTGCGATCAACCCCTCATTTTCGACGGGCCTAGAGGGAAATTTATTTAATAAGGAACAACCAATTGTTTTTTTTTTTTTTTTGCTTTAGTTTTACTCCTCAACAAAGATATCTCTGGACAGATATTATAAGAAAACATCTATATCGAATGGTTATAAATAAACAGAAAACAACCAATAATTAATGAGTTGATTTAAACGAAACATCTGCTTTCCTTTCAATGTTCTGCTTAGCTAAATAGAAGTGTTATTTATTTAATAACCTGTTCTAAATAATAATGCCTCTGACCGTTGTTAATTAACCAACGAAGGCTGGGTGCATGACGTCACGGTGTGACAGACACAGGGAACTCATACATTACATGGGTAATTACCGCACAGGCAAAGACTGAAGTACAGTAAAAGTTTCCTAAGAACATCGAAGGAACTTATGACGAGAAATTTAATGTTACAATTAAGGGAGGCTGGGTCCCCTCTCTCCCCTTGCTGGGGAAGATTGGCTGGAAAGGACTGGAAGCAAGGAACTGGAAGGGATTCATCCATGACTTTTTAAAGGAACCATCCCCGCATTCGTATGGGGTAATTCTGGAAAACCATGGAAAACCCAAATGTCGATGGCCGGGCGGAGATTCGAACTCATGGCTTCCCGAATGCGAGGCCGGAGCGTTTTCGGTCACCCACCACGCTCGGTCGAATTGAAACACTGTACGAGGTAAGTTTACCTGTTGTGGATTGGTAGATTTATTGTCGGTGGTACGCCGTGCCGTGGTACGGCCGGGGCCCCGGTAGCGGTGCTGGGAACGCAAACACGCCCAGGCGCCGCTAATTGTGCTAATGGGTGCGGAGCGGGCGCCAGTCCCGGCGGCCAGACGAAGGAATGCGATGGGAAAAACCGTTTCCGCGTCTCTACGCTCTTTTTAGAATTCATCGTATTTCTTATATAGGTCAATACATGCGATGAAAACGGTTTTTAACAGTCGCAAGATAAAGTAAGTTCCTAGGACGCTAAAAACACGACTCTGTTGCCTCTGTCATGACTACACATCCAAAGCGAAATCACGGAGCAATACGTACATTAAGTGAATTTTTTTATTATTATTATTTGGCCTTCAGCCATGCAGGCCATTTAGCCATTGTCGATTTAGATGATAAGATACATTAATGTAACCAGTTACAAAATTCATTATACACGTTAAAATAACACGTTGCATACTATATTATTTAAATTAAAATATTAGGTTTACAAGGTAAAATATATACATTAAAATTTTAATAACACATAGTTAGCCATGCAATGGTAGGATTAATCTGTTACAATTACAGCTATTAAGTTTTCATAATTCCAATTTTATATGTCGTAAGAGAGCGTACGTGAGGTAAAATTTTTTGTGTCTGTTAGTGGCTAACAGAGTTGAAACATTTATTGGCAGTTGCAGCCCCAGCTGCACCAGTTTCTTAGAAAGGATGTCGGATGTATCTTTTTTCAGCAGACATCCAAAGAATATGTGGTTGGCGTTTTCTTCCTGACCACATTCACAGTATGGATCATCTAACACACCGATCCTATATAGGAAATGCTTCTTGAAGCGTGTATGTCCAAATTTTAGTCGGGATATACTGGTATATAGTTTCCTGGGGCATCGAACATTTTGGAACCATGGTTGTTTTACAATTTCCATGTGTATGCTAGCATAGTATTTACCATTCATGGTGGATGTGTTTCCATTCTTTGTCCCAGTCTTTGTATAGTTTGTCTTTTAAAGTCACGATCAAGTCCGACATGGGTATCTTTACGTGGATAGTCTTCCCAGTCACGGTTGCTTCCCTTGTCAGTTGGTTGGCTAATTCATTGCCTCTACATCCACAATATCCTTTCACGCAGGACAGCACTACTAGTTTATTACTATTTTAAGGTCTGTGATTATTTTGATGATGTCGTACATAATTTGGTTGTTAATTTTGTTTAAATAATGGTTCTTTAGTGACGTTAGCGCAGAGAGCGAATCAGATAGTAGAATGATGTTATTATCCTGTCAACTGCTGGCCTATTTAAGAGCTTCTAGAACTGCAGCTAGCTCTTCTGTCATAATAGAGGTTTCTCTCGGCAGTTTGAACGCACCCTGTTCCATACTATCAGGTAATTTAACTTTACCATGAGCGAGGCTAAGGTTGAAACCCTTGATAATTCCGGCAACGATCTAACATACAAAAATATGTTTACACTTTCTTGAAGCCCGTCAAAAATGACGGGTTGAACGCAATATTTTCGCAATTCATTTCTTTGCAGTTGGTTAATTGTTAGACCCTATTATCTAATGCTCATAAACTAGATTTTTTAATGTTCTATATATTTCGTTTGCAGTTTACTTAGCAATACAGTTGTATCTTCTACTGAACTAATAATGACAGAAGCATAAAACCAATGAAATTAAAAGTAAATTAAGAATCACCAAAACATTTACTATACCACGTAACATCAGTTTTATTCCTGATCCAGGCACAATTCAGTACGAAAAATATGGAACTACTGTCATCCGCTTAAAGTTATAACTTAAGTAACTTGGCGCTTATGAAAGCAGTTTAAATTGTTTATAAAACTGAATTCAAAATGCTTAAGTTGCTATTCTGGTCAGCTTAACAACAGCCTCCATTAATATTTCCGTTCCAAAATCATAGCTTCTACTACCTTCATATGAATAAACGATGGGTATCCCCTATGGAAAAGTTTGTGAGCAAACACGAATAACAATAATTTTTAATGATATTTTTCGTGATATGAGTTCCTTGCTCTGGTCAGATTCTCTGAGTATTAGGCTAGGATTTTAAATAAATAAATGAATTTTAAATGACGGAAAGTACATATAACTTCAAAAATGCATAACTGATATTTATTTCTACATCTACATATATACTCTGCAATTCACAAAATTGTGGGTGGCAGAGGGTGCTCAGCACCAAAGCTAATCTCTTTGCTGTGCATTCCAATCCCTAATGGTACGAGGGAAAAAAGAATTCATATAAGAATCATTGCGGCACCTTATTTCTCTAATTTTATCTATCCTGTCATTCCGGACTCAAATAGGTTGGTGGAAGAAGTATTTCACTACACTCATGAGTGAAAGTGGGAGTACGCATGTTTACCAATAAGTTTAAACGAAACGTGCTGTCGTCTATCTACCAGAGACTCCCAAGCCTAGTCTACTAATCAGTTCTGTGACGCTTTCATAAGGACTGTAGCAAGCGGTCACGAATCGAGCGGCTCTTCTCTGTACTTTCTCTATACTTTCGATCAACCCCTTACGAAACGGATCCCAAATGGCACAACAATAGTCCAAATGTGGACGCACAAGAGATTTGTACGCTATCTCCTTTGTTTGTTCATTACAATTTTTCAAGATTCGACCTATGAATCGCAGCCTAGAATTAGCTCTACCTACTAACGAATTAATGTGTAATGTCCCATTTCATGTTCCTTTGTACTGTTACTCCCAAATATTTCATAGAATCGACCATATCAATAACTGAATTGTTTAACTCGTATTTCTGAACAATTGGATTCTTTTTGTTAGTTATGCTCATTGTCTTGCACTTTTTACAATTTAGAGTAAGTTGCCACTCAGCGCACCAATGCCAAAATAATATCCAGATCACGCTGAATTTCTAAGCAATCGGCCAAATTCCTTACTTCCCTATAAATAACCGCATCATCAGCAAACAATCTAAAAAGGCTTTTCACTTTGTCTCCGAGATCGTTTATAAAAATTAAGAAAAGAAGTGGTCCTATTACACTTCCTTGAGGTACACCCGATGTAACATCTAGATTAGAAGAACTTTCTCCTTCAACGACGACATACTGCGACCGACCAGTTAGAAAATCCTTTATCCATTCACAAAGCTGATCCGATATACCGTACGCTCGAAGCTTCGCTAAAAGGCGGTTGTGTGGCACAGAGTCAAAGGCTTTCTGAAAATCTAAAAAAATTGCATCTACTTGTGAACCTGCATCGATAACTTTCATTACGTCGTGTGTAAATAGGGCCAGCTGTGTTTCACATGATCTTTTCTTCCGAAATCCGTGTTGATTTGTTGTAAGCAAATTATTATCATCTAGAAAATTCATAATGTTCGAGCATATAATATGCTCCATAACTCTACTACAAACAGATGTTATAGATATGGGACGATAGTTTCCAGGATCACTTCGATCACCTTTCTTGAAAATCGGAGTTACTTGCGCGATTTTCCAGTCTGAAGGTACTTTTCGCTCTTCTAATGATTTACTGAATATATCAGACAGAAATGGCCCGATTTCCGCCGCATACTCTGAAAATACTCTTACTGGAATTCCATCCGGGCCCGGTGCTTTCCCCCACTTCAGGAGCTCTAATTGCTTAATGATACCTGCAGTATCTATTCGTAATGATTCCATCACCGACTCGACACGGCGTGGGAAAACGGGAATACTATCCTTATTTTCATTCAGTAAATGAATTTTTGAATACAGTATTTAGTACGTTAGCTTTATCGCGGCTTTCATTAACCTCGGAACCTTCACGAATTAGTGCTGGAATATTGCTGTTGGTACAATTAACTTTTCGTACATACGACCAAAATTTCTTTGGGTTTTCTGTGAGACTCTTAGAGAGAGAGTTGGAAGTGAAAATCGTTAAAGGCCTCGCGCATTACATTCTTAATACGTCCTCTTAAATCAGCTAAGGTTTCTAAATCGCTGCGACACCCCTTCCTTCTTGAGCGTGCGTGTATCTTCCTTTGTTTTTTGAGTAATCTTTTGACTTCGCATGTGTACCACGGTGGATCATCCTCCCCATTTATTGTCCGCTTTGGTATATGTATATTCCATACCTTCCCTGACTATATGTATAAATCGATGCCACATCTCTTCAACGGTGTCCTTTGTTGACTTGAAGTTATGGTAATTATTCCTCAGGTAGGTTCTAAAACACTCCTTTGAGGCCTTACTGAATTTGTATACAATCCGCCCTTTTTCTCCTTTTTCGCTTGGTCATTAATTTGATAGTCGCAATTACCGCTTTGTGATCGCTTATTCCTGTGGTCGTTGAAATGTCGGTGAATAATTCTGGCCTGTTGGTAACCAGCAAGTCTAAAATGTTTTCGCTACCGTTATGACACCGCGTAGGTTCATTAACTAGCTGCTCGAGATGATTATCTGACAACAAATCGAGAATTACTTCAGAAGCTGCCTTATCCCTGCTACCTGTGATGTGAACGTAATTACGCCAGTCAATATAAGGCAGATTGAAGTCGCCTCCTAGAATCATAGCATGATCTTTAAAACGGCTAGCTATACTATTTACATTATTTCTTAACTCCTCGACGATAGCTATATCCGAATCAGGTGGACGGTAGAAGGCACCTATGATGAGTTTTGACCCAGCAACGTTGAGTTTAATCCATATGATTTCACAGTTCGTATCGGCGTCTATTTCATTACATGGGAGAAATTTACTAACAGCTATAAATACCCCACCTCCATGAGAATGTAATCTGTCTTTACGAAAAACGTTCATGCTATCTTTAAAAGTTTCGGCGGAACTTATTTCCGGTTTCAACCAACTTTCTGTACCGATAACGATATCCGCTTCTGTACTAGCAAATAACGCTTTCAAGTTCCGGTTGTTTATTACAAACGCTTCTACAGTTAATTACGAGAACTTTTAACTGACGAGATTCTTTTACGTTGCTCCTACATTCCTGTGTTGTATCTGATTGGGTTGCCCGTAACTGAATTTCGTGTTTCGGGTCTTCCTCCCTCAGCCTAAAAAACCACCCAGTGCATTCCACACGGCCCCTGCCACCCGTGTAGCCGATTCACGTGTGTAGTGCACACCTGACCTATTAAGGGGAACCCTACAAGACTCGACCCTATGGCGAAGATCGAGAAATCTGCAGCCAATGTCATCACAGAAACGTCGTAGTCTCTGGTTCAGCCCCTCAATACGGCTCTGAACCAGAGGTCCACAATCAACTCTGTCTACGATGCTACAGATGGTTAGCTCTGCCGATATCTTGCGGTCACTGGCCACAGAGTTCACCCTTTCAGCCAGCCGCCGGAAGGAAGAGAGGATAACCTCCGACCCAAGGCGACAGGCATCATTGGTGCCGACATGAGCCACAATCTGTAGTTGGCTACACCCCGTCACCTCTATGGCATCCGGGATGGCCTGTTCCACATCTCGGATCAGGCCACCCGGAATACACACTGAATGGACGTTGGATTTCTTCCCCGAGGAATCCGCCATTTCCCTAAGGGGCTCTAATAACCGCCTAACATTAGAGCTCCCAACTACCAGAATGCCCCTTCTGCGTTTGCTCAGACCTGGCGGGCTGGGGGGCCGTCAACTCGCAGGATGACAATTGTGGGACTGAGTCAGCCTCCGACAATACATCAAACCGGTTGGACAGACGAACAAGTTTAGCGTCTTGGCCTTTAAGCCTGTTCGACTGCCCCCGTGTGCGGCTTCGAAGTCTGGAAGCCATACGCCAGTCACCAACAGGCGACTGCGGCACAGCATCCAACACTTCAGCCTGGGTTGCAGGTACGACAGTCAATATGGGAGAATCTGTGATAGGCTTGGCTATATCAGTTTTCCCCCACATCACATCTGCTGCAGCCTTTTACGGCAGCTTCCAGCTGTGTAACTTTCGCTAACACAGCTGCAAGCTGAGCGCGCAGATCAACCACCTCAGCTCGCGTCTGCACACAGCAATCACAGTCCCTAGACATACTGCTTTTGAAAAACGCAAAAAGAAGGGAAACAAAAAAGTACAGATAAAAGGAACAGAAACTCGAAATAACCTGGACTTCCTACAAAATATATACACTCGGCGATTACACTATTCAAATACCCACACCACTACAGATAAAAAACAACAACAAAATACGCTACTGTACTCGCTGACTATTCAAACGCTACTAACTAGTACTGTCTACAAAATGTTGATATATTTCGCGATTACATACGTTTCGTGTAAACTTTCTCTGAGTTTTTAATAAACTTCATCTAGTTGTTGTAAATAACAAAAAGCAACATATAAATTTAAACGAATGTAAAATTGCATAGTGTTGATTTTTTATTCCTGCTCTACGTATTTTGTGCAGTTACTTCCGGAATTATTGCCTTTCAGGACAATATCATAGTAACATTTTCTTTTAATACTATAAGTTAAAATAAAATAAAATTCAATTATTTATTTGAAATTTACACTTCCTTTTAACAGTATACCAAGCGCAACCAAAGTCAGTACAGTTATTCAATTGAATTTTGCTGATTAGCCGAGCAGCGCTGTGGTGGCAGGCAGCGTAATTAACACTTCGGGCATTACCGAGACTCGCCGAAGGTTGCCGAACCATCGAACTGAGCGCGCAGTCTTCAGACAACGCATTTTACTTAAAGAGGATGACAGTAATCATATGATCAGATGACAAATGAATATTGCATCCCGATGGCAATTAAGTACCTCCAATAAACGGTCAAAAAATGATTTTTTGTTTTTTAAAATTATATCCAGTTTAACCTCAACAGAAATCACTGACAAGAATGTTACTACAGTGATAACAGCTGTTCTTAATGTCGTGTGATGCGACATTTCAAAGCCGCTTCGCCAGAAGATGAAGTCAGAGAGCGGATTTGAAAGGTCACATCAGATTGACGCGCTCCCTAGGTGGAAGGTCCAAGAACTTTTCATACCGGGAAAGTCATCATTCTTTCGTCAATTGGTCCTAATGACTTTAAACTACTAGATTAACCAAGTACTAATTTTATCTGATGCAAAAATGAGGGTGTATAGTAATAAGTGGACAATTATAACATCGGCGTTTTTCTAATGAAGAAATATCTTGTGAGAACCTGAAGTATGTGGAAGGAGGGACACTATACAACGGGGAGAAAGTGGAATTAGTGACAATAAGAACAACGGAAAGATATATTTATTTCAAAACAAAATATAAATATCATCGTGAAAAGTAGTCTGCAAAATGAAATTAAGACATTTATCTAGGTTATATCATAAAATTATTAATTCAAAATACATGTTTCATTCTATCTAGCTCATTGCAAAAAATTGATTGAAGCTTGTATATTTGATGCCAACCCAAGGTTATTCTGTCAAGGGATTCTGAACTTCCCAAAGACCTATTAAAAACATGCGACCAAGTTTCGGAAATTGCCGCTAGGGTAGCACATTCTAAGGTTCGCCTGTCCCCATCTAGTAAGGAAATTAATTACGTAGTTCAAATACCTTCGAGCAATATTAAAAACATGTCGTTTTAGCTAGTGTAGAACAGAAATAACTTATGGAAAATCTCATTCGGAAATTTACGCTTGTGAAATATCCAGAATATTATGCTTTTCTTTTATATTTTAATTCCAATGGAGCGCTTGATCCCTACGTACCTACTTCCCGCCCTTCTTATTTTATATATAAATATATTAAATTCTTTAATAGTGATTTCTCCTATTATTACCCCTTATGAATTTTAATTATAAATCCTTTCACTGTTTTTGGTCTACTATTCAGCCTTTCCCTTCGTAATTTATTCCAATCCCCAACTCCCTCAACACAAAAGAAAATTTTCCTACTTCCTTATGCCTGAAATAGAGAGCCAAAATGTGGTCATGGTCATCTGGTACCTTCCATGCACTACTGCTATTTCTTCTACCAATATCCTTCCAAGTCTCTTCACCAGTATATGGCTTGTACCTCTCAGCGCTATTTGTTAATGTTTTTAATTACTAACAGTACTAATTATCATTAAAATTATAATATAGTTGAGAAAAAACTACAGATATTAATGCCTGATATATCAAAACCCAAAGATTCATTTGATGGAGATCTCTTTCGGAAGAAGTTAGTGACACATGGGATAAACCGAAAGACAGTACCCCTTGGACAGAAAACCGCATACAGTTTCACTGAGAACGAATGAAGGACTTTTGGGTCCAAATGAAAATGAAACTCACTGCCAAATTCAAGAAGGCTTAGCGTGGTCCTAGTGGGCCTCAACGAACATGCATACATACAAACCTTAATTAAATTAATTAAAAAACAAATGTTGACTACAGAACTTAAATTTTCAAAATGGTTTAAGTGGTGATGCGTGATTCCATTGGCATTCGTCGTCTAATGGCTAGAAGTAAAAAAACAACAACGGAATGAAAGAGTAACAACATCTCCCCAGTTTCATAACTGTCAGTTAGTTGATCGTACATTCGCACTAAAATCACAAGGACGTCGACAACGTTACTTAGCAGACACCGAGCGTGGTGGGCGAACAATTAACGTTCTGGCCTCGCATTTGGGAGGACAACGGTTCGAATCCCCGTCCGTGCATCCAGATTTAGGTTTTCCATGGTTTCCCCATATCACTTCAGGCGAATGATGGGGTGCTTCCTTCAAAAGGCCATGGCCGAATTCCTTCTCGTTCCTTGTCCCCAGTCACATCCTGCCTCTGATGACCTCAACATCGACGAGGCGTAAAGACATAAGTAAACAATAAAAAAAAATCTAGTAGAGAGAAATTACCCAGGGCTATAATGTGATATGCAACGGAACGTAATTTCTGCTGTTAATCTTCTTTGCTCAGTAATTTCTTTCTGGTGTAATATTAAGGTTTAATGTTGTTTATTTTGTAGTACGTGTATATGATGAGCCTTGTGTATTCGATCTGTTGTAAAACTTGCATTTTTCGATATACATACATTTTTCATGTACAATATCAAAAAAGTCGAAGTTAAATGTGTTCTGGTGATAATGAGACGAAAATAGTTAATGAAGAGAACGACTTTACATCAAGGTAATTTTTTCAGTTACCATAAACAATATCAATAAATTTTTCATCCTGATTTATTTGTATCTTACAACAAACAAATTGTAAAAAAATTTCAGGAGTAGCTTACAACGCGATACACGTGGTGTCACTAACATAGCGCTCATGAAATTACTAATACTAATTACTACTAATAATAAAATTCCTCGTGCTTTATGCTATGACAGGAACATTCTGGTACAGGCTGAATTTTTTTTTTTTTTTTTTTTTTTTTTTTTTTTTTTTTTTTTTTTAACTCTACGGATTCCAGGCCCGAGGAGGCTATAAAGACTACCCCATGGCCAACTCAAGCGCCCCCCCCCCAAAAAACCAAAAACCCTCTGAACCAAAATTCACTCAAGCCAAGCCCCCCCCCCCCAAACCAAAATCCTGGATCCGCCCCTGCCTAAACACATTAAATGCATCACGAACTACTTTTGAGTAATAACAAGGCTGTCTGCATCAGGACTCCTAGATCGAATAGCATAAATTATCACAGTTATTTTGATCACACATTTTCAGTTTGAATTGGAACTGGACTAAAGTACGAGCAATAATACGTTTACTGTATCGCGATGTTAACATGACCCGATTTTTCTTCCACTGCTAATATTGATTAAAATAATTCCAAAATCAAAGAAATCATTTCAAGGTAACCGCAATGACTAGAAAGAAAACATAACAGTTTAGGTTGATATGTTATGTGTACCGACAATATTTGTGGTGTATTTACTTTGTGGTAGCATTTCATTGTTACGTTGCCACCTCATATTTCTGAATTTTTTAAATTTATTTGTGTTGACTTTTTCCATAATATTAGTGCGGAACATGAATAAGATATCATACTATAATAGTTAATCAAAATTTCAGGAGGTTAATACCATTTTAATAGGTGCAGAAAGTCGATCAGGTACCTAGAGATTATTTAAATAAAGTAAATTTGTGTGGTCTTAGTACCTGGTGAGAGAGTGTCGATTTTCCGTGCATTTCTACTCTTTTGTGGAATAAGTAATTCCACATTGCACTTTAATGTGGAATCCGAGCTACGGAATATCCTGGCGTAATTCATATAATCATGCTCAGTTCTTAAAAAAATCCTAGCTTCACAGGGATCTGACCCAGGTACTCCGAATTTTGAGGGAAAATGCTTAAATCAATAAGCTAGCATACAGTCGAACTGATATTGTACGCTGAGATTTTTTCTTGAAGCAGAGAATTAACATGACATCATCGAAACACGCCATACATTTATTAAAAATTTCTTTTTATCTTTTGATATTAAAATATTGCTATCTTAGATTTTATGTAGTCTTTCAGTTTTGAGTACCAAAAAATAAATATTTGCCGTCAGCTCATTTTTTATTATTATTATAATTATCACAGCTATCCTATTTATATAAAATAGTGCTGCTATGTGATTGCATTAGTATTTGTTAGTTTTTCATTTAAAAGCTTCTCATTTTTTCATCTTCATGATTTATGGGAGACTGAGAGAAACTGAGCAAAGATAAAAAATGATCCTTATCTCCTGAAATTTGGAGTAAATGCTTTGATATGATAACTACCTCACGTTTGCGAATCACATAAAAAAAAGATCGTCATAGATTAAATTAATAATGCCGAAAAATGAGACGAATATACAACTGAGAAATGAAGTCACTAGCACGAAAACTATGTCGTTAGAAGGATCCTAATATCAAACTAGACTATTTTGTTTTCTTTTTAGCGCTTGTGGTTAGGTTTAAATGCGACCTGGACGAGTAGAAAAATTTTGTCAACAGCATTTCCTTCGACGACTTCGATGCTGAATCGTAGTATTTGCTTACAACGAATACAACCGATTCTCCCGATCGACGCCAATTTTTTTATTATTCGTAAAATTCACGCAACTTTACAACGACAGAATTTAAAACATCAAGAACACACTGCAACAAAGGAATTGTATTGTACTGAATTTGCAGAGATGGCAGAATTTGATAGCTGTGCGTTACTCGCATATGGCGGCATTTTTAATTTAATTTGTGGCGACTTTTCTGTAAAATGTGAGTGCTGAATGTAAATAGGAAATCATATAGAAACAGTTAATACAAATTTCATAAGTTTAGTACCATTGTTTTAATAGATGTTCAATGCCACACAGCCAACGATTTTTCTTTAATACCTCTGAAATACTTGGAATATAAGTACTAACTTATTTTAATAGGATGGAGAAGTGTTATTTTAGCGTTCTGGCCTCGTATTGGGGAGGACGCCGGTTCGAATCCCCGTCCGGGTATCCAGATTTGGGTTTTACATGGTTTCCCCAAATCACTCCAGGCAAATGCCGAGATGCTTCCTTCAAAAGTCCATTGCCGAATTCCTTCCCGTTCCTTGTTCCCATGTCAGTCCCGCCTCTAATGACCTAGACGTCTACAAGGCGTAAAGCCGTAAAAAAAAAAAGTAATTCTGAACGACTTAGGAATTGTCATGAGTAATTCATAATTCAGAAGAAATCGATTTATAGAATTAGTTAAATTTATAAAATAGGTGTAGTTATGCAGAAATGAACTCTGGATCATAACAGCTATTGCACTAATCTAGCAACTGATTTTTTTACGGTCATTTTAAAAAGTTGATTTGATAGCTGAAAGTAAGCAATGCCGGATAGAGGCCCTATCTGCTGTCGACAATGAGCAGCCAATAAAAGATTCCCATTCATAAGCCATAGCAGTCCACCAACACCAGAGCAAGCATGAATAGACCGCTATTGGAACTATCAACTACCGAACAGCAAAGAGCCACTAAACTACCGACTGACGCTTCAACAGAAAGAAACAGATTTATTTTCCACAAAGCGTCCTCTTTCCAGCAGTACTATAGGTAACTCTTAACTCGCAATTAATTCTGCCACTGTCCGAGGTCATAGTAGATGCTTACTCTGACGACTTACTACTCTTGGGCTCGTCGGAATAATTGTGGTTGCTGTTATAGGAATTATTTGTTCATTTCAGTTATAAAATGTACGGAGGCTAAATATTTTTTTTACTCTTCTTATGGGAAAACTAAGAAGGAACGTTTGATTAATAATCCAAGGAAACTAAAATCAAAGGCGTGTGAGAACGAAGGCTTTCACGGCGTATCGATGATATGAAGTCTTCGCGGGTTCTCCGCCGTATGGTGTTGAAGAAAACAACTTTTTCTTCAACACCATACGGCGGAGAACCCGCGAAGACTTCATAAAATCAAAAGCAATCGAAAGTTCTTCCGCTATTTCAGAATACAGCCAGAAACGTTCGACTGTATTTTAACTTGAAGATAAGTCGACCTTGTTTTTAATACTGATAAGTTTTCAGTCTACTAAAAACTAAACTTTAACATTAATATTTGTTGAATAGATAGCCTACTCAATATAAAGTGAAAATTTATGACACAAATTGTTGATACTCTTAGATTAATAATTTCCTGTAACCAGTAACACGAAATTATTAATTTAATAGCGTCAACAATTTTTTCAAGCTATTCGACATTAATTACATTTATTCACTTTAAAAAATCGTGTGGTAGGACTACATAAAAAAAAACTGAAAAATTGCTTGAAACGTCACATCATGGTTATTGTAATTTTTTGAAGTCCAATCCCAGAAAGTTTAATATCACGAAATGAAGAAACTAACTTCTCTGTATCCATTCCACTGGTACGACTACGGAAAAAGACAAACACTTGGTTTCAGATTCTGCTCGTACGTAAAAGCAGGACCACTCACTTCCAATCTCTTCAGCGAAAACACACGAGAACACATGATCACTAGCTCGTCAGACAACGCATCCAGCCTGACCACGGCCATACTCATTTCTATTGCAACCTGGCAACAACATTCGCGAGTAAAATGTGATAGATTCTATGACCGGATATTTAATTTTACCGATGTTTGAAAAATAAACTGATGTTCCTAATGCCTTAAATAGCATGGCGAATCTTTTCAGGCAGCTGCCCCTTTCTTCAATGGTTGGCCTCTAATTTCAATAAAACACTAATTTATTGCACGATTTGTAATATATTTTTATTTCTAAGAGTAGTATCAATAATTGGGTCATCATCCCAATATTTATAGTATCTGCTACGGTCATGCAAACAACATTGTTTCTCGTTAAACTAAAGAAGGGAGCAGTATTTTTTAAAGTCATAGCGTGCGCCATACTTGGTGTCCGGGCATAGGTAGATGTCGTGAATGGTGTTACTCCTTCGTAACTATCTCAGGAAAAGTTAAGCTGGATTGCTTCTCATTGCTTTATACAGTGTGAATAGTGTTCATAAGATGACTATGTGCGGATGACCCACCGAAGGTGTGGTTGTATGTTAAGTGTACTCTGTTGTTCTGTTATGAATAAAAGATCAAAGAACGGAGGGTACAATAGAATTCGATCCAGTTATAACTATTTATATGAAATAATGATGGTACTAAGACGCTTATGAAAGCAACGTAAACTAAAAATAAAACCACCGCGAAATATTAGCTACGTATAATTCTGATTCAGGCTAAATCGCTAATCATGTGGTACCACTTCTAACGGATGAAATTATGACGTCAGGAACACGAAGCTCAAGAAACCAGGTTAAGTTAATCCTCGTGCCTTATGCTGTTCCGCGAAATTTAAGTTTTCATTCTCCGCCATGTTTCGTTATAATCTAACCACAACCTCCGCTAATATTCCTGCTTGAAATATATGTATGCAAAATTAATTGCACACGTTTGATTACATTCAGGTACCGCAACCTGAAATTGAGCCAAAATGATATGGTAAAACTGAAATGACTTCAAAAGGATACCAATGGTGCCATCAACACTATCGTCATCATTCAGCGATAGAATTACCATCAACAATGTAATTTTGACTTGATTCCATTCGCACTACAGAACGTTTTAGATTTAAATCCTCGACTTTGATACTGTACCCGGCACTAGAAATCATGCACCACTTTTCATATGGAACTATAACACCGATTTGTTTAGCAAGTGTATATTAAAGACGACACATCCAATATAACGTAATTTTTTATTTCTCTTTCTGATTCGACCACTTAGGGACATGTGGACACTGGCTGGTATGAATCATTGAATCATTGTAAAGAGAGACTGAAGTCTAACCAGGGCTGTTAAGCCCATTATAACTAATTTATTGGAGGAAGGTATTTTTTTCCCATCTATCTTCGAAACGTGCAAGTTTGTGTGTTCTGTACGATAAGTGTATTTTTCTTTGTGCAACGTGTAGTTTATGAGGCACTGATTGGGTACCGTCCCAGCATTCATATACGTGATTGCGAGAAACTACCCAAGAACAGCAATCAGGACAGCGGGTACGCGGGAGTCAGGACTCGTGTCCGGCCCCGTTGTACCTCCCAGATCCGGTCTGCGGAGCGACACTGGCGGGTATATATAGCTTAATAATAGTCAACCATGATAACCTGCAATAAAGAAGCGGGATATCAGCAGGGTACAAGCAAGCGAAATTAAGTTTTTAAGAGGTAGAACGAGAGTTACTAAAATGGATAGAATAAGGAATGAAGTGATTAGATGCACCATAAAAGAGAAACCCCTACATGAAAGAGTAGAGAGGACCAGACTGAGATGGTATGGACGTGTAAAGAGAATTGAGGTTCAGAGAATCCCAAGAAAAATCCACGAAATTAAGATGCGTGGCAAAAGACCCAGTGGAAGACCAAGAGATGGATTACAGAAAGGAGTGTGTACGGAAGAGAGGAGAGGACTGGAACAAGGTGGTGACAGAGAGATGGTGGGAAGAAAGAAGGAAATGGAGAAGCTTGTGCATGAAGCAGATCCAGCCAGTGGCTGGCAACTGTAGAGAATGATAATGATGAATGAATCATTAGAGGTTTTGTTGATAAGGGAATAGTTAACCGTCAACAAGAGGATGAATAGCCAAAAGAGATTGGCAGTGAAGTCAAAGGAATGCTTTGGTGATTGCAGAAGCATAGTTTTATCCTTCTTTAAATACATTCTTTCATAGATTTTAGGAGCTTTAACAAGTATCATTCATAATAATAACTAGCAAAAACCGAGCGCGGTGGTGTAACGGTTAGCGTTCTGACCTCGCATTCGGGAGGGCGGCGGTTCGAATCCCCGTCCAGGAATCCAGATTTGGGTTTTCCATGGTTTCCCCAAATCACTCCAGGTGAATGCCGGGATACTTCCTTCAAAAAGGCCATGGTCGAATTCCTTCCCATTCCTTGCCCCCCATCATTTCCCGTCTCTAAAGACCTCGCTGTTAAAGAGACGTTAAGCAGTTAAAAAAATAATAAAAAAAACTAGAAAAACTAGAAAAATGGAATAAAGCGTAAGAATTTTATAAATCTGATGTCGATTAGATCAGAAGAAATCTTTGATCAGTTACAGTCTGAATAAAGATTATTTAAGTGATGCGTTGTTCAAATTCAGGAGCTTAATGATTATTTCGAAGACGTTCTTTCAAAATCGCTGTTCAATGTCTCTGAGCTACAATAAATTTTCGACAATTTCGGCAATCATATGCAAAGATCGGGGTGAGTGAAGGCCATCAGTGCCGGTACGAGATAGTGCATGCAATTATCGACGACCTCAGGCAACGTTGGTTGAACGTACTTCACATCACGCCGCTTGTTCGGACGGAACTACTCATCCTGGGCGCATCCTTGACAGTGTGATAATGGGAGTTTCCTTGTCGAACTGGTTAACACGCGTTAGTACAATTAACAAGACGGACGTGTGCGAGATACGGCTCATTGGAAACCCTTGTGATACTTTGTAGTAAAATTCTGCATACGTTTTAACGTCAGGAACAGGCGAGGCCCTTATAAATGGTCATAGCACCAGGAAATTTTAGAACAGATTGAAATATACAATCAGCCTGGAATAATGGATACTGCAATGTCAAGTTGGTGAAAAAGAACGTCTGAAAATTTTTGAGGGGTTATTTAAAGCGCTACGACTAACTTAGTTTAAGACTGACTTCCTGGTGGCAGCTGATAACAAAATTGTTATTAATTAGTGTAAACCGCTACTTATTTATATGCTGTAATATAAACAGCGTTTTACTGTTTACAGCATGACATGACTGTTACTGTTGGCGATACATTTTGACAAATTTGATGTCTAAAGCTGTAGCTATACAATTTGCTTAACATTTTTTTTATAAATAATTAAATTGTTTTCTAAAATATTTCCTTAATAATTTTGCTTCCTGGGAATATCCATAAGTATTATACAGTAAAAAGAAGATAACTCTTTAATGTCAGAAAATGGTTATCTTTAATGGGCATACCAACTCAGATAATAAAAGAATTTCCAAGAAATTTTCTCTTATAGTACTTGCTCAAGTTTTCTGGAATTTTTGATTTTAGATTTCTACAGGTCTATTTAAAGTTCTTTATTAATAGTGACTTTTTCGTAATTATAGTAGGTGAGTGTAATATAATTAATGTTTCAGTTATGCCAGCCAGGCAGCTAGAAACAGTATTTTATATAACAACAGCACAAACAATTTATGTGACGCTCATTTTCCCCATTGCTAGTCTTCTTTCTGGCCCGTTTGTGGGGAAAAAGAAATGCATGTCAGAACTGTAATTGGAAACACGTCATGTTTGTGCTGTACAATTCTTTATATTTTTTGTTTTGTTTTTGTTTATATATGCACTTTTGAAGTTGATGTGTGTTTGAAATTTAACTTGTTTAAAACATCGTTTGGAGGCCACAATTCTACGGGTTCTCTTTTTTTAGTACGTTACCTCTGATAACACTGCTGGATTCACGGTTTTTACTACCGAATTCACCAAGGTGCTTCTCTACTTTCTGTAGATCTTAAGTGTTCCTGTTGTTAGAAACATCATCTATAATGTGACTCTGCCGTTATTATTTACTAGGAGCGGAGGGAACCTTTGTGAACATAAAGACCGAGCCTGATGGGCGGACGATAAATCTCCGGCTTTTGAAGGACGCGCGTTCGATCCCCAATCTGGCCATTCAGATTTCTGTTTAGCATGGTTCTCGAAATCACTCCGCGTGATGGTTCTTCCAAAAGGCCATCACCGAATTCCTTCCGATTCATATTCCTAGTCTCCAGTCCTCCACCGCCTCTAATAACCTCAACATCAAAGCGGCGTGAAGCATTAAAGAAAAAAGGAGAGAGGTTAATAGGAATTAAAAATTAGAATAAATGCCACATATTTATGGGTCATTCAGAGGAATAGAGGTCTCAGATTATTCGTTCACCGAGTAACAGCACTCAGATGAAAAGAGATATTTGATCACTCGAGTTTACGGCACCGATTTTTCGTGTATGGAAAGAGGTTCTAAAGCATATGTAAGGTTGATTCCGTGATGATGTTACAAGCTTTCAGGGATGATGGAGAAGGGTAAATGTAACAATCTGAGGTAAGAGACACGTCCGAGTTGAAAGTTATAAACCTGGACAAGTTTTAAAAACTGCTACCTTTACAACAGTTGTTCAAAATGGCGTCCCCTAGAGTCAATGCAGGCCTCACATCGTCGCACAAAGTTCTGTCGTACCCGTTCTAATATCCCTGATGTCGTTTGAACAGTATCACAGGCAACAAAGATTCTAGCCTATTCAGTCTCGTACACAAGACTCTTCACATGGTCCCACACCTACTACAAGGCTCGTCGAAGTTACCTATCCTACAATGTTAGCGACAACAGTGCTGTACATGTCGGAGGTGTTAGAGCTGTTTCCGCTTATAACTTTCAACTTGGTCGTTCCCAAACCAAGGTCTCTTACGTAAAATGATACAGCTACCCTTCTCCATCATCCCCGAAATTTGTTAACATCATCACGGAATCAATATAAGTGCACTTTGTGCGTATGGTTGACAGATATGCATCACTGCAATCTGAAGGAGGGGATGCCACAGAACATGCGTTTTAACCCAGCGACGGGCGCCAGTATCATTTTGATACATGTGAAACAGTTTTCCGCGAATTTGAAGGCACGTGATCGGTGAGTGTGGCTCCCTACCCCCCCCCCCCCACCCCCTCCCCGCTACCCTCTTGACTTTTAACCCTCGGCCTGCCAGTGATGTTCCCGACTACAACCGGCGTTTTGTTTTTTCTGGAGAAACTTGTTTGTATCAAATTGATACTTGCGCCAGTTAGTGTAGATTTTCGCTAGTTCAAGATTACTACTTCTTTTCGACCCAGCCTTTTACTATTTTATTGGTAACATATTCTGGAGTATATCAAGTTTTCTTCATCTATCCATTTGTAAACACCATAGATATCAAATTGATACTTGCTCCCTTCCGTGTAAGTGACCATTGGTTTTTTCCTTTTTTCAGTTTTCTATGTCTGGGGAGAAGAAAATTTACAATTTTACCAATCCAAACGACTTGCAAGCCGTGAATACTCTTTTATTTGACGACAGAAGACATGATGCCCCAGATTCTTCAGATGATGAGGATAGTGACACTGGTGAATGCGATCAAATGTAAGAAAGGGAAGGAAATTCTGAAACTGAGTTAAGTCGAGAATCTAGTGAGGAAGAAGATGCAATAACGATGAAAATTTTTACATTGCTCGTGAGGAATAAGGCGGGAGGTGGAATAAATACCCAATGAGTACTAGTGAACGACGAGGGAAACACAGCATTTTGATGCATATTCCAGGTACCATCGGACCTGCGAAAAATATTTCTGGTATATTAGATACGTCGAGCTGTCTTATTGATAATGATACTATCAATAAAATTGTGGTGTGTACTAACAAATACATATCTTCAAACCAGACTAAGTTAAATAATGAAGTTGAATAAAGAAATCTCTTTTTGTTGAAATGAAAGTTTATCTTTAATGCACCTATACATACAATTGATATTAATTTAATTTAATTTTAATTTAATTGCAATGGAGCACCCACCTACATTTACCCTTTACAAATTTTATCTTTAAATTCTTTCGGTAAATTATTCATCATTTCTCTTGGTAACTCATACCAATCCCTGACACCCTTACCTAAAAAAGAGAATTTTCCCACACCCTTGTGCCCGAAATCGAGTGCCAGCTTGTGGTCATGATCATATTTTCCCTTCCAAGCACTACTTTTCATACCTGCTCCAACATGTTTCCCTGCCTCATCGCCAGTATATGCCCTGTACACTCCCATAACCCTCCTCATCCTCCTCCTATCTTGCAATTAATCCCGTTCCAGCTCCTTTATCATATCCGTCACTGATTGCATTCTGCTATAATTTCCAGAAACAAATCTAGCAGCCCTTTTTTGCACCCTCTCCAACTCTTGTATTTGATACGCAAAATGAGGGACCCATACTACACTACCATATTCGAGCAATGGTCTGAGAGAAGTTTTGTAACCCAATTCCTTTACTTCTCTCGTACATCCCCTCATCACTCTCTCCAATAAGTGCAGAACTTTGAAACCTTTTCCTACCGCCTGCCCAATGTGTCCTGCCCAGTTAAGCTTGTTAATTAATCATTAAACTACAAAAAATTGTGAGTTTCTAACGACTGTATCATTTTGATACTGGCGTCCTGAAGTGTGACTTTTAGAAGCCCGCCTGTGGCAAGTTTAATTTGTTGCTCACTGGTATTCTAACATGGAAGAGCAAAACCTCAATATGTTAAAGGTAAACAAAGTCTAACTCAGTGGTTACGTGTATTCTCTTACCGAGCGTGTTGAGGCCGTAGTGCGCCTGGTAGACCGTGGATCCATTTGACGCCATGCTGGAGGCGATGGGCAGTCCCGAGTTAAGTCCCGAAGTGAGCGGCGAGCTTTGGTTCAGCTGGCCGATCGACTGTCCAAAGCTGCCCATAGATACACCGCCCTGAGATAGCTGGCCCAGGCCTACGCAGTGGAGAGAAAAAAGTTGATTAAAGAGAGTGTGCTAACAACAGAAAACAGGCAAGAACACGAGGTGAACGGATTGGAGGGGAATACCCTGTACACTAGAGGGGGAGGGGGGGGGGAGGGGGGGGAGTTTTGCACTGAACTGTAAATTTTAGGGCGTTCTTGTGTCAGGAAATGGGGTGAATTTCATTATATTCTCTTGTCGATGGAAATGAATTCTTTACGTGCTACTTATATGCAGCAGCTCTTTGTTCTTTCACATAGTCAAAAGATGCCATACTCCTTCAGGAGTAATTTATTTTCCTGACCATTTTTTTAAAGGAATGAACTGAATGGAATGCTAGTACACATCATATCAATTAATTAACAGCAACGAAGGTTTCGTGTGTTGGACGAACGTATAACATGCGTCACAGAACTCCAGTGAAGGGAGAAATTCTGGTGTCAAGAATTGCCTTTGGCAAATCTGAAAACGCTCAAAATCTTACAGAGCTCGGCACACCATTTTGAAGAGGAGTACATCATGGATGAAGTTTTTAATTGTCATTTTGAACAGCATTTGTAAATCAGTTCAAATAAAAAGAAAAATGCCTCTCAGTAGTACACGCTACATTACTAAATTCATAAAAAAACAGATATGAATTATAACGAAACCTTCTTTGAAACTCGGTAGGAATATATTGTAACAAGGTATTATAAGGCTTAATCCATCTCTTATCACTGACTTGCGAGTTATGTAACGTTTGTTTATTAACACTCTCTCTTCCGTCTTTCTTCAGATAACTTATCACACTCTTTTGTGTTAATACGTTAGTAAATTTTTAATTATTCCGATTGTTAATTTCGAAAATTAACTTCTTACACAAAACTCATCCGTCTCTAAAGACCTCGCTGTTAGAGAGACAACAACAACAACAACAACAACAACAACAAAACTCATGTCGTAGACGGTCTTAGTTTTTATGCAATTTTATGCAGAAAAATGTCAACAATCGGTACATTTAAAAAAAAATTTTAATGTTTTTTTTATTGCATGAAATTTAAACTTCTATTCATTCACAGATTCACATTTCACTTAAGTATCTTGAATATCTTTGTTATTTTGCAGAAAGAAAATGTAAATGAAGGCACTATATTCAGGCAATTGGCTATCTTTTGGACAATTCTGATGTAAACTCATTGTGTACGCACTTAGCTGCGGTTGGACAGGGTAGATGTTGCTTCAAAAACAATTAAAATATGTTAATGATTAAAAAAGAAAATTTTCCATCTGTTGTGTTAGAAACAACTATCGTCGTTTTGCTGTAAGGTAAAAAGCATTACAGTGACAGTGTTTTAAACGGAAAGACGATTTATAAACCTCAATTATGTTGGGTGTTAACTGTATTAGGTCTACATAATAAAAGGAAAATGTTTCACTGAAATATTTTTAACTTATATTAAGCGTGTTTTTACCTCCTAGTGAAGGCATTTCCCGTTATATATAAAAAATAGCAAATGAGATCAGTTGGAACTATTAGATCCACATTAACTTTTATTGTCAAGTATTAGAATGAGTTACCAAGGGAAATGATGAATAACTTACCGAAAACGTTAAAAAAATTTAAAGTTAAAATTTGTAGAGGGCAAATGTAGGTGGGTGCAGGTTAGGGGGAAGTTGGGTGTGTAGGTAAATTGCCACCGGAGCGTGTGCTCCATTGCAATTAAATTAAATTTTAAAACAATTAAAATTGCCAGTTAGAAGTGATAAACTAAGTTATGATTTTATAAATCCTCATGAGTTATATGGATAACATATCTTTAAATATTTATTTTCCAAGGTTTTAGGAGACTAGTTTACCAAGTGTGGCGCAATGAATGATATTTTATTAAGACAACAAAGAGTAAATGGTTTCTATATTTTATTAGTTTACTAGATGAAAATATTCACGGATTTTAGAAAGTTTGGTCTGTAGGCTTATGGCTTATACTTTTTATAGCGTTACTCAGTACGAGCATTTTTTATGTGAATGATTTTAACTAATTTAGTTTTATGATGTTATCCTTAATTAAATTTGTAATCTTCTGTCTGCAGATCACCTGTGCCATCTTTGTGGACCAGGTTGAGAATCACTGTGCTAGGCCTTACGAGTCAGTCAGAAATATATGCTCGTAGTTCATAAATCGAACATAGAATTTACCAGATGAGTGTCACGTAGTATATTAAAATGAATTGCATCTGTCATATTACTTCGGTGCTAGAAAAGGCGCTTTCATTCGAGTAGTTACTTATAATAAATTTTGATGTAATTAATACTGGATAAACAATGTTCTTTCTTAATTTTTTTAAAAAAGTTCTGCGGGATATTTAAGTCTCTCTAGCAACAACAACCAAACATTTTCTATTAAAAATCTGGTATTGTATATACACAACAGTGCAGCCATTTGAGAGCTAAAGGTCTATATGGGCTGGACCTGATACAAATCATCTTTATGATTGCTGGAAATGTCTGCTATTTTCCCTGTCAGAATAACACGTTTTATATACAAGAAAAAATAACGCTTCGTATATTTTCAAGCTGATTAAACGGTTAGGGCTGATAGACAACAACACTTTCTATACCGTTACATTCGAACTGGATGTGTGTTATAGTCGCCGACATGTAATTATTCCTGTGAAGGTCACGGAGTATCCGAACAGTGTTGCAAATAATCAGAAAATTCAATTTTCAGTCATGAGTGCAAGAAAATTAAAAAAAAAAACAGTATTTAACTTGCGAAACAAGGTGATGTGCTTTTTAATTCGAAACATTTGCGTGACTATTTAAAAAAAATATAAAATAGTTTCCAAGAAAGTTAGGAATCAAATTCCTTTATTCACTTCAACCCACAGAAAAAACAAAATAAATCATAAGAAGTAACGCAAAAATTGTGTGACTTGCTGAAAGTTAACATATATTTCAATACAAATATTGATAAAATTCCATTTCACCCATATTTTACATTTAAAGATTGAATTACCTTTATTGTTATAATTACAGCATTAATCATAATCTCATTAGTAAGACCGTATATATTAGGAGACCCAGACAATTTTATTGCAGCCAACCCATTAGTTGGCGTACTAAACACTAGTGCGTCCGCATTTGGAATACTGTTGTGGAATTTGGGATCCGTATCGCAAGGGATTGATTGACACATTAGTGAAAGTACGGAGAAGAGCCGCTCGATTCGTGACTGCTAGTTACAGTCCTTACGTAACTGTCACCGAGCTGATTCTTGGGTTGGGCTGGGATTGTTTGGCGGACAGACGACGTCGTTTTCGTTTGAATTTGCTGGATAATATGCGAAAATCTTTAACTTACGAGTGCAACGAAATACTTCTTCCGCCAACCTATTTAGGTCGCAATGACAGCAGGGATAAGATTAGAGAAATAAGATTCCGTACTGATTCATTTATGTATTCCTTCTTTCCTCGATCTGTTCGGTATTGGAATGCGCAGAATTAGGATTGGTGCTTAGCACCCTCCACCACCCACAGTATTTGTGATTTGCAGAGTATAGATGTAGATGTAGATATTTTATCCATTAAATATGGAAGCATGATAGTTTTTAAAAAAAAAAAAAAAAAAAAAAACGATAATCGTTTGGTTGTTTTGGTTGTTTCGGTTGTGTAATGTAAAATATTGTCGCTGACTAACTTTCGTTCTATTTGTTCAAGTAAAATCTTCCAGCGAGAAGGTTTTTAAGAAAATATTGACATTAATTCTGGCATCACGCACGGCATCTTCAGACAACCTCTCTTGATAGTTTCACAGTTTATTTGCGTGAATGACTGCGCACAGCGCCCGCTCTCAATGCTGACTGGTCGCTCGGTTCGTTTTCCACTGAGAAAAATATTTTCTGTCCTCCACGGAAAGGCTATTTTCAGCTTATGTAAGAATTATTATTGAGATTGAACACAGTGGACCATATTTGATAAATTCCACGACAAAACTTGAGAAGCAAAGACAAATCTAAAATTAATGTATCAGATATAAGGGACTGATTATACTTTGAAACGACTGCTCAGAAATACCTCCATTTCAGTTCTTGGGGAGCGTGCACAAACTACGTGGCTCGGTCCAGGGGGGGGGGGGAGGGGGGTGGGAAGGCTACGCTGAGCTACATGGGGGGGGAGGGTTTACGAGCCAGGCCACGTAGCTTTCCTTTCATAACATTTTTCACGGTTAAAATGAGGAACAGAACACACAACAGCATATGAATATTCATATCCCTCAGGTAATTATATCCGTATGTAATTTACAATAGTCTGACAAAACAGTAGAAAATGTCTTTTGGAATCACAAGGGAAAAAAGTTACGTGCTACGTGGCTGGGGGGGGGGAGGTAGAAGCAAAAGCTACGTAGGGCTAGGTGGGGGGTAGGGAGGGTTCAAAGGAGGCCAAAATGGTGCTACGTGGTTTATGGACGCTCCCTTGTAACTGAACAAAGTTAATTTTTATTTTGGCCGAATAGCTATTGATGATATTTCTTTAAAAAAACATTTGAAAAGATCTGCTACTACGATTTGAATTAGGTTTCAAATAACCAGGCGGCCTGCAGGTTCACGAATATTATTTCTGTCTGTTAATGTACTAATTGCATGATTCTATTCCTGAACATCACTACCCTTAATATCACTCAATTAGGCCTTAAACTTAGGAGATAAAGCGACCGGCAAAAACGAATGTGGCCATATCGTCGGCCCAGCCTATGGTGCGGGCAGGGGAGGCGGCGGGGACTGCGTGACCTTGGAAGGTCTAATTTCGTGACGTGGACTTGTTTATAGTTACCTGGCGCCATGCTGGAGACGCCCCAGCGACTGTCCCCAGCGAACATGCCCGGCGAGCACAGCCCGTCAGACATCGCCCCGAACGGAGGTAGTCCGTGAGACGGCAGTAGCGCACCTGGCGTGCGGAACACGTTCGTTGTCTTCTTGCGCTTCTTCCACTTGGCGCGCCGGTTCTGGAACCACACCTGCAACAACAATACACGATATTGTTAACGCAACAAACGTGAAGTAGTCGTAGCATATCTCATGTATGCAATAATTTATTTCAGAGTTACAAACGTGTTCGTCAGCTGGAGGAGAAAACTTTCTTTAATTAAGGGTTGATACATAAAATTTCAAACTAAAATCCTCTCGGGTATCCAGCCGGGTGGTGTTGCATAAACACGACGTTTCGACAGCTGATGAAGATAGCAGAGCTGTCGAAACGTCTTATTTCTACAACACCATCCGGCTGGAAACCTGAGAGAATTTTATTGCATCATTACGCCGGGAAAGTCTCCACTCACACATTTAGAACTAGTTTCTATGTTTAATTTTTTTTAATCTTACTAGCAATTTTCCTTATCAAGTTACATTTATTATCAAGAAGTTAATAATCAAACCGCTTTATAAGAAGGGTGACACCTCAAAGACTGAAAATTACAGACCGATATCACTTCTACCAGCATTTTCAAAAATCTTTGAAAAAGCAATGTACAGAAGGGTGTATGCACATCTACAAAAGAATGACCTACTCAGTAAAGTACAGTTTGGTTTTAGGCAAGGCGTTTCAACAGATTCAGCAATTTTTGCTTTTGTAAACAACATACTGGAATCAATGCATAAAAAATTAAATGCCCTAGGTATATTCTGTGATCTTGCTAAGGCTTTTGACTGTGTTGATCATGAGATTCTACTAGGTAAATTAGACCACTATAGAGTTAGTGGTAAGCCAGGACTTTGGTTTAAATCGTACCTGGAAAATAGAAAGCCATGTGTATCACTGAAAGATGCTAATACAGGAGATGTTAAAAACTCAGAATGGGATATAGTTAAATGTGGTGTGCCTCAGGGTTCAATTCTTGGCCCTCTGCTGTTCTTAATCTATATAAATGATCTCCCACATATACTAGGTTATAATGAACACATGGTTCTCTTTGCAGATGATACTAGCATATCCTTGAAAGACCCATCAGCACAAAACCTTGAAAACACAGCAAATGATGTTATAAAGAAAATCAACAGGTGGTTTAATGCCAACAAACTAATACTTAATGTAGAAAAGACACAGTTACTTCAGTTTGTTACAAAAAATAAAACAAAGGACAGCTATAATGTGATATCAGAAGGAAAAGCAATCAATGAAAGCAGTTTCACAAAATTCCTGGGTGTATATATAGATAACAAATTGAACTGGAAACAGCATATTCAACAACTTCTTAAAAAACTGAATTCTACAACATTTTCACTGAGGGTAATATCTAGAATAGCTAATATAGAAACCAGAAAGTTAGTATATTTTGCATATTTTCATTCCCTGCTCACTTATGGCATCTCATTCTGGGGAAACTCATCACAAGCACAGAGGGTATTTAAATTGCAAAAGCGTGCTATAAGAACTATTTGCAGAGCAAGCCCACAGACGTCGTGCAGAAATCTATTTAAAAACCTTGGTGTACTAACAATGCCAGCACAGTATGTATACTCCGTACTATCATTTGTAGTGGACAATCCTGAACACTTCAATCTTAATGCTGACATACATAGCCATAATACTAGGAATAAATATCATATTCACAAGGATTACAAATCACTGTCAATTGTACAGAAATGGTTAAAATTTACTGGAGCTTCCTTATTCAATATATTACCAACAGAAATTAAATGTTATCTACAAAAACCCAACTACTTTAAGTCCAAACTGAAAGAGTTTCTGCTTCAGAACCCATTTTACTCTGTGAAAGAATTTTTTTCTTGGAATTTGGTAACTAAGAATGACTGATAAAATAATATATATGGTGTATGGAAGGGGAAGGTGACAAAATTATCCACAATTACTAAAATGATATATGGTTTTTTCTTTCTGTTGAAACTTTTGACAAATGAACTAATTACACTGTTTTCAAAACTTCACTCATATATAGTAACTAACATGGGATAGCATGCACTCGAAAACTGCTGTGAAAAATTATCATATTAACAGGTTTTTAAGTAATTGACTGCTTATGAGTTGTTGGTAATATAATTGATATTGCTAATAGGTGTGTGTACTGCTCCACATAAATAGCAACTAACATAATGTAATATGTAGTCACAAATTACAGTGAAACTTATCATGGTAACTGGTTGGTAAGAAAATAACTGGTTATTAGATGCTGGTAACAAGTGTATACACTGTTCCACATAATAAGTATTAATCAACTCGGGATTGTATTTGTAGATTACAGGAGATATTGGTTATACTAATGTGTTGTTGCTAACTTGTTGTCAATATATAATAATATTATCAATTAAATAGTAATATTGACATTACTAATAAGTGTATGTACTGTTCCACATCCCCGAGATTATTCTCACATGGGATCAAAGTGAACATATCTATCTATCTATCTATCTATCTACTATATAATTTCATAAGCTCACTCACTTGCTGGAGAACTGTGACGTCACGCACCAACCACCGCTCGCAAATTAACAGAGACCAGAGATATGTTTAGAAATTAGAGGTTGTGTGAGCAATTTAATAGCTAAATAACAGCTAATAAACTAATTGCCAGAACAGTTTAACTAAGTTTGCTTTTCGCAACATTCATTCTCAAAAAAAAAAGGTAAAACATTAGAACTGAAAAAACGTGGAATTACTTTTCAATAACAAATCGATAATGAAAGCAACATGAAAAACTTAAGAAAGCTTAAATGACTCGTGGTTTCTGTTGAAACAACGACAATTGTCATTTCGGACTAGGCTAAATTTCAATTTAACTAAAACTTCCATTAATGTTGCTGCTTGCGGTTTATTTGCTTTTTACGTATGTTACTGGCTACTTTCGTTAATGGTCTTTGTTGGTGTTCATTGTACGAGGGTCATTAGGTTATTAAAAGTAGATATCAAACTTCAGACATGTTACCTAAACGAGTATCCATTTCTTCAGTGTTGCTTAGCTAATTAATAATCTGGAATTCGTATTACGGTCTCTGGACACTACGAACACGGTGAGCAAAGATTACATTATGAATGTTTGTTTAGCGTCAATCAAGAACAACTTGATGGTTTCGAAGTAATTGTTGCTGCGATGGATAGTCCAGCTCCGTTTAAACTAAACATAAATTCTTCAAATTTTTCAGGGTCAACCTTTATGATCAGATACAAGTTAGGTTTGTATTTGAGCCAGTTCGAGTCTAACATGTACGACCTTTGAAACAATTATATGACAATACGTTGTTTAATACGTTATTAATATTTTAAGTTCTTCTAGCTAAAGAGATATTATTCAAATTTTGGATGAACTTCGTATTCGGCAGATCAGGTCAGTATGCCATGACTTTAAAAACCGGAACTATTCTAGACCCGTGACGATACGCAAAAAACGGTCACGGGCTTATACTAATCTACTATATAATTTCCTAACCTCACTCATTAACTCTGCTCTCGATAGCTATTGGCTGGAGAACGGTGATGACACATCCCGGCCTCCGCTTGCAAATTAACAGCGACCAGAGATATTGTTTGAAATTAGAGGTTAAGTGCACAGTTTAATAGCTAAGCCGCTGCTATGAAATTCATTGCCAGAATACATTCATTAAATTTGTTTTTAGTAGCATTTCATTCTTAAAAAAATATGGAATATCTTTGCGGCTGTAAAAACGTGGCACTACTTTCCAGAACCATGTCACTAACGAAAGCAACATAAGAAACGTAAATTACTAATGGTCTCTGCTGTAACAACGAAGGTCAATTGTCATTCCGGTCTAGCTAAATTTTAATTTAATTAAAAGTTCCGCTGATGTTGCTGCTTGATTAAAGTAAGCAATCACAAATCGTGACTTAAAAGTAGTAACGCTTGTTAGTTTCACAGCTGCAACGTTTCACTCACATTCATAAGGTTCTTATAAAATTGCCTGATAAAATTATTAACACTAACGTTTGTAAACAGAAACTTTAAGTTTTTTTTTCTTTTTTTTTTTTTTTTAAAAAAAAAAAGGAACCATAGATACCATAAACTAACAAAGTCAATGTCTCAAGCTACCTTGTTTATAAAAAAAATTGACGCACAAAAAATCGAAAACGAAGTTTATAATGGACTATTCAGGTTTGATGGCGATCGTTTATAGGAGAAGTTCGATTTTTGGAATGTTAATTGCAGAATCTCACTACTATCGTTTACGCGCAAAGTGGGGGTTAAAACATAGTAAAAGCAGGAGCTGCTCAGGCGTTTTGCAGCACCATGGTTTAATCAGTTCGTAATAATTAGAATGGACCATTGTCGCGCAGCGAGTTGCCGCAATAACAGTGACAAATTACGTAAAGGCTGTCATTTTACAACAACGTGTCTGGTGACGTAATCCTTGTGGTGCTCCTAATTCACTTTGGTCTTGACGGTTCGCGAGTTGATGAGCTGAGCTTTTCGTGGAACAAAAGCATCGGTCTCCCGGGTGCGCACTTTGGAATTACGTCGCCTGTGATCACGGGGACATTAAATTATACTCGCAGGCTAATGGCCACCTAATTCATTAATTAGCTCCGCTTTGGGCCGCCGTCCTGGCGCAGAAAAGTGCCCACAGCCATAATGTGATGAACTCTGAAAATAGTCTTTGAGAACGACCAGCCGAGGATGGGATTTATTATGAAGGTAACGTTATGAGCCTTCGTGATCAGTATGCATTAGACAGTTTCAGTCACGAAAATGTTTTATTCGTAAACAGCACTTGCTTACCGTTTTTGATGGAGATTTTAAGAGAAATTTCAACACGCATGAAGTAAGACATAAATTCTTTTAAAAACCTCAATTTGCTTCCACTTTTTGAAAGTGGTATCCATTTGCTTCAATAATTAAAATAAAACGTTCAAATAATATCTTATCAAAATAATGTCAGTTAAATAGGAGGAAGATATCACGGTGCATATCGAACGATACAGTTGTAATGGTGGAGATACTGCTACAACTGACGGCAGTTATGTTTATACATAGCGTTCTGGCCTCGCATTCGGGAGGACGCGGGTTCGAATCCCCGTCCGGGCATCCAGATTTTGGTTTTCCATGGTTTCCCAAACCACTCCACGTAAATGCCGGGATGCTTCCTTCAAAATGCCGTGACCGAATTCCTTCCCATTCATTGCCCCCCCCCCCAAATCCTTTCCCGTCTCTAAAGACCTCGCTGTTAAGAGACGTTAAGCAGTAAGGAAAAAAAAGTTTATACTTATGTTGTGGTATGGCGAAACATTGCAACTTTATTTATTTGTTCCGACATTATTATGTTATTACTTTTTATAGCATCACGAAAAAGGCTTCCGAACAAATCTTGACAGGGTTTTCATACTTGAAAGCTGAGGATCTCACTTAAAATCTAAGGAATGTTTCAGGACCCTACGTGTAATTGCGCTGGAGTAGGGACATAATTCTTTTAATTTCAGTAAGTTCCCGAAGAGAGGACTTTATTGTGAACATGGGAATAGCATGACAATTCGGGTATTTCACTTTAATGCCTTCAGTCTTGGTGAGTTTCCATTTAGGAAAAATAGGAGCCTAAAAGTCGTTAGTTAAAAATTCGCTGAATTTGTAATGGTAGAGAATCTGATAAATAATGCCGGATGAATGGCTACGCGTCAAGACGTGTTAATTACGCTCACAATTTTGATACCTCTACTATTTTTTCTATGTGCGTTATTTCTACTTTTATTCGGTGTTTGTGGAATTAGAAATTTATTTTTACAAAAATTCCGTGATGACAGGCTTTCGATTTTTTCTCTTTGAATTGGTTAATATTGATGTTGACTGTTTGATCTTTGTATTGGTTAAACTAATCTACACAAACTTTTATGAACCTTCGATTTTTTATCTCTTTGATTTTCTGAACATGCTGAAGAGACACTTTGTAAATGCACTCGCATTGTAACACCGTACAAGAACAGCCGATTAGTTGAGTAGGTAATATTGTGTGTATGAAAATTGTTATAACTTCAGTATCTGATAGAAAGATACAGAGAAAGTAATGGTTTTAGACTTGAATATCTGAGTCTGGCTGTGATAGTCGAAATTTCCTTATTGGCAAAGAGAACAATTAGTCACACTTTGGAAAAAAATTTACACGGTTGCAGCAAGATGGCTTTGTAGAGGGAGTGATGGTATACACAGATTGTGCACCAAAATGCTGGGTTTAATCCCAAACCTCTCCATAGTGAGTATGGAGTGATTGGAGGATTAGGCCTGAATGGGCTGGCACAGGGTATAATACTCTACCTCTCTCATCCAGAACAACATTCTACACTAAACACGCACAACGTCGTAATCATCCACAGCTACAACCATTGTCACAATCAGCAAGGCAACGGGAAACCAGTCCAGTTCGTTTGTAGGACCAACACCCTCCATAGTGAACCCCTACGTCAGGACACCGGGTATGGCATACACTGTGATTTTGAAATTAAATGTAAGGGCAAACGCGTTTTTAATTTCATAAATCTAGAATCAAAGGACCTTATAATCTTTTCAGTTATTGGTGCTTTGGGACGAGATGTCATATTACAACATTAAGGTGCGTTTTCTCTGTTTTCGAGCCGATTTACGACGCATTTGTTGTTTTTTGTTTTTTTGTTTATGTCAGATAGTTTAGCGCTACAAGTAATTAATTACGCCATGAATGTAAAAAAAGGCAAATGGACTTATCACTTATTATTTTAAAAAAAGTTTGACTAATACTCAAAATTTTAGTTGTATGTTTTAAGTAATAAAACAAAATCATGAAGTTTTAAACTGTACTTAATTCTCGACGAACATATTTCAAAATTCTGTAAGTAAATCTGATGCGACCTACATTGTGTAACGAAACTGTTTAAATGAGATGTATTTGCAGTCAAAAGCTGATATTATGTTCCGTATTTTACGGAAGTTTACCTAGTACTCAAACATATTCTAGTTTGCCTTGTACGAGTGTTTAATCCAGTTTTCAAACCGTGTTAGAGCAAAACCGCATTATAAAAGTGGCATTTTATACAGGTTCTAGCTGAATTTCAATACTTTTCTCTCTAAAAATCTTTGAGATGTAAAATTTGAGATTGATCTTCTACTGCAGCTACTTACTGATACGCTCAACTCATTATTCCTTACAGCATACTCTCTGTGGACCACGTGTCTTCTCGTGTTTAAATCACCTAGTATTTCACTGTCGTGACGGTTTTAAGGTTAGATTTTTTTTTTTAATTGCTGCAGTTACCATGTCAATTTACACGTCCAATCCATAATACCTCAACGCTGCCATAGGTCAATATAGATCAGGGGTGGCCAACCCGTCGATCGCGATCGACCGGTCGATCGCGGCTATTAATCCAGTCGATCGTGGCAAGGTAGTTTCCATTTGTTTTCGCGATGGACAATAGGCGGGAAGCGTGCGGGACGCTGTCAATCCGTCAGTTGATGACAGGGACTAGCGGAGTTACGACGTCAACGTAAATATAAATCACGATTAGACTCTGCATCGCGCATTATAAGTGGATAAGTGGTTGAAGAGAAACTCTGAAGGAACATCAAATGAAGAAAGAAATGCTTCTAAATGTTCGTCAATAAAGTAAGATAATATTCTCGATATTGTTACTATGGCAAACGAAACCCTCAATAATGTCCACTCGCCATCAGTACGAAAATAAATTTAATTCACATTTTGTGATATCATCATACGAATTATATTATTATTAATTTTTTTTCTAGATCCTTGAAAAATTTGCTCCATAAAAATCGAAAACTTATCACTTTCACCAAAAATGGGAACGGGTCTACTTCTTTACTATGGTGAAAGAAACCTGTTGCTGGTTAATAGGCAATCCATGGCAATACCGAAAAAAGGAAATTTAGAATGAAATTTTAACACAATGCATAGTAAATATCAGACTTTTCACCTAACAGCAAAATAAGAAAGACTAAATTGAAAGCTTTGAAATCGCAATTAACAGCCCAAGAAAACATGTTTTCTAAGCCTATTTAGCAAAGCAAGGCTGCAACTGAAGCGTCTTTCCAAATAAGTTAAAGAATTGCACATAGGTGTAAACCTTTTCCGATGGACAAAACATTCACGAAATTTTCGATGCAGCGGCAGATTCGCTGCTCTTGAATTTGAAAAATAAAAATGGAATTAAAGAAGTTATTCATGGTTTACAGTTGTCTAGAAATACTGTGATGCACCGTATAGAAACGATGAGTGAAAACATAAACGAAAAACTGTAAAAGACATATCGTCCGCTGCGTTGATTTTTCATTATAACTTGACGAGTCAACACATGTCACTGATACAGAACAATTACTTTTATTCGGATGGCCTTTGAAGATTTCTCGATAAAAGAAGAACTGCTATGTATGATTTCCTAGAAATGAAAAACTCGTGGTCTTGATATATTCACGGAATTCAAAGCTTATACTAGTAAGATTAAGCTACCTTTGTATAAACTCGTATCGTATGGGCCTTCTGCAATGTCAGGTATTCATAATGGTTTTATTTTCTTTGTCACAAAGACGAAGACTTTCCAGACTTCATTAGCTACCACTGCATAATTCATCAATAAGTACTGGCTAGTCAGAGACTAAACACAAAACATTGAATGCAAATTTCTTTCAAAATTCTAAATTCCATAAAAGGAAAATCTCTCCAAAGGCGACTTTTTAAACAACAATTAGATGAGAAAGAACCAGATTCGGCATTATACACTGACGTAAGGTGGTTAAGTCGAAGCAAGTTTTAGAAAAGATTTCGAGATCTATTGGACGAAATAATAAAATTTATTGCAGATGGGGGTGATGCAACTGTGTGATTTAGACTGGAAATATGATTTAACATTTTTGGCAGATTTTACCGGAAAACTGACCACATTAAATCTGGAACTACAAGCCAAGAATGAAACATTAATAGAAATTATAAGTTCTATTGCAGGATTCCAAACTGAAATAACGTCTTTAATAGTTGACATCGAAAAGAAAAAATTTCAACAATTTGTAAACCTCAAGGATCATATGGAACCTACAATTTAATATGAAAAGTACACGGCAGAAATTAAGGCAGTGGTATCAGACTTCGAAATTCACTTTAGTGATTTCAAAAAAATTGAGAAGTTGGTGTAATTCATCTGTTATCCGTTTAATAATTCCATTGATCATAGTGATATCTATGAAATGGCTTAAACAAATTGAAGATACATTTCAAATGGACCACATCATAATTTAAAACGAAATTATTACTCTGCGCTGCGACATATTTCTAAAAGCAAGGTCATCCTCAGGGCTAGATTTCTGGGCATTGGTTTCCAACTAGAAGTATCCAAATTTGAAGAAATGTGTTGAACAACTTCATTCGTGTTTTGGTTCAACATATTTATGTGAATCAGCATTTGCCTTCTTAAAACAAAGAAAAAATAAACACCGTTCTCGCTTGACAGACGCCCATACATTGGATTCTGTAAAGTTGGCAATTTCCAACTACAAACCTGATTTTGCTAATCTAGTGGAAGACGCTCAGACGCAATACTTACACTAATGTAAATAAGTAGTTGCTAAGAATAAGAGTTTAATGTTTTCCCTCTTAATAAAATAAAAATACAACAAAATTGGTTCTGAACTATGCTGTTTCGTTCAACATTTCAAGCAGTATGTCATTGGTCGATCGCACAGGGTTTCGTCAGCAAACAGTAGATCTTGGGTCTAATAAAGTTGGCCACCCCTGATATAGATGATAGCTGCTGCAAGGGGAGTGGGTGATTCTGGACCTTCACTACTTTGATTTCAAACTTTACATTCCCTCGCACCAGTGGCCTCCAAGGTTTTGAGTACTTGTTGATACACATTGCTCTTGTAGGGCGAGATGCAACGGCTCTGGGTAAGGCAGGATCCATTTTCCCTTAGTAAATTAATTACTTGGACGCTTTGCAAAGACGTACTGGTAAAAACATTTTTTAATGGTTTTCCGCCTCGTTGAGGTCATTAGAGGCGGGAAGGGACTGAGGACAAGGAATGGGAATGAAGTGGTCCACGGCATTTTGAAGGAAGTATCCCGGCATTAGCCTGGAGTGATTTGGGCAAACCATGGAAATCCCAAATCTGGATGCCCGGACGGGGATTCGAACCGGCGTCGTCTCGAATGCGAGTCCAGGCGTTAACCGCTCATCCACCACGCTTGGTACTTGTAAAGCAGATTGTTTCTAGATATGTAGTTCTTTCCTAACACTTATTACATTGTAGTATAGATACTTATTATAGAGGGACAGGCTTATTATCCTGTTCATTGCAGGTGTTTTTTTTTCCACTCGACGTAGTTAAACTCACTTTTTCTCTCTTCCCTACAAGATAATCAGCAAGGATGACTGCCGACGTACCCCTGACTTGAAATTGCTGATTCCATATATAGAAAATCTTGTGATGAGTATATTTAGCACGATCACTATGCCAATTTAGGGGAATTTTGGGGTGATACTTTAACAGCATTTCAAATATAGTACATACGCTGCATTAACTAAATTCTACGAAAAATACCACTAAGGACACTGGTATTCGTAAGCAGAAATTCACACTCATTCTTTCACCTACGATGTAGCGGCTCAGACTCGTCCGTTTAACACTTCATGAAATTCATAGCTTCATAACAGGTCTCACTAAATGTTAATAACAAACGTAAATATTATCAAAAGAATCCATTTATTCATGTTACGTCTACTGCAACGCTAAACTAACACTCAAATGATCTGCTAACGGCGCTGAAAATTGGCGTTATTCTTTTGTTAATCTCCAGAAGCGTAACAATTACATACTACTTTTCTGCGCCCCACTGAACTGCACTGTGACGTCACAGTTTTTCTGTAGAAATATGTTGCGTCTGTTAATATAGGGCCAAAATGCTTATAACTTTCAAACAATATTTTTCTTTAAAAAATTTCAGTTCGATTTGATTTATCAGATTACGATTGCTGTTATAAAACCTTGTAGAAATAGCACTATCAACACGTCACTAGCCTTTTGCCGTCTGCCTTTTGCATCGATAATCATTCAATTTAGTCAGTAAAAGATCTCCATAACGCGTCGATTATAATAACACTAGCTGTTACCCGCAACTTCGTACGGGTGGATTTAGAATTTTATTGCTAGAATTGGATATACAGAGCTGAAAATCCTAAGATATATCTCAAACAACATTGCGTCGGCATAATATGACGGGAACGCGGTCGATATACCACTCTACCGTCGAACCTGTCTCATGGCTAAAGCTGTTATTCATATCGGAAAAAGTATCTTATTTCGTTCCTAAAGGTACAAAGTATTTCCTTGTCACTGGTATACACTAATGCGTTAAAACGTAAAAAAAGGAGACTCGCTTTCGCACATACAATATTATCAGTTTAGATAACACAAAAACTGCCTGCGGAACCAGTATACCGTGAATAAAGTAAACGCTTAAGACACTATTCTACCGCCAAAGATTTGCCAGAACATGGTATCCTTACTACAAAATCATAGTCTTCGCCCAAACTATGAAAAACAATTCATAAAATTTTTTGCTACCAGTGGGGTTTGATCCCGAAACCTCACGAGAGTTTCCTTAAGAAGCAAGCACGTTACTGCTACACTACGCATTACAAAGACATATAGATATTACGCGTTTGTCTTTCACAGTTCAGATAGTTTTCATAATTTAATGACAATATGTTCTTATCTATACAGAATATGGTATCCCATGTCCATCCTAATGTCAAATAGCATCTCCTTGTCAAATTTCATCACGATCGGAATAGCTGTTTAGCCCAAGAAACGTAACAAACAGACAGACAGACAGAGTTACTTTCGAATTTATAATATTGGTATAGATTAACCCCGTTTGTGTTAAATTTACATTAATTCGATCTTTCATCTAAGTTTATTAAGTATTAGCTGATCCGGCAATGATTCGCTATAGCTGGACTTGAGTACACAGATATCTTACATAAACACACTTGAAAGTTTGTATTTTGATAAAATTAGATATTTAGATATTCATTACAGTTTCTTTGCTTTGATACACATAAATTTTAATTACTATTTCGTTCAATTTCATGTTCATTTCAATGGTCTAGCAGTAGCGTTGAAATAAAAAGCGATTTGCAGTGACATCTCGCGCACTCATTAAACCAATTATTTTTGTGAGTGAGTAATGATTTCTTCCTAATGGTCAGATCGAGGATTTAAATAGCCTTTAAACATTCTCCTGACAACCCATACCATTTTGCATAAGAGCGCCTATAAACCGATCCAGTAGTTTTTAGTTTATAGAGAACACACGTACAAACATATATATTTATAGATAGCAGTCATATTAGATAAAAAATAAGGGTCAGATATGCTTAGTATAAAATTCTTGAAGTACGCTTGAATCTTAATACTACATGAACTAAGAAATTTCCCTCGAAATTTCGTATTTTCAACATCACAAACATCCATCACTGACAACAACAGTCAAAAAAGTAAACAAAGTAAATGCTTTTGAGCATTTCATGCGGGAGATACATCGGAATTTCAAACTTTTCGTGATTTTTGTGGTTTACCAAAGCGATTGTAAAACGATAAATACAAAAAAGAACCATGTTTCTCCGGTGATGCGTAGGGCGAGTATGTTAGAGCGCAGTGTCTCCCGACAAGTGACGCGGTGTTTGGTGTTCCACTGCTGCACTCACTGCCTTGTGGACAGTTGGCATTAGCTGTTGTAGCCCACGTGTTAATCACGGCGATTGACAGGCGAACAGTAGCATTTGCACAAGAGTATTTACCCACATTTTAGCAGCAAGTGTCTTGATATACAATCAACACACATGTCAAGAGTGACATTTATAGACGCCCTGGCCGAGAACACTATCAGGGGCTTTAGTGAGTTGGTGACTAGGAGAGGCGCTAAGCATTTGGTGACGAGGAGCAAACTGAATGCTCCTTACTACTCCTGTTTGCAACTTAAGCAACCTAGTTGCCATTTGTCATCAGGGGCCTAACCATCTTAACATGCCCACACGAAAAGCGCTATACAGTGTTGTATGATAATACACAAGTTTGAGGATAAATTGAGTAGGCCTAATCTAAAACATTAACATCGTTTATCCGACATATATGTAAAACACAAGTAGCGTAATATATTTGTCTAAAACCGAATATACCGTTTTATGAGCACATTCAAGGATTCTTTTTGTGAAACAAATAATTATGCCGTGAACGCTCTGTCGCACATTTCTTCTCATATGTAGCTTTACCGAGTGTGTCGGAAATTTTCAAAATCTACTTCGGTGAATAGAAGACCTGAAAAGAATTTACTCACTAAATACGCGATAAAAATCATTGTAAACGTGTAGATATACATACTTAACATAGGTGCACAATATTCTATCATTTATAATAAGTTATGCTTTTTGAATAGTAGCTCTGAAAATCTGTTAAATGGAATCTATAAACAAATTCTAAATTAAAAGTTGGCGTCGATGAACACCGCTTCATTTTTTATGATTTACCATGATACGAATAGCATTAAAATTATATTGAGATTATATACGTTACGAAAATACATTTATTTTTCAGACAATCAGAGAGTGTGTAAATAAAGTTTTAGTATTTTACATAGAGATTATCCGGTGAGAATGTCCATTCAAGGATCACACAATGAAAAAGTTGATTTCTCTGATATTATGTGTTACCTTTTCCGCAAAGTGACACCCGAAATGTCATTAAGCACGCATGTCTTCCATTAGATGCCTTATAATAATTGCTGATATAAATTTAGTTATTACCAGCATCCCCTCCCGGCTTCGCATGGGCTTGATTTGATATAGTGAGATAAGATTTTCATTCTCTCCATTTCCGGCGTTACCTTAAATGTCAGCAAATACTTTATTATTATTTTTAATATCCCGATGTTAGTTTTAGTACCAGTTTTATGACACATGGGCAAATATAAGATTATTTTAAATAAGCGCCGTTAGTTACACTTTCAGTGTTGGTAGACGCGCTAAAATTATTTACGTCTCTGAATTGAGTAAATGCTTTTTTCTATTTTTCATGTAACACTTGATTCTTTTTTTTTTATTTTGTTAGCGAGCGTGGTGGGAGAGCGGCAATGACCTGGCCTCGCATTCCGCAGGACGCGGTTTGGAATCCCCGTCCGAACATCTAGATTTGGTTTCTAGTTGAAAATATAACGCCGATGCAACTGTTTCATTTATTTATTTTGCGTCGTACGCGTTTCACCTCTCATCGAGGGATCATCAGCGACGAATCTGTGTTACAGTTTTTATATACAGTTTTATCCTATTATTACATAATTATGGGCATGAGAAATTTTATAGCTAAGTTACTTTTAGCTATAAAATATCTCATGCCCATAATTATGTAATAATAGGATAAAACTGTATATAAAAACTGTAACACAGATTCGTCGCTGATGATGCCTCGATGAGAGGTGAAACGCGTACGACGCAAAATAAATAAATGAAACAGTTGCATCGGCGTTATATTTTCAACTAGAAATTAATTAAGCAACTGTGGCCTACAACAACATTGCATCTAGATTTGGGTTTTCCATGGCTTCCCCAAATTACTATACGCAAATACCGGCGTGGTTTCTTCAAAAGGTCAAGGCCGAATTCCTTCCCATTACTAGCCCCCAGCCTTTTCTCGCCTCTAATGACCTCGACGCGACGAGACGTAAAGCCATAAAGGGGGGGGGGTAACTAATTTTGTTTCTACTGATACCTCTTGGATTTCATTGTTCTTCTGTTCTATTTGCTCTTTTTGATTACATAAATATTAATATATATTTTTTTACGAAGATGTGTCATACTTGGCATTAAATCCATCTTTTGATACCGGAGCTTTGCGTAAATTTTGAAATGTATAGTCCAACTGTTTGGTTTTTCTATACAGAACAAACCAATAATTTCCCTCTTTTTAAAGTATAGAGATTATTAACTCCTTCCCTGTTCCTTTCATGCTGTAGAATTGTTGATTTACATTCTACATAAATTATTAATAACTAGGTCACAATTTTACCAATTAACTAGCCGTAGCCCGTAACTTCGTTTACTTGGTGTTTTTTATTTTATAAAGTTGTAAGTCAGGCCTTCTATTAAAATTACTTTCACAGACAATTTGACCTACTGATTTACAGTCTACACACAGTCACGAATGTCGCAAATTGCGGTAAGGTTACGACTAAGAATAAGTTAAATGAGTGATGATGAATACCAGTTTCAATTTCGAATAACACGATACCGTTGGTAAGAATGCTGTTAAATATTTCGGCAGCGTGAAATGACTTATCTTTAAAAACGTATTGATTTCCCGACACTTTTATCTTAATTTCTCAGATTTTTAACGTCATATGGAAATAAAACATATAATATTTTACTCTTGAGACTAGGGAGTGTACAGTGTTCGAAAACCGACCAAAATAAAAGAAACGAACAGACACTCTTTTTTTTATTTCTCAGTATCCGGATGCCAAATTATGATAAAATATACCTAATTTTAGTCCTGGACCGTGGGCTGCATAACGTGAATATCTGGTAGCGGGAATCACGCTCAACGAAACAGGATTTTTTTTTCTTGCAGTCGAAATAATTACAGCCAACTATATATAAAAATCTAATGTGCCAAGTTGAATGATGTGGATCGTTAATACGTAAGCGATTGTGAACACCGTGTGTTTCATTGTGTGATAGTGAACCGTTGATTATTGTAGTTGATTGTGACGTGGAATTTCGATGTGTGTGTGTTTTAATTGTTGACTTGTGACTATTTATGAGTGCGTGACATACAATTCCGCGTATCGGTCATTCATTTCGTAGATTGTAGTCGAGTGCTTTCTATCGTGATTTAACGACGAAGCCGAAAAACGCGTCGCGCTGCACGGGCAGCAACGCCGGGCCGCGTCCGCCGTCGCGTTCGCGATCGTCGGCTACCGCGCCGCGCCGTTCCGAGCCGTCCGTGTCAACGATATCGGCAACGAAAATGACGTCTAGGCCTGCTGCAGTTGTCACTGTTACTCGCGTGCGTGGTGACAGTTACAACGTAGAAATGGAAGCAACTCACACCCCACCAGAGGATCAGCAAAATCAACTTCCCCAAGCCGCAGGACAGCCTACGATGACCCAGCCGAGTTGGTGGGGAATGGAAACAAATGTTACGACTATGAACGAACAGATGAAGGCCCAGCCTAAGAAAGGACATCTGTCAGAAAACCAGACAGATAATGCAGCCCATTTAAACAGTTTGGATAATCCCGAAAACTCAAACATCTACTTGATGACATCCTCTGCTATGAAGATGGACGCTGTTTCTGGAAATTCTACGGACCATCTTTCAGTGCAGCACAGCGCTGCGCAACAATATACAGGTATGTACAATCAAATCCTTGTACAAAATGCTCTCGGTCACTGCGCCGAAGGACAACGTCTTCTCAGGAAGAAAGGAAATAAAAAGAGGTTCCTCAAGGACACTGTCCCTGCTGTTCCGTGTGGAATCACTAAAAAGAAGAAATCAGAACTTGCCTCGAAGAAAATGAAGACTGCAGCTTCTTCTTCGCGTAAGGCAATAGTAGATGATAATAATATGTTCACTAATTCATCCGCGATGCAAGCCCAACAGCAAGCATCAGCAAATACTGATGCATATAATAAAGTACAGATGCAACAAGAGGATGGATTCTTGCCAGCTCGCAGGACTTTTCGCTCTACCCAAGCGGGGCTAGGACCAAGTAATAACGAAATGGAGGTATCAAATCCATTCAATCCGCTAGTGGAAACAGACCAACAGCAGCAGCAACAGAACGGGCAGAGGCTACAACTACCACCAATAGTGATACAATTTCCCAACAATTATAAAGAGCTGTATGAGATGGTGAAGACATTACTGGAAGGACGCCCCTTTCGAGCCAAATCAGCAGGAGGGGATAAGATAAAACTCAATCTAAACTCTATTGAGGATTACCTAGCAGTCACTGCAGAGCTGCAGAGAAGAGCTATTCCTTACTATACTTTCCCCTCAGCTGCAGAAAAGCCACTGAAGGTGGTCCTACGAGGAATCCCACTAGGTATGCCAGCCTCAGACATCAAGGAGGAGCTAGTAGATAAAGGCTTCGAAGTACGCTCGGTGACTCAGCTAAAACGACCAGGCAGTTCAGATCTCATGCCTCTGTTCCTAGCAGTATTGCCTGACAGGCCACAAAACAGAAAATTTTTTGAGCTGGACAACATTATGTCCCTGAGAGTGACTGTTGAAAAACTGCGTTCGTCTGGAGGGCCGACGCAGTGTTACAACTGCCAGGCTCTTGGCCACGTGGCGAGGCATTGCCAAATGAAGCCAGTCTGCGTTAAGTGTGCAGGATCACACCTCTCCAGAGAGTGTACGCTGCAGAAAGGACAATCCCCAGCAAAATGCGCCAACTGTGAAGGTCATCACGTGGCGAGCTACAGAGGCTGCCCATCCTTTAAGCGCGCACGAGAACGCCAACGAGGAATCGCAATGGCACAGTCTGAAGCTGCCCGCAGAAAACGTGAAGATAAAAATAAGTCAAAACAATCTCAAGGCAATGGACCTGCTATGACCGAACCGACAGCTGATGTACTCAAGAATGCGCAGCAGGTGAACAAGAATTACGTCGACACAAACTTGGAAAAGTCTCAGTTTCCACCCCTGAAGAAACCAAAAGCAAGTAATCAGAAGAATAATGAAAACAATCAAGCACCGTGCAACCAACAAGGTTCACAGAGAAGCCAGGAATTCTCAGACATTGTCAGAGGAAATTCGTCAAACAAAAAATGTAATTCACGTCCACAGTGTCCAGCTGCACAGACTTCAGATCCAATGCAAAACAATCAGTTCAGAGAAACCACGTCGGGAACTTCCATAGATAGACTCATGGATGTTGTTGGTGCTCTCATCAATATGATGGCAACGTTAATGACCAACTTTCAGCAGTTGTCAACCGACATAAGATCCCTTGTAATGATGGCGAGTAAGCCTAAAGAAGTCTTATCCTCACCACCACATTATGGATAGAAGACATATAGAAGGACTGTCCATCTGTGTTTGGAATGCCAACGGAATTCATTCCCAGATGATTGAGTTCAGGCAATTCCTGAGAGAAGAAGACGTCGATATTTGTCTAGTAACAGAAACTCATCTTAAACCTGGACTGAGAGCTCCGGTGCCTAATTACTGCAGCTACCGTACAGACAGACTAACAGCCGGAGGAGGAGCTGCTATATACATCAAGCGTGGCATTCCCCATCATGACATCTTGCTGCCGCCAACTGAACAACTTGAAGCTACTGCCATACGGGTGACAACAACATCAGGGCCACTTACAATTGTCGCTGCATACCGTCCACCGAGGAGATTACTGATTGAGAACGATATAGTCGGGCTCGCCAACATTCGAGGCAAACTTCTTGTTGGAGGTGACTTCAACGCGAAACACCCAGACTGGAACTCCCGTGTAGCAAACCGAGCTGGGCAACAACTGCATCGTCTGGCTCTTAGACATAACCTACATGTTTGGGGCCCTGAAGAGCCCACTCACCATCCGTGGAATGGCAACAGAGCAGATGTCTTAGACATTGCCTTCACGAAAGGGTTTACTGGTATTGTGACAGCAAACACGCTTAACAGAATGTCTTCGGATCATTCCCCCGTGATGCTTGAAGTAGATGTGGGCTCCTGGAAACCAGAAGAGCTAGAGACACATAATTACAGAAAAACGAACTGGGATCAGTACCGTGACAAAATCACTGAAGAAGTCGAAGAGCAACTCCTAATAGGCAACAGAACTCCAGACCAAGCGCTCAAGCACTTCGTAGGCATTCTTATCAACGCCAGCAAAGCTGCCACACCGCCTAGTCCGAGAGTCCAGCATTCAAAACAGCTACCTCCCAATCTCCTAGCACAGATCATACATAAAAATCGAGTTGCTAAAGAATGGAAACTCACAAGAAATGCAGAGACCAGGCGACTGTTAAATAGGCTACAGCGTGAAATAAAGGCAGATTTGACGGAACATAGAAATCGGGAGTGGTCCTCTCGACTATCCATGTTAAGGACTGAAGATGGCACCCTCTGGAGAGAGACTCGTAGATTCACCAAGAGACGAGCTAGGCAGCCACCTCTTCATGGAGAGAGAGGCCTCGTCTTCGATCCAGAAAGTAAGGCAAACGCCCTTGCCGATCACTTTGAAAAACAATTCCAGCCAGCGGAAATAGAAGACGAAGACCACGTCACTGAAACTCGCAGAAGACTTGCGAGATTCATGGAAGCAGATGGCGATGGGTATAACATAAGTGAATTTACGGAAAAGGAGGTGCAGCAGGTCATTAAACGGCTACACCGAAGAAAAGCTCCTGGGCATGATAAGGTGTGCAACCAGCTGCTCCGCAATCTCCCGCGGATAGCCGTCACACACCTCACCACCATCTTCAATGACATAATAAGAAGCCAACGGTACCCACGAAGCTGGAAACACGCCATTGTTGTTGCAGTAAGGAAGCCGGGAAAAGATCCAATATTCCCGCAACATTATAGGCCAATCAGTCTACTACCCTCACTGAGCAAGGTATTTGAGAGATTGCTATTACAGAGGCTTGAAACCTACATCAGAGAAAATGGAATCATACCACATTTCCAGCTGGGCTTTAGAAGAGGTCACTCTGCCACACAGCAGATAATGCGTGTGGTAGAAACTGCTACCGCCTCCTTTAACAGGAAAGAATACTGTCCAGTGGTTCTCTTGGATGTTGCAAGAGCCTTCGACTCTGTATGGCACAACGGTCTTCTACTAAAGTTATATCATCATGGGATTCCCAGCCAGATGGTGAAGATAATTCGAAGCTATCTGGTCGGCAGAACTTTTTGCGTACGAGTCGGCAACGCTCTATCTTCTCGCCGCCGAATACATGCCGGAGTTCCTCAAGGTTCGGTGCTGGGGCCTGTATTGTACAGCTTGTACACAGCGGACATTCCAGCACCAGCCAGCGTACACACTGCTCTGTATGCCGACGATACGGCATTCTTCGCCCATCACCGGAACAGGGCAGTAGCAACAAGAAAGCTGCAAGAAGTACTGCAAGAGACTGAGCAGTGGGCAAGAAAGTGGCGTATCACCATCAACACTACGAAAACCCAAGCCGTGATGCTATCCCGGAAACTCGGAAAACGCCGAGAGCGTGAAACACCTGCACCAAAATTGCGCCTCTTCGGTAAAGACATTCCGTGGAACTCCACAGTTAAATATTTAGGAGTGACGTTAGACAGACGGCTAACCTGGAAGAGACATATTGAGGACCTACGGAAGAAAGTCCTAATCAGGTTACAGGAACTGTACCCACTACTTAACATGACTAGTTCACTGGCTGCGACAACAGGAGTGACTATTTACTGCAGTCTGGTACGTCCACTGCTTGAGTACGCGTGCCCAGTGTGGGGGTACGCGGCCAAGACAAACATTGCAAGACTACAAACTTTGCAGAATAGAGCCCTTCGAAGAGCTCTCCATGTAACAAAAAGATTCCCAGTTGGAGACCTGCACGCAGCCGCAGGAATACCACTACTGCGAGATAGGATACGACAGTTGGCCACATCCTTCTATAGGACAGCCCAAAGATCGCAGAACCCACTGATAGCACCACTGGGCACGTACTGCACATACTTCGACCGCCACAGAAGACCACTCTCCATTTTTGAACAAGAATAATTATAAAAAAAGCAGCACCAGAGAAGACATACCGCAAGAAAAGTGACGGAGACGTATGAAGTTTGAAGGAAATGTCTTCGGACAACAACCTTCACCACAACCTGCCTGGAACTTCAGAAAGGCACTAATTGCTGAGCGACGAAGTTGATTGATATATTAATTTAATAATTTTAAATAGTTTCCTGATATATCTACGACTATGAACTATGTTTTAGATCCTTTGTTTATTTAAAATACAGTTTAATGTTTTTACGCATTGCTACGGTTGCAATGATAAATCTGAAAGAGCAAAATTTCAGAAAATAATTATTCAAGAGACTTCTAGAAATGTTAACACTTGTCACATGTACAAAAATTCATCAACAGAATGAAATTTTTATTCAGATATAAGGTAAGGCTCGGACATTCTATCGATACGGATTTCTTCTCGAACTCGTATTGTTTACGCGTTCACTGCAAAGTTTCCTATTACATTCGAACATCCAGGGAACGGCTCACCGGCCGAATCCCAGACTAGCGACAGAGAATGCAGAATGTCAGTGTCAATCGGTCCTCTGTAAAATCTGTCAGCGTGCACGCTGTATTGTTTAACGAACGATCCCGGTTAATGTTGAATGGCGAGCGGAGCGCTGCGATCGAACCAGAGAATGTCACCTAAATTAATTGCCGACAGTTTCGTGTAGCCACCAGCGAATTACTGAAAATTAAATGACGCCATGCCAGGAAGCCATATCACAGGCTTTACCACTCTGGCTAATTTCAGAGCACCAAACCTTCCTTTGTTAAAGCGAAGAAAATATGTTTGTTGCTTTTTCTGGGAGTAAATGGTTCGAGTGTGGATGACTGGAGAAATATTTATCGTTCAGTTGTATAGGAGATGTGCTTGAAATATTGTACGACAGGTGACCTGGATGATAACTATCCACAATGCGTCATGGAACAAGGACGTAAGACAATGTTAATCGTCATTGGTATGTCGGATGGGCAAGCAAAGCCTGACGATTCACTCGGAATTTTTTGCAAGAGTAGGCTTTAAATGACAGTATCAATTGCTTCCTTCCTACATGCTCAACATCTAGTAATACGCAATAGCATAAGAACTTTGGGAAAATGGTCTGGATATAGAAGCTGCCGTTGGCTTCATAAGATTCATAACCAAAAACTACAAAGCCTTTTAGAACAGAATACCTCTTAGAATATTAGTGCAGATATCTCTCGCTTTCCTGCTTTCTGAATCACTTACTGATGATGGAAACAAAAGAAAATGAAAGTAGATGGTAGGGAAATTCTACATTAGTTTCAGTAACAGATAATAAAAGCAGAAAACACAAAGAAACAAAGCACGAAACTAAAACTGCTTTTGTATTTTGCGTGATATATTTTATACTATTTGTATGGTCACTGTTCACTGTTTCAGTGCATATCCTTCTTCTCAAAATTTTACATTAGTAGTGGGTGCCATCCATAAATTATATCACATGAATCCCCCCCCCCTCTCTCTTTGTAACAGGTGGTCATAATTGTGTGGCTCCACCCCCCCCCCCAAATCCCCTGCTGTGACGTAACATATTTTGTAATTTTAAATTTAGAAATTATTAAATTAAAACAGCTCTTCCAAAATTATTTATATATTTTTAATTCAAATATTTTTTCATAAAATCAACAATAAATCAAACATTTTAGAAAATTGACAAAACATAACACATCAAATGAATGATTCAAAATTTAATAATCTTGTATGGACTTTCAACTTATTCTTTTATATTATTTATGACTGTCATAGCAGACACTTAGTTCTGGATTTGGATAATGTTAGGAACCATCGATGTGTCAACATTTTTACTAACCGCCATATAGAAAAGGTCATCGTTTTTCAAACGAAGAACGTCAGTCACGTCTAGCTGCAAATCTTTGTGGACGAATCATCGTGGTGGGCAAAACCTCTTGTTACTTTTAATGTGATTGGTTGTTTTGGATAGTTGCTTTGTATGATGAAAGATATAGACCACAGATGCCACAAGATTGTATATATAAGTATGCGGAAGTCATATATTGTCAAAGCCTCAAAGACTATATTGGCTTATCGGCCGACGTGCGACACCGTAGGTACAGCGAGCGTGAACTCGCGTGGCTGCCACGTGCCTAAAAGAGATACACATGTGACGTCACGAAGCTTATGACTCGTACAACCCCTTGTCACACGATGTCACTCTTTGTAGCCCCCTCTCCCCTCCCTCTTAAGGTGTGACGTAATTTATGGATGGCCCCTAAGTGTAATTATTGGCAGTCGAATTAATTACGATTACGGCTTTAGAGTGCTGCACTAGCCATAATGATACTAGCTGCAAAAGCAAATTTGACCAAAAATAGATGGTACACGGAAGAAACATTATACACATCTTGTGTGAGCGAGATGCAGGTGATCAAGCAGTAGCAGTTATCTTCCTAGTGGAGTACACGTCAGTCCAATTAAATAACAACCAAGATCAGAATTTGTTGAATATCGGCTGATTTGAACTTTACTAAAAATTTCTCACATTAGATTCAACGACCACTGGAGGATATCGTGGCCTACGTCATTATGTAGAAGATGAATATATTACATACAAGCAACTTTAGGCGCTCTCTGCTTCACATGTATACCACTCAACAAGTGCTACTCGTCTCAGTTCGGCAAAACGTTAAAGTAACAAGTACGGTATGAAAGTGACCCGACCTTCAAGTAACTAGTTACTTTTCTGGGCTAACTGCGATCCCTTATCAAGAGATACTATAACCTTATTACAATAATAACCGTGTCCCATTTGTCAGATGTGCTGAAAAATCATCGGAATAAAAATCTTGCTAAACTCTAACACCATAGATGTTAACACATTATTTCGATGGAACTAACACAAAGACTAATAGTTGTTACATAGTGGACAATGTCGCCATCCTAAAATTATATTTCTGAATCACATCAGGGTCTCTCCAAGATAAAATGTTAGTCAGCATTATACTACATTCTATAGACTAGAAATAGTATTTTCTTTGATATTATGTAAAGCTGTTTAAAGAATATTGCATGATACATTGTTTTTTAGACTGATAGTTGTCTGAAAGCGAATGCATAGAAGCTCACACCATACACATGCAGCTGATTATACTAAGTGTTGCTATTAGTTGCTTACTAAACAGTTTTCAAAACAAGAGTTTACAATATCTCTTACTGTAACCAATTGTGCATCTCTTTTCTTAGATCATACTCTGTATTTACTACTTTCTCGTTTTTAATAGATTCTTGTTGCCTTTGCCCCTAAATAAACTTTGAATCATTAACTGACTTGCACTTAGTGTCATCACGGGACAAAAAAAAAAAAAATCAGACTGGGATCTTCTTGAATTGTTCTATTTCTATTTATTGTTAAATAACGTAAATATATATTTATTTCACACTAGTGTAAGCTCGTGACAGTGTTTTTTTTTTGTATCATCACGGGTCTAGAATACTGACAGTTTTTAGGATGAATATGACAGGTTGACATGATTTGACCAACTATAAACTTGACCTGTGTTTCAGAGTGAATAAAATCTCTTGAGCTTGAAGAACTAAGAAGCATTAATAGAGGTAGGTATTAAACACGAACAGAAACGATAGCGCAATCGTATAATTTCTTAAATACAAACGTGACTAGTATTTCACCCTTAAAGTTCACTCTGCAAAATTCAAATAATTCCTGTTTGCTTCGAAAGCTTCACGTTGTTTTTTATTGATACTGGGCAGACCTAATGTAATCATTGGTCATAGTATCTGTAACGGCCAGAGAACTTAATACAGATTCCATATTATTAAACAGTTGAGCAACTCCGAAGAAATGAATTGTCAGAATACTCAATTCAGTAACATATTCGGTCTGATGTCCACTTAAAATAACCCAATGATTCACGTACAGTGAGCATTAACAAAGACCATTAACGAAAGTGATCAGTAAAACACCTAAAATGCAAATAAACCGTAATGCATAAAGTTTGGTCAAGCAACAACATTAGTGAAAGTTTTGATTAAATTGAAATTTATCCTATGCCGGAATGACAATTTGCATTCGTGGTTACAGCAAAGACCATGAGTAATTTAATTTTTTAAAAGTGTTTTAAGTTGTTTTCATTAGCAACATGTTACTGAAAAGCGGATCCACGTTTTTTAAATCGCAAAATTTACCAATATTATTTTTAACTTGAAAAGCAAGCTTAATGAATGTATTATGGCTATAAATTTAATGACAGTTGCTTAGCTATTAAATTGTGGGCATAACAACGAATTTATTCTAATGGTATCTCTAGTCGCTGTTTTGCGAGCGAAGGCTGACACGTGACACCATTCTCCAGCCAATAGCTATCGAGGTGAGTGAGTGAACTTAGGAAACTATATAGTAGACAGAATAGTAGAAAATTCAATTTAAATCTTCAAATGCTCGTAGGAGAGTCGTGGAAACGCTGTCTAGGATCGCTCGGTTTATCGCTGCCAGCACAACCTCTGCTGGCCAAAAGCCGGAAATCAGAACCGAGTATCGAGCCTGGACGTAAGCTCCAACCTGACGGTAGGATCGTGGTGACGAAGCGACGCTGGTATTCACTCCGTACAAGTAACTGAAAAATTAAAGAGTGTAAAGGATGTATCTTCTTTTTATTTCTATTTTCTACGTGCTGTTGTATTATTTTATAAGATTGTATACGTTTACTCCACGTGTTCAGTTATCCAAATAAGCTCTCTGCAGCAGAAAGAACAGCTGTAATGACCACGTTAGAACGATGTGTACTGTTTTGGGAAGTATATACTATCCTTCTCGCGCATATTTAATTATGTATTTTGTGGCCTCCGATTCTAATAAACCCGAAGCAAACGTCTCTTGTACTCCAAATATAAAACTGAAACTTGACTTTCTTAAATACAGGAGAGCGAATGTTGCTAGAGAAAAGACGGACGAAGTTCGACGCTAGAAAGATTACTTATCCTCTAAAGATGACAATGAAGAAGACAGTCTACTTAGTCTATTTAGAGCAGAAAAGTACCTGTAGGTGTTTATTGTAGTTTCGATAGTGCCCCTGCCGTACCATCTTGTTCCGTTTTCTCTGTTTTCCACCCTTGTTGAGTGACAGGAGCGAGGAAGACAATATGCGCCATTTCTGTATTACCGAGCCTTCGTTGCCCACCGAGCCTTCGTTGTCCACCAAGCCTTCTTTGTCCACCGAGCCTTCGTTGTCCACCCAGCCTTCGTTGTCCACCGAGCCTTCGTTGTCCACCGAGCCTTCTTTGTCCACCGAGCCTTCGTTGTCCACCAAGCCTTCGTTGTCCACCGAGCCTTCTTTGTCCACCGAGTCTTCGTTGTCCACCGAGCCTTCTTTGTCCACCAAGCCTTCGTTGTCCACCAAGCCTTCGTTGTCCACCGAGTCTTCGTTGTCCACCGAGCCTTCGTTGTCCACCGAGCCTTCGTTGTCCACCGAGCCTTCTTTGTCCACCGAGCCTTCGTTGTCCACCGAGCCTTCGTTGTCCACCGAGCCTTCGTTGTCCACCGAGCCTTCGTTGTCCACCAAGCCTTCGTTGTCCACCAAGCCTTCGTTGTCCACCGAGCCTTCTTTGTCCACCGAGCCTTCTTTGTCCACCGAGCCTTCTTTGTCCACCGAGCCTTCGTTGTCCACCGAGCCTTCGTTGTCCACCAAGCCTTCGTTGTCCACCGAGCCTTCGTTGTCCACCAAGCCTTCGTTGTCCACCGAGCCTTCTTTGTCCACCGAGCCTTCGTTGTCCACCGAGCCTTCGTTGTCCACCGAGCCTTCGTTGTCCACCGAGCCTTCGTTGTCCACCAAGCCTTCGTTGTCCACCGAGCCTTCTTTGTCCACCGAGCCTTCGTTGTCCACCAAGCCTTCGTTGTCCACCGAGCCTTCTTTGTCCACCAAGCCTTCGTTGTCCACCGAGCCTTCGTTGTCCACCGAGCCTTCGTTGTCCACCGAGCCTTCTTTGTCCACCGAGGCTTCTTTGTACACCAAGCCTTCGTTGTCCACCGAGCCTTCTTTGTACACCAAGCCTTCGTTGTCCACCAAGCCTTCGTTGTCCACCGAGCCTAGGTTTGTCCACCGAGCGTGGGGAAGCCCCAGCAGTCACAGCTCCCCCGAGTCGAGCGTAGGCGGTTATCATGGGGGTATGTTTACCCACCACGACAACGTTTCAGAAAATGAAGAGGGGTGGTTCTTGGTTGCTTTTCCTAGTGTTCGTAAGTGTTGATGTAAGTGTGAAAACTTTGATAGTAAGATCAATGTATATTGTTTATGTGTTGTGAATGAGAGATGAAAGAAGGGAAAGGGTGAAACTCGCTGCCGGCACATTCAAGCTTACTCTTCTGAAAGACACAATCTTTGGGTCCCCATCCGGCAGACGAATTACCATCAACAGTAACGTATGCCTCACTCCATACGCTCTACGGAGATGTTTGAGATTTAACACAGGACTTTGATGCACAATCTGGCGATTGGAAACCACCTCTCCTACAGTGCCGTAAAGTCCAAAAGATGAAAATTTCTTCCATCATCAAGTATCGAACCAGCTAATCCCACGTCAGTGCCAGACACCATAACGATGCTGTAACCAACTGCAGCAACGGAAAAATGAATAGTTAAAGTGCTTTTACCTTAGTCCTTCGAACAGTGGACAAGTAATTATTATTTTTTTTTTTTTAAGTCACTGAATCCAAAAGTAACAAAATAATTCAGATCCGATTACCATAGCGAACCAATCCAACCTGATACAACATACGCGCGCGAGAAAAATTATTTCGTCAATAAAGACAAATTTTTACAGTTCTTGGGGTAAGTAAGCTATTTCAAAAGTTTTGAGGTAAGTTCACCATGAAATAAGACGATTGAGTTTGTTTACTGCATAAATAGGATGTCATCCCAGTTTTTACGCTATGAACACGAGAGTGTTTCAGTATCACAAAAACCTTGCACTGCATTCATTCAAAAAGCGTTATAGTGCATTGAGATATAATTGCAATTTACTTTTGATCAGTTATTCCAAAATGCTTAAATTCGGAATGTAACAGCTATTATAACACGTTTATGATTATTAAACACCTATTTATACGTAAAATATAAAGCAGTTTGATTGTATTCATCAATAAATTAAATAACATATTGCTTTGCTTTATTATAGTTACTATGTGCGTATGGACATAGTTGGATCAAGCAGTGCTTTCATAATTCGCCTTTCTGATTTTCCAAATAGCTCTCATTTTCTGTCCATGACTTATATTCTTTCTTCAATCCACTTGGTTCCTGGTCTCGTTGGAATTTCATTCTTTGGCTGCACTACCCATCTGTTGACATTTTGACTGAATAGGTTCCTGTTTAAAATTTCCGAAGTATCCATTTGGGCCTTCTCTATGTCCGTTTTGACTTGTTGCATCCACGGTATAATCTTCAGCTGTCATGATCTTGTGTGTAAGTCTTGTTGTTGGAAGTCTTTGAACGTATCCTTAGAATTGCAATTGTTTTGATGTCTACATTAGACAGTTTCTTCATTGCAGTCAGTACCCGTCTTCCTCATGATTTTTCATCCTTGGTTCAGGATGTTTTCTAGGTCACCTTTTCTGTTGAGTATCAGAGTTTATTTGCTTTATTATTTCTCATAGAGATTTTGTTTTCAGTTTTTTATGAGAACGTTTTTAATCTGATTGTCTGTGTTGAGAAGACCCGAATGGACCAGCACCTAGCTTCATCCTTTCTCCTGACGTCATCTCATTCAAAACGAAACTATATACTTCACTGAAAATTCACAAATCAGAACTATCCACCCGGTTTTCCACGGTTTCCCGGAATCATTCCAAGCAAATTCCGGGATGGTTCCCGTTCATGATATCTATCCTTTCATGGCTCTATCGACCTCAACGTTGACGAGCCCTCTGTTATACCTTAACTGCAACAGTGTTTTGAATATAGATGCAGTGGTATAGTTCCCCAAGCTTTCCCCAGAGTTGAAAGTGTATTCAAGTGTTTCTGTCCAGTTAATGAAATTTCAGCATTAATTTCGTCCGTCGTTTTCTCTTTTTTGTACTTTACTTACGAGAGTAGAAACACCGAGCGTGGTGAGTGAACGGTTAACGTTCTGGCCTCACATTCGGTAGGACGTGGGTTCGAATCCCGGTCCGGCCATCCAGATTTGGGTTTTCCATGGTTTCCCCAAATCACTCTAGGTGAATGCCGGGATGGTACTTTCAAAAAGGCCATGGCCGAATTCCTTCCTGTTTCTTGCCTCCCAGTCCTTTCTCGCCTCTAATGACCTCGATGTCGGCGAGGCGTAAAATCATAAAAAGTGAGCAGAAATAATGGGATACTGGATTTATTTATTTCGTGTCAAAAACACTGCTTTTACAAATTGTCAGAAACAGTAATAACAATAACAGAAATAAAATTATGTCAATAAACACCAAAGAGTTCATATAATGGATGACCAAAAGTCAGCAACTTGTTTGGCATTGTCACTGGCGCGAAAGAAGTCTTTCAGAGTGCAGGTTGATGGGCACTGCGGGCAATTGTATAAATGCTGAATGGTCTGTTCTGCCCCACACTCACACGCAGTATTAGGATCTTCAAGATAATGCCATCTTGCCAAGTTATCTTTGGTCCTATCCACTCCACTTAGCGGTCTCCAGGTCTTCCAGTTGACGTTTCCACCTGGTGGTAGTGCCTCTACAGTAGCTATCCATTGACTCACACGAGTCATTATTGCTCGCCACATATTGAGGCTGGCAACTTCCGGCGGTCTATCTAAAGCAGCTGTCGTCCTAAGGAAGATTTTTCTAGATTTGAGCCTTTGTCTGGGGAGTTGATGCCCGAATAAGGGATGAGCAGCGTTTTGATTAGCCGGATCCTGGATTAAAGATAATTCTTCTTAATATGAGATAACATTTTGAGATGTTTATGGTAAAGGACCTGATCTATGAATCAGATTTGTTAGTCGTGTTGCTGATGAATAATTAGTGCGTGTTATATACCAGCGATCGCGGTTGAACTGGTTGCGGTAGGTCTCAGTACAGTAGGTGGTGCTGCCGCCTGTTGGTTATTATTTATTGCCGGGCAGGCGGTGGCGATATTGCGCGGGGAGCCACGCTGTAATTAGATTGGGGATCTATTGCGTCGCTGCGGCCGCCGACGTGGGGTCGGTGGCAATATTCATGGCGAAGGCCGAGGGGGGGGGGGCGTTAGCTGTATAAACACGGACCCCTCGGTGACCCCTCGCGGGGAAAAAGAGGCATTACCGTGCTTAGAAAGCACTAGGTTAGCAGCGCCGCAGTGATTTGTCACGTAAGGGTGTTAACGTTCGGGGTTTAACGGCGGCGCGCCTTGGTCATACATCAGCCCCGAGGAGCTGGGGTGGGGATTTCGTAAATGGGGTATCATTCCGGCATTACGGGATTAATGATTCGGTGGCGCAGCGAAAATTAACCTCTGGGAGGCTGTGCGGGAGGAGGAGGGTTGGTGCTGCACGTGCACGGGAGTCATTAACGGAGTCCCGCAGCGCTATTGAGTCGTCAGTCAGCGGTCAGCGCTCTGCCTGCCACTAATTGTTTCCGAAGGTGTCGACTGGCATGAACCGAAGAGGAGTAGCAAACTTCGAGATGACCGTAGCTATTAAGAAATGTTGAAATGGATTCGGAAATAACGGATGACTAGATGTCGACTCCCATAGCCGATAAGACCGAGCGTGGTGGGTGAGCGGTAACGCTCTGGCCTCTCATTCGGGGAACGCCGGTTCGAATCCCCGTCCGGGCATCTAGATTTGGGTTTTCCATGATTTCCCCAAATCACTCCAGGCGAATGCCAGGATGCTTCCTTGAAAAGGCCATGACCGAATTCCTTACCGTTGGCAGTGATTGCGTACTGCCGATAGAAGTGAAAACTTGAAACTATCAATATCATACGCGTAACACTTCATACTTATAGCAACAGATATATTCAATAATAATAAATCCGTGTAGTTGTAATGAACTGGTGACTAGGTTTCTAGTGGCTGCGCATTCCGCTCCTGTCTAAGCCGCCTTAACTAAAAACTGAGTCCACAACCCGAAGGTTGGTCGAATCTTTTCGAAGGAGATGAACAGTTCCAGTGCAGTGTCAGAGGCAGGAAAGCCAATTCCTTTTCTCAGGGGGCTACAGTTTAACGTGGCATCAGAACCACGGAACGACCTTGCGCAGCTCATATAATCAAATACAACTCAAAGTTCCTGCTAACCACGGGAGTTGAACCCGCAACCGGAACGAGAAACTTTCGGAGGTAAGCGCCTTAACCGCTGATCTACAGGTCTATACCAAAAGTAGTAGGACTGATTTAAAAACAAAAAAAAATGTTGAAGATATCTTTACAATTCCTTAATCCTCTTTGAAATAGCACCCTTAGGCAGCTACACACCAAAAATTACACTGCTGCCATTGGCCGTACGCCTTCTGGAAGTCAGTTTCGGGGACGCTGTTGAGAGCCCTCGTCGATGCTGCTTCAACGTCCTGGATTGAGTCAAACCGCTGTTCCTTCAGCTGCCTTTTCATCCGTGGTAATAAAAAAAAAAGGTCAGTTGGAGCCAGATTGGGACTGTAGGCGGGGTGCAGCAACGTGGCAACGCTGAATCGGGCCAATAGTTGCCTTCTTCATCCTCCCGTCCAATGAAGGCTCGCATGAGCAAATCAAAGATCAAGACAATGCTGATCGTGTTTTTTGACCGTCGCGGGGTGATTCATAAGGAGTTAGTTTCCCCTGGGGAAACTGTCAATTCGAACTTTTACTTGCAAGTGTCAGCCCGCCTGTGAGACCGAGTGAATCGTGTCCGACCAGTCATCTCCGCCAACTGGAATCTGCATCACGACAATGCGCCGTGCCAAGGCGCGCCGTCATGAGCCAACTGTTAGCCTGAATTGACATTGCCGCGTTGCTGCAGCCCGCCTACAGTCCTGATTTGGCTCCATCTGACTTTTCTTACTCACATGGATGAAAAAGCAGCTGAAGGAACAGCGGTTTGACTTAATCCAGGACGTTAAAGCAGCATCGACGAGGGCTCTCAACAGCGTCCCCGAAACTGACTTCCAGAAGGCATATGGCCAATGGCAGCAGCGTAATTTTTGGTGTGTAGCTGCCTAAGGGTGCTATTTCAAATAGGATTAAGGAATTGTAAAGATATCTTCAATAATTTTTTTTTTTAAATCAGTCCTACTACTTTTGGTATATACCATGTATTGTTGTGCAGTATACGTGTGTTAAGTATTGTCATAAACGGATAAAAACTGTGGGTTTGTATGAACAACGTTGACAGAAATTAAGCGAGGGTTCACGTTTTTGTAAATCAAACGAAACGGCATGTTTCTATTTGTTTTAAAGTACAAATATGCAAAGTTACATCTAAATCCTATTAAAACTGTGTGTTTTTATGAAGAACATTGTAAAATAATCATTTTTATATATTAGATATACTAGTTAAACTATACTTTCATAACTGTCCAAGTGTAACACGTCACACTTATATATTTTTAACATTAGCATGTTGGCGATACGAACTCATAAGATTTTAACCATCCATAAAGTGTACAACCTGCATTTCATACGGGCAACACCTGATAGCGTGACGGTGACGGCGCGTCATAGCATGTCGGTGACGGGAAGATGCGAACTCATAGATTTACCCCCGTCCAAACTTTGCCTAACACACTTTTAGAAGTTTTCACGAGATAACTGGTTCTATACTCAAGCGATTTTCCATAACCATGTTGGCTAGCTCGAATGGTCATACGTTTGATGTGATGATCACCGTACTCGGTATACTAAGCATTAGGTGGTGACGCTTGTGTCAGGAATTCGGGAGAGCGTGGGTTCAAACCTCCTGTGGCCATCTGCATTTCGGTTTTTCATGGTTTCCCGAAATAACTCCTGTTCATGGCCCTTATCCTCTCTTGGTTATGACGATATCAACGTCGACTAGCCCCTTGTTACGCATCCATTGCAACCGTCTTTTGAACTGACTGCAGTGGTTTGGTTTCTAAGTGTTGCTGTTTGTGTGGATGGATCTGATTTGTCAGTGTTCAGTTCAAATAAAATTGAGTTTAGAAGAAGTGTTTATTTCATTATTGTTTTTAAAAAGGAGAAAGTGTTATTTTATTTATACAAGTATGCTGAATGTGGAAAAGTTTTCTCTTTCAGATTTGAATAAATTAAAGCACGGAGTAATTTCAAGATTGGCACAAGGTCATCTTATGGATGAAACGATCAGTAATATTCCCATATATTTAACTGAGACTATAAAGGATAATTAAATAATAATAACGGTAATAACACGTCAAAGACAACACAATAACTTCAGTTTCCTTACACAATCGATCAGTGTCTTCAATCGCTTTTCCTACACAGGCTCCCATTGTTTCCTCGGTTCTGTATTCACTTCGAAACACTGGTAGCTTGCCTAAATTAAGTATAAATTTAGAAACTGAGGTATTTAATTGATTTTTATTATCTGGAACACCTATTTGCCACTAAGTAATACGGACAGTCCTGAAATCTTATCCATCTCATCCATTTCCTGAAATTTCATATTTTCTGAATCATTCGGTCATTTCTAAGATAAGACCATAAAACGATAGACGCCATCATCAAATTTTATACCCCAGCGTGTTATATCTGCTTGTGAGGTTTCTAGATCTTTTCATCTGATCCGAAGTTGTCCTGCATTACGTAATCCTTATGGTCTGTATTTTAATAGTGTCTTTGAGAGTCTGCTGTCATTCATGATACCGATATGTTCTTTATATTTTTGCTATATTCCTTAATTCGTATCTTTTATTCCCAGCTCCTCCCTCATCTCCCTATTACTTCAGGTTACTGCTGGTACAGTCAGTAATAAACACATTACAAATAATATTCGTGAATATTAAACTGTAAGAGCACGTGAGCGTGAGTAGTTGCAGGCAGTTAGCCAGAACTGACCGCTTAGGAACAGGAAAACTTCTTGAACAATAGCATAAAAGCTAGCAGTCTCTAGAGGCAATCTACAGTGACCTAGAAAAAGGGTCGGGTAATTTTTTCCCGTTCGCGAAAGACGCATAATATGACACAATTTCTGTTAGCACGGAATCCAGTCTAGGAGACTTTACTAAGCGGTGTTGACTAGGAGTATCTTTCAACAAATTCTCTGACACGAATACTTGCGACGTGGAGAATGAATAATTTTAAAACATTTCAGTACCTAAAAGTTTGCTTCGTTTTCAGAGAACCTCATAGTCACGTGTGTATATAAAACACAAATAAATCGCTCGTATGTGTGGAGATAGTGACAGAATATATTTAGCAATAAAAATTGTTAATAATTATCGTTAAATTTTATTTTTTTCTCAGCCTATCATCGAGAGACGACGCAACCCTAACGCCAGTAATGGTTAAAACACATCAACTAGTGGGAGAGAAGGACATCGGAGTTTCCTTGGGAAGAAAACAAAGCGACGGATTTAAATTGATGCTGTGACTTGATACCGGTTCTGATGCTGAATGCTTCTACTTGGTGGTATATTTGGCTTTCGTTACATCAAACTTACTGCTGCACAAGCATGTCTGCAAGTCACTGTAAACTTATGTTGTTCGACAGTGAATTATAAAATATTGTCTTAGTATAAGTAATATACCAGTGTCCAATAGCGAGACAGTATTGTTACACGCAGTCATTGCCATGCAATTATGTGAAGAAACATTACCGTCCAAATATGTATTAGTGAGGAACATGGTGCTTGCTGCTAACTGAACGCATCTGTATGGTAATATCAGCGATTTAACCTCTGCAAATTCAAAATCTAAATATTGTAGCAATCCTAACTTGCCCTGCTGATGCAAATAATGTGATAGGACTTTTCGAGTTCTGCTTATCGTTTAACCCATTTTTGATCTGGAAGATTTGGATTGATACTCAATTTGTTTGTTAATTTCCTTAATTAATGATACAAGTAATAAAAAAATTTGAAGCTTAAATTTCTATTTCAATAAATTGTTATGAATTTGTTAATTTCGTTTGGTCTATCAGTTCGTGTGGAAGTAATATAATCCCCCCTATACTTTGTAATAATTGATTTATATTTCAAAAGCATTATTTTAATACGAATTATTTTACATGGCACCCAAATGAATGATATCAACAAGGCAGACAATCAAAATAATTAATATTCATAAAGGCATATTTTATTTTGTATCATTTTAAAATGATTGTGTGGTGTACCACAGCCTGCCACATATCTTAGAAATCCAATAGCTGCATTATGAATTCTTGCCATTTGTTTTTTTCTTATAACACATGTTTCACTTAGAAACAGTATTTCTGGAATCAACAATGTTTTTGTGAAATTGGTTTATTAACCTCTCTTTACTTTCCCTCGTAGATTGCCTAACTCACTAAGTATGCGATATCAGAATAAAGATTTTCACCTCTAAGATGCTGCGAAAGAGACATAGACTTGCAACGGTGAAGAGCTGTGGTGTCGTCCATCCTGGCAGTGAAGCTACCTCGCACCCCTCCATCCGCTCTAGTCTTCGCATCCTCTTCCCCCCCCCCCTATCAGTTTGGAACCTCTACTGTAGAGCAAAATTTTGAACTGAATGGAAAATAAAATATATATTAAAAAAAAAAATGAAAGTCTTTGGGGACTGCCGACAGAAGTGAAAACTTAAAACTATGAATTTCAAATGTTCAACACGTCATACTTATAGCTACAGATATACCAAATAATAATAATTCCGTGTGGTGGTATTGACCTGGTGACAGGGCTTCTATTGGCTGCGTATTCCGTCCCTGTCTTAGGCGCCTTATCCTAACCCGGTAGAGCTACCAGATCTAGAGCACCTACAGTTTAACTTGGAATCCCAACCGCGGAAGCGTTCTGGCGTACTTCACATTACACAGCAAGCGGTGCCAAAGGTGAAGGTCGAGTTAATGTTTTATGAAAATCCTCGCCGAGAGAGGCATTCGAACCAGGGACCTTTCGTTCCCCCGTCAGACACCTTAACCATTGAGCCACCAGACCGCTACAGAAATACTGTTAACATTAGCATGTGGATGACGCGAACTCAAAATTTTACGCATCCAAAAATCACCCAACGCCGCAGAAAGAATATTTCACTTCAAAAACTAAAAACCTAACTTAGTCCACAACCCGAAGGTTGATCGAATCTTGCGGAACGAAATGTACCAATCTGTTATATCAGAGTCAGGAAGGCCAATTCCTTTCCTCAGGGGCCTAAAGCTTTAGGTGGAATCAGAACCAATGAACGTCCTGACGTAGTTCATATAATCAAATACAACTCCTAAAAATTCCTACTCACCACGGGATTTAAACCCGCGACCGGGAAGAGAAACTTTCGGCAGTAAACGCCTTAACCGCTGTGCTGCCAAACCGCGCTGTTTTGAAGTATACGTATGCTAAGTAGGCCTACCACCAAAATCGGATAAAAACTGTGGGTTTGTATGAACAACGTTGACAGAAATTAAGGTGAGGGGGGAAAGAAGGAGAAGGTTTGGGTTTTTGCAAAGTATTTTTCTATTTGATTTAAAGTATACGTATGCAAAGTTTCATCAAAATGGGATAAAAGCTGTGTGTTTGTATCAAGATCATTAATAAAAACGATCATTTATTTTTATATGATAAATACAAATATAATCTATACTTTCACTGCTGTCCAAGCACAACACGTCATAGGGGACGTCCATAAATTACGTGAGGTGAAATAGGGGGGGGGGTCCAGCGAAATCTCACCAAAGGGGAGGAGGGGGTGGGGTCAAGGAAATCTCACGGGAGATTTTGGAAAAAATTTTGGATTGTAAAGATAAAAAAAAAAAAATAGGTCTACAAATGACGCGAAAGCCGATTTTAGGGGGTATTTCGTCGAAAAGTTTGGGTGTAACCGACTTTGCGAGGGTGAGTCCTTAAAAAAAAAGGTCACAAAAAGTTGCGAAGACGATCTCTAGGGGGGGGAGGGGGAGGGTCTCACGGGACCCAGATCTCACCAGAGAGGGGGGGAGGGGGTCCGAAAATCCGGAAAAACACCTCACGTAATTTATGGATGCCCCCATACATATCGCTACGGATATACTGTTAACATCATCATGTTGGTGACGCGAATCCATAAGATTTTACCCATCCAAAAAGCGCCTAACGCCCATATTTTACACACAACACGTCGTAGCATGTCAGTGACGGAAAGTCACGGATCACTAAACTTGTATGTTGTTGACATTTAAGACATATGCTATTATATTGTACCACTATAACATAATAAATGCATGTTTAAAATTGTTATGTAAACAGAGTTATGAAATTGAAAGTAAACTACCAAAAGTGAAAAAACTCTCGATACTTATAAACAAGATGAATAACAGTGTTTTGCCTGCAGACCACCTGCCATATCTTCGCTGGTGTAGAGTGAAATATGTTTTTGCTACTGCAGCGGATTACGCGGGTAGTTGTTGGACCCCTCTGTCTTACCCCTCGCGCAGTGTCAACTGGCTTTTGAGCGCGTCGTGTTCCGCTACGCGCACCATTATGTGTCGGCGGGGGGTATGTCAGGGACGGGGGTATTTCTTGGGCTGTTTGTTAATATAGCTGATCCCCCGAGACGAGCACAGCGGTGCATTAGCCTGCGATGACACACTCTGCCGGCAGGGGAGGGAAGAGCAGCGGCCACATGTAGCAACGGAGTCGCCCGCAAACAATACACCAGCCTTATACTCGACCCCAGCACTACCAGTGAACAGAGAATAATGTGAATTACTAGTGAGTGACGTAGTGATTGCTTATTAACTGGATAAAGTGCGATACATGGGAATCACGTACTTCGCTCTGGGTCAAACTTATTATTTGCTTTAGTGTAAAATCTGATCTCCCAATAATAAAACATTTAGCAGAATGCAAGAGTGGGCATTTCCATTGAAGCTACCTTCTGAATGAGTCAATGGAATCTGTGACATAGCAGAGGCATTTCATAAGAAAACCATATTTTTGTGCCATGAGATTAAACAAATATCGATATATTTACCCCTATAGAAAAGAAATGTAAGTTAGCGGACATAAAGATTGATCAGTTGCTTTGAAACCATTTCACTGCTGAAGAACCTTGCATTCTTCGAATACTATAAGTCCGATGTAGTTCCTAGAGGAATATGAGTTGTGTACAATAAATGTAAAACTGTTGAAAGCAAAAGAACTGAGTTACTTATAATTATAACCAGTCACGCGATATATTTAACTTCATTCACACTGACATGCAGTCCTCAAAGGACATTATTCTCGTGGTAAAAGTAAATGCCTCCTCGTTGTATGGTAGAAATACAGTTTTTTATTTCAACATTTGATGCTGGAATAATTTCATCATCACCGTTTGTTTTATCTTGGAACGATATTCAAATACGCCTAAACTACTTTATGGTAAACGCAGATACTAGTATAACTTCTTCGTACAAAGTTGGACTATTTTCTCGATAGTGACTTAACACGTGGTTATTTGTATTAGGAAGAAGTATAACATCATTTTGATCACAGGAAAATAAATGATTGTCTCTTTTAATCTACCGTAAAGGTGCGTACATGAACTACTTGGCTTGGTCTAAGGGGGGGGGGGGGGTTTGATAAGCTATGCTGGGCTACGAGGGTAGTAGTGGTGGGGGGTTTAGGAGCCAAGCCGCGAAGCTTTTCATTCATATTATTTGTCACAGTTAAAAAAAGGTACTGAACGCATAACAGCATGTGAATATTTATTTCCGTCATTTAATTGTCTCCGTATGTAATTTACGACAATCTGATAAGAGAAAATTTTACAAAATGTCTTCTGGAATCAATAGAAAAAAAAAAAAAACTAAGAGTCACGCGGGGGATGTTGTAAAGCAGAAACCAAGTCAGGCTACGTGGGGGGAGGTGGGAGGGGCGGTCAGAGGAGGCAAAATGGGGCTACGTAGTTTATAAATGCTCCCTAAAGACTTTCTGGTTGCGACAAAAACGACTAATTCATGTTTTATAAATGTGTTGACTTTACTCGCTATCTGTTGATTCAATTGTACGAAATCCCACAGTCTTTTTATTTTCGTTTTTAGATTTTTTCTCGTAAATAAAGTTTGCTATGCTGATGGTATGGAGTGAATGTTGAAATCTGTTCATAATTTTCCCTATTTTCGCTGTTTATTCTGGCAGAAAGGAGGAACATACAATCATCCACTTTAAGACTAAGGAAAGTCACGATCACGATCACTGGTGGCAAGGTTGTAAATCACTGCATAATTGCACCTCTGGTTTGGCCAGCACCTTTAACACTAAACGCTATTTGTCGTACCGCCAAATTGTTAATTTAAAGGTAAAGTGCGTCTATTCCGGGCGTCTACGATTAGGGTGTTTCCGAGAAATGCTACACGCTTCTTTCTACAGTCATAAGTATACTTATCGCCAAGAGAGTATAAGAAATATTTGTTAATAAAATTCTAGTGCATAAAGGAGTTAAACCAGTGGAAGTTTCTATCTTCACACATGTCCTCTCAAAAGGTGCGTCAAAAATCAGGATCCCGTTCACGAAAACAAGAGAGCAACTGTATAGGAAATCATTGAATTGTGATGCGAATAATCTTTCAAGTTGAGTGGCAGCCCAGAATCAGGAGTATTCGGGAGGACGCGGACTCGAAACCTCATCTGGCCATTTAGATTTCGATTTTCCATGGTTCCCTAAATCACTACTGACGAATATCGGGATGATTCCTTTAAAAGATTATGATAGAATTCCTCCCCGTTCCTTATCCCCAGTTCTTTCGCAACTATAAAAACCTCAAAGCAAAAAGAAAAGTTCAGTACTCGAAGAATACTGAACGGTGTTCAACGGGGTGAAAAGCTGAAAATAAATTTTTAAAAAAATTGTTGTTTAAAAATGAAAATGTCAATACATTATTAGAAGGTGGAAGCAAAGCCGAGGAATGGAGGCAGAATTGAAGTAAGACTCCTTGAAATTGTGGGGAGTTATCGCCTCTGTTGGTTGAGGAAGAAATCTGAACGAAACAAAACAATGGGGTGCCACGACCATGGAGGGGGGAGGGACCAAAAGTGTCGGGGAGGTAGTTACGGGAATGGAACTGCCTCCATGGCCGAGAACTGCCCAGAGGAACTCAATGATACCTTAGTCGATCGGCCTCGGCTTTTTAACTTCTGTAAACCTCCTCTGCAACTCGTGTCGTTGCAGTTAAGTACTTAGTAGAAGATTTGTGATTTTAAATAAAATGTTTAACTGTTATACAGCTAACAGTAGTTCTTTTGTAATAGAATTTTAAGTTATAAACAATGTTTTTGCTTCATTAAATCTTTTCTGAAACACGTAATGTATCAGTTTAGCAATGGGCAGTAATTTCTCTTATGTACGGTACCTAAATGCATTTGTTTGCAGTTAAGTACCTAGCAGTAATTTATCTTGTGAACTAAATAAAAAGTCAAAATATATACAATATTCGTTGTTTCACTCGCAATTTGGCTAAAAAAAATCGTATTTACGCTAACACTAGCTTCGACTAATACGTGCCTCCACTTTTTTCCGAGACAATGCCTTTTATTTATACTTATGGTTTTATGCCTCGTCGACGTCGAAGTCATTAGAGGTGGGATGGGACTGGGGACAAGGAACGGGAAGGAATTCAGCCATGGCCTTTTGAAGGAAGCATCCCGGCATTCGCCTGGACTGATTTGGAGAAACCATGGGAAACCCAAATCTGAATGGCCGGACGTGGATTCGAAACGGCGTCCTTCCGAATGCGAGGCCAGAGCGTTAATCGCTCACCCACCACGCTCGGTTTTACGCATTGTCGAGATCATCAGAGGAGGGTGGGGGTTGTAGACAAGGAATGGCAAGGAATTCGGGGATGGAATTTTGTTGGACCCATCCCAGCATTCGTCTGAGAAGCCGAAATATGGATAGCTAGATGTGGATTTGACCACATGTTTCCTAAACGCTAGGACCCAGCATTACCGCACATGCACTCGGTATAATCATTGTAACAATTGGATTAAATTTTGGTAATTAGAAAAAATTGGTATTATTTGGTGGTTGAAATAATTAAGTCGTTAAATACAAAGACATTTTGTTCAAAGTTTTCAGGTCACTTTGACTCAATGTATCATACACATTAATTTTTACTGGTCGTCAGTGAATATTAACCTCCCTAAACTTTCTGAAAACGATTTTAGGTTATTTAAATAACTCTTGAAGCACAGTTTATCATTTAAAAATTACACATTTATTTATTTTGTACGTAAATACACTCCTGGAAATTGAAATAAGAACACATTGACGCCGGTGTGTAAGACCCACCATACTTGCTCCGGACACTACGAGAGGGCTGTACAAGCAATGATCAAACGCACGGCACAGCGGACACACCAGGAACAGCAGTGTTGGCCGTCGAAGGGCGCTAGCTGCGCAGCGGTTGGGCACCGCCGCAGTCAGTGTCAGCCAGTTTGCCGTGGCATACGGAGCTCCATCTCAGTCTTTAACACTGGTAGCATGCCGCGACAGCGTGTACGTGAACCGTATGTGCAGTTGACGAACTTTGAGCGAGGGCGTATAGTGGGCATGCGGGAGGCCGGGTGAACGTACCGCCGAATTGCTCAACATGTGGGGCGCGAGGTCTCCACAGTACATCGATGTTGTCGCCAGTGGTCGGCGGAAGGTGCACGTGCCCGTCGACCTGGGTCCGGACAGCAGCGACGCACGGACGCACGCCAAGACCGTCGCATCCTACGCAGTGCCGTAGGGGACCGCACCGCCACTTCCCGGCAAATTAGGGACACTGTTGCTCCTGGGGTATCAGAGAGGACCATTCGCAACCGTCTCCATGAAGCTGGGCTACGGTACCGCGTACCGTTAGGTCGTCTTCCGCTCACGCCCCAACATCGTGCAGCCCGCCTCCAGTGGTGTCGCGACAGGCGTGTATGGAGGGACGAATGGAGACGTGTCGTCTTCAGTGAAGAGAGTCGCTTCTGCCTTGGTGCCAATGATGGTCGTATGCGTGTTTGGCGCCGTGCAGGTGAGCGCCACAATCAGGACTGCATACGACCGAGGCACACAGGGCCAACACCCGGCATCATGGTGTGGGGAGCGATCTCCTACACTGGCCGTACACCTCTGGTGAACGTCGAGGGGACACTGAACAGTGCACGGTACATTCAAACCGTCATCGAACCCATCGTTCTACCATTCCTAGACCGGCAAGGGAACATGCTGTTCCAACAGGACAATACACGTCCACATATATCCCGTGCCACCAACGTGCTCAAGAAGGTGTAAGTCAACTACCCTGGCCAGCGAGATCTCCGGATCTGTCCCCCATTGAGCATGTTTGGGACTGGATGAAACGTCGTCTCACGCGGTCTGCACGTCCAGCACGAACGCTGGTCCAGCTGAGGCGCCAGGTGGGAATGGCTTGGCATGCCGTTCCACAGGACTACATCCAGCACCTCTACGATCGTCTCCATGGGAGAATTGCAGCCTGCATTGCTGTGAAAGGAGGATATACACGGTACTAGTGCCGACATTGTGCATGCTCTGTTGCCTGTGTCTATGTGCCTATGGTTCTGTCTGTGTGATCATGTGTTGTATCTGACCCCAGGAATGTGTATATAAAGTTTCCCATTCCTGGGACAATGAATTCACGGTGTTCTTATTTCAATTTCCAGGAGTGTATGACAAAACCACCACGTGGCCTTTTATATTTGTCAAATCTCATTTGATAGAGTTCAATGTTCCAGCAAATAAAAACTTTCCATTCGAGTTTTCTTTTACGCACAGCAATTTTCATAGTTGAAGGGATATTTTTATTCGAGAAAAGTCACTTAACACTCTATCAATTTAATTTTTCCTAATTCCCAAGGTCTTTCGACCTGTTGAAGAATTACGATTTCCTGTATTCCGATTTTACCGTGAATCACTTATGCACCTGCGGTGTAATGTAGAATCCGAACCATAGATCCTACCAATGTATTTTATATATTCAAGTACAACTCTTAAAAATCCCAGCCTCCTCCGGGATTTGAGCCCATGACGCTAACTTCCGAAAGAAAGTGGCTTAACCACGGAGCCAAACTGTTTCTTCTATTTTCTACACGCCACGGCCGTTTGCATAGTCCTCTTGTCATTCCTTGACGTGGCTGGCAAAAACTTATGGATGTCAGTGAAATGTCACATCACTACCAAATTAATTCTTCCCAAGTTGTTCGCACAGTGGCTACATCTTTACAATCAACTGTTCATCTACAGACGCTACCTACTGCCGGCCTTGTGTGCCTGTAAACAGGTGTGTCATTGGGTAATTAATCTCTCGTGATCTTGGCTAGGCCAATCGAATTACTTGTACCTAAATTCACACTCATACATACTGCGACTTCTAGCACCTTCTGAATACGGATCAATTCAATTACAAACTGATCACGTTTCCTATAGATGAAACATCCCAAGATCAAAACTAATTTTGTAAAAGAGTTCTCAACAACTAAACGCAGATCTCATTATTTCTTATAATTTCTCCTGCGAGACTGTTCCATTATTATTTACAGTAATTAGAAATCACTTACTTCTACGCCAAACAATTTCAAGGCAGATCCAAGAATATTTATTACAAGTCAGAGGATTGAAAAAAATTTAAATATGTCAGAAGTTTTTATAACTTTTTGCACAAGAAGAGCAATCAGTTTTAATACGCATCCTTTTGTGTTTTGAATCATGGGTACAGCACTACTCGTTTAAACAAAATGGTCAAAATATAATACAGTAGGTATCAGATGCTGTGAAATGACCAATCGATTTGTCTGTTGACGCGCTTTCCATGATCCTTTTTCGAGGTGCTAAAGGTGCCTTGAACGTGAGTTCGAGCCTCCGACCGACCATCCAAATTTGGGTTCTCCATGGTTTCCCCAAACCACTTTTGACTGAGCTCTACAATAACGTTACAGAGTAAACACAGAGGAGGTATTGACTCGACCAAAGATACTAGGCGTCAATACAAAAATGTTCCAGCGATTAACTCACAAACAAAAATTCTGGCTACGACTGACAACTAACTACTTGTCTCTGCCGATCGCTTAAATAAACGCAAAAGAAATTTCGAGATTAAAGCCGCTCGATATTTCTCGAACGGCGACAATGCAGCTAACAATCAAACTCGCACTAAAACAATCAGAATTAATACAAAATCATAAACAATCATTAAGCACACGGAAATGAAAATTAAAGATATTTACACACCAAATTATCAACATATTGAGACTTGACCTCCAAACATCGTGGCTCACCTGAAGTCTTACAATTACAAGTTTTTAATCAATGTTTCATGCATAATACTGTCCTTGAACATATTTATATAGTTTCTCTCCATAAAACAATGTTCATTTACAAAAATTCACAATTAATTACACAGAACCATAATTAATTAATTCCCAGCTTGCTATACAAATTTTTCAAATACCATTTCATACAAGGGCTGCACCTGAGGGCTGTTATACACTCCAGGCGAGTTCGAGAATGGTTCCTTCAAAAGGCCCTGGCAGGGTTCCTTGCCTTCCCTTAATCCCAGCCCTTTCCCTCCTCTAATCACGTCGACGAAGCGTAAAACCGTAAAAAAAACTATCTAAATATGCAATTTCGAAAAAAAAACCAGCTGCTTTGTTTCCATTCTGAGTCCAATGAAAGAGGTCCGTTGCTATTCGGTAACAAAACCACTGCTTACCCGTTGGAAAAGTTGGAAGCCACCCTCTGTCACAACTATGGCAGAACAGGCCAGATAAATGTTGAGGTCACATCGGCTAGTAAACAAATATATGTCAACGAATAAAATCCTCTCGCAAAACTTGCCGAGTTAGTCTATCGATAAAATACGACGTTTCGGCGGTTAAAACTCTGCCACCATTGTCAAGTGACTGCTGCCGGTGAAAAAAAACCTACAGTCTTAAAAATATATGCCAACATTTTCGCAAATGTATATGTCAGTAAGCAATTACAAAGAGACTGAGATCATTGAGCACTAACTTTCCACTGCTTCGTTGCTTACGGGAGCAGCACTTGTGACGATAACGACCACGATATATGTGGCGCTGCGTCGTAACCGCGCACACACGGTGACGTCTTGGGACGTCGCCTGACGACTCATCACGAATTAAATGGCGCGCTCGCCGACTCACACTCTCGGCCAGCAGCCAGCGTCGCGACGCGCCGCGCCGCCCGCCCGCCCGCTTGGTGTTAATGCTGCTGGATAATTTAGTAGCGCGCGGAGGCGAGCGGGAAATGGATAACCGGTGTAGCGGGCGTCCCCGGGGGCGCCATAACTCAGCCGCCGCTTGACGGATAGTTGCGGCGCCGCGCGGCGCCGGCCTCGCATACGGCGCACTCGGCCGCGCGACTCGGCTCGCCCGGGGGACCCAGAAGTGAGCGTAAAAAAAGGAAGCCGTATCGACACGGGCCGCGCAACGACGGAGCTCACGATTTATGCACAAGCGGTTGCCAGCAACCTGCTCGCTCCGTGTATCACTTTGTCGGACGGGCGCCGCGCAGTTTTGATCAAACTGATGCTATATCTACTCGAACCATGCTTGTATCAACAGAGCTCGCAGTTATGTGGCTCGAAAGATAAAGTGGTCAAGATTTAAATCTTTATATTGGCTTAAATTGCAGAAAAACTATGACGTAACAGATTCGTCATTTTTGGAATGCACTGAGATTTTTCAGATTAATATATTAAGAATACAGTTACTTTTTAATAGCTAATATCTACCGCGATCACATAGCTCTATCGAGAATAAAAGAATAGATATTAGAATATAGAACAATAGATATTAGTCGAAGAATGAGGAATAGTGCATGAAAGGGAAAAGATAACGATGACCACAAACTGGTACTCAATTTCATGCTTAAGGGAGTGGGATTTTTATTTTATTATTATTATTTTTTTTTTTTTAAATGGGCAAGGGTGTGAGGATTGGAACAAAATACCGAGTGAAGTGATGAACAATTTACCAAAAACGCTGAAGGAATTTAAAATTCACAAAAGAAGATGCGAAGGAATTTAAGACTTAAATTATATAAGATTAATGATTGTTATTTTTTTTTTTTTTTTTTTTTTTTTCGTATCGTCATGGGTCTAGAATAGTTCCAGTTTATAGGATGAAAGATTCCGACAGGTTGACCTGATTTGGCCAAATATAAACTTGACCTGTCTTTCAGTGTGAATAAAATCTCTTGAGCTTGAAGAACTCAGAAGCATTAATAAAGGTAGGTATTAAACACGAACACGGACTATAGCGCAATCGTATAATTGCTTAAATATAAATTTTACTTCTATTTGATCCTTAAAGTTCACTCTGCAAAAATTAAAAAAAAAATCTGGAATTTTTTTAATTTTTTTTTTTTTTGAGAACTTAATATACATTCCATATTATTAAAGAGTTGAGCATAATACACATTCCATATTATTAAAGAGCTGAGCAACTCTGAACAAATGAATTGCCAGTATAGTCGATTCGGTAACATATTTGGTCTGATGTCCACTTAAAGTAACCTAATAACTCAAATACCGCGAACATGAACAAAGACCGTTAACGAAAGTAGTAAGTAAAATAACTACAAAGCAAATAAACCGTAAAGCATAAAATTTGGGGAGGCCACAACATCAGTGAAAGTTTTAATTACACTGAAATTTATCTTAAGGCGGAAAAACAATTGGCATTCGTGGTTATAGCAGAGACCATGAGTAATTTAATTTTTTAAAGGATTTTTAAGTTGCTTTCATTAGCAACGTTTTTTCAGACGTAAAGTTTATCAATATTTTTTTAACTATGAAACGCCACGAAAAGCAAACTTAATGAATGTTTTATGACATTTAATTTGGTAGCAGTTGCTTAGCTATTAAATGCCCCGAATTTCTTCTACTGGTACTTCTGGTCGCTGTAATGCGAGCGAAGGTTGACACGTGACACCATTCTCCAGCCAATAGCTATAGAGGTTGATGAATAAGTTAGCTTAGGAAATTATATAATGGATAGTTAAAAAGATAAAATAAAAAGGGGTAGTTGGATGTGTGTGTTCCATCGCAATTACCGAGCGTGGTGGGTGAGCGGTTAACGCTCTGCCCTCGCATTTGGGAAGACTGCGGTTCGAATCCCCATCCGGGCATTCAGATTTGGGTTTTTCATGGTTTCCCCAATTCACTCCAGGCGGATGCCGAGATGCTTCCTTCAAATGACGATGGCCAAATTACTTCCCGTTCCTTCTCCACAGTCCCATCCCGCCTCTAATGACCTCGACGTCTACGAGGCGTAAAGCCATAAGTAAAAAAAGGGCATCGCAATTAAATTAAATTAAAAAGATTTAAAATTAATAATCCGAACTCCATTTTTAAAGCCAGAGAAATTAATATTTTCACTGCTGCTATTTATAAATTGGACGCCGTGAAGACAAAATGGCATGAAAATGTAACCAATATTTCATTGCAGATCACCTATTGACTACAGTCTAATGTGTTTTGCCCGAACTGTTAGGCAAATGGGATCATGTATCAGAATTGAACATTTCTGTAAGATAGGAACACAGCAAACATTTAGTGCGAGGTTACTTAATATGCTGAAAGTTTGAATTTGTTCTTTTGTTAACCCAGTTGTTTCTAATAAGATGAGAATTTCGGTTTCCGGACTAAAATTAAAAGAAATGATCGACGTGTACCCACAATAATGGACAAAACATATCTGTGTCATAGACTGGAACCGAATTACAGAGGCTGCATGGTTCGCATGACGGTAACATCGTTCTTGAATTGTTCTGGAAGAATCTAGTTAAAATAGTTTTTCGGACAGCCATATGAAATCGAGAGAAACAAGTAGACGGTAGGTGCCCCATTATACGTCACAGTCTATTTACTTCCAGTTCATTATCAACTCGAAACGAACAAGTGATCAATTCCTATAATCGACTCCACCCATTTTTTTTTTTTTTTTTTTTACGATGGACTGCGGTAAAGAGCCATTTAAAACATCAGTTACATGATTTAGTATATTAACATTATTGCATTGTGTGCGTTTATGCTTCACCCCAGATCATTTACTTGAGATGTAGTGTGGGGCCATTGATAGTACAATTCACCTATCAAGAAAACGTATTCGCATTTGTGGACAACCCTCAGGTAACCGTGCACAGTGTATTAACATTGGGGATGAGGATACCGGTAAATATTATCATCATTTTTTCGTGCCGCCGGCGTCATAGTCTTTTCTCTTTTTCAGTTGCAGACTGTTTTAATGTGCCACTATGTAGACATATTAACAATAATATCGTGTTATCGTAATAATCTAGTGACAGGGTTTCTATTGGCTGCGCATTCCGCCCCTGCCGTAGCCGCCTTAACCTAACCTGGGAATCCTACCGGGTATAGGGGACATACAGTTTGTCGTGGAATCCGAACCACGGAAGCGTTCTGGCGTACTTACATTGCACAGCTATTGCCAGAGGTGAAGGTCGGATTAAGTGCCAATGAAAATCCTCGCCGAGACAGGGATTTGAACCGCAGTCAGACGCCTTAACCACTATGCCACCAGACCGTGGACATAAAGCGGTATAACTGGTCTGGTGTTTCGGCCGTTCTGAATAAGGTTTTTGTGAAGTTTTCCATGATCAGCTATGCGAGTGGTTTAATGTTGGACCATCTTTATACTTAATATTTCGTTGTTAACGGGAATCAAACATTAAGCCAAAGAAAGTCTCTTCTATATTTTTACAACCTAGTGTGTATCAATACAATATTCTCCAGTTTTCTTCTTCAGTACATAATTTGATGATTTTGTATTTCATTATAAATTTCTGTTAATATTTCATATATTTAGATACATCTTTAAACTTCTGATATCTGTAAATGGTGACTGCAAAATAAACACGCGGGCAGCCAAGATTTTTCTTAACATTGTCATCAGCTTCTTGTCGTTAAGACCTGAGAATTCTTCAGTCCATCTAGTATTTAATTCCAGTCTTAGCTAGAGGTATTTTCGAAGGTATTTTTTATATTTTGTCTCTTTATTTTGTGGTGCTGCATGTTTCTATTCATAAAAACTAAAACACAATTTAAACAAAATCATTTTAATTACAAGCATTCATTTAATCTTTCAAAAAACTCATATTTTTCCGAGGATGTTTGATTCTTATTTTCTAAATAGTTCCAACTCCGAGCTAATGAATTTCCTAGATATTTTTTCTATTTGTTTTCAATCATAATGTACTAATAATGTATTCTTATTCTGAAATTTTCAGACTAACCTTATCGTCAAACCGATTTTTATATTACATCTACACTCTTTCCCACTTATCTGAAATCGTCCACAAATAGTTCCATCTCTTCTTTTGACTTTATCAGTATCACTACACATACAGTGTGATTTATCTTGTTTATGTTTTATTTTTATTATTAATGGTGTTCTACTCTTAAAGCTCTTGAGCCAGCTGAGAGTGTTTTGATGGTTTTCTCAAGTATATTAATCATTTTTACGTGATTAGCGTGCACAACGATAAAGATAATACAGTATGAACTCGACATTATAATGAACACGTTCACGCCTTAGACCGATCGAAGAGGCTAACTGCCGGCATCGTCCTTATTTATCCAGAAGCGCTTAAATTTGTTAAATATCTGCTATACTTCTCTTCCTTTGTCCCTCTTTTCAGTTTCGATAACTTATCTATACTTAATGTTTTGTATAAAATACTCTAAATGTGACTCATTTATCTGGTTCATCTTGGTATATTTCAAGATTTTCATCAACACACTTCACTACGTCAAGAGCTTTTTTATTCTAATTTACACAATTTGCTAACTTTCTGTTTAGCTCTTCTAACGTTTTATACAGCATCGTTAAACAGCCGATAGAATTTTTAGATATTCTTCTCCTACTTGAAATCAAACTCTTTTTCTAATGCGATCACTAAAGGAGATTTTACTTTTTACAGTAAAAAGCAAAGAGTTCCCGTTTGTCACTTAATTATACGGTCTTTTGTTCAGTATTTGTGGACATTACTGCTCATGAAATTCCCTACTTTTTAACACTGAAACATCTCGTAAACTGTAAAAAGAATATCGCATATAATTATTTTGTCTAGCTTTCATTATGATTGATCATAAAATATGACATATAGAAGAATAAGCAATAACTGTTAACTAAGCTACAAGTAGTTTCGAATGGCAAGGTCAGTGGCCTTAGTGAACAGCGGAATTTATTCGTCAGAGCGTACAGGTAAATAAGAAAAATCACGTCCATTGCAGGCACAGTTCTAAGTACTGCACAAATACAAAGGAAGCTTCACCTGAGATGAAGGACACGTTAATGATATGTTTTAAAGTATGTTTCCGACAATTGAGTCACACAAACAACGTATTTTAAACAATTATATAAGCGCAATGCCTTACCCATCTTAAATGTGTCCCATTTCAGAAAATGTATATGATATTGTAACTATTTTCGTATATCCTCTATGTGAAGGTTGCGAGTAGAAGAAAGATTTCCCCTGTGGGTTACCAGCCCATAGTTGGGTAAGTCACATGACGGAGCTGCAGGCTTTAGGCCCTTTGAATGCCTGTTTTTCTGTAGCGGATGTCTCCCATAGCCAGAATGTTCTAGTTTTAAGGCATGCGGAATTCGACTTTCACCCTCTCCCGTCTGCTACACCCCAGGTGTTGCATTCCCTAGGAGCCACTCGTGGACGTGGAAGTAGCATTTAGTAGCAGAGCAGCTAAGAGGACGCAGAGGCATTTATGACGGTTTTATTGTCCCAGCATTTCCGGATTGGCCTGGGATCATTGAGGCCATACCAACCTTTATACTAATATATACTAAATGCTAAGAAGGTGAAGCCAATGTTATTCCAAATAAGTTAATGCTGACTACTGGAGAAATAAGAAGGTCCACTTCTTCCGATCCGGATATCCTATGTTCTGTATCACGTAGTTAATAAATGTCCGTCCATTATCACTTGAAAGAACTATTTCTCAAATTTATTTCAAAGTTTTGTGTATATTAAGAATCTCAATAGCTTTCCATTATGTGCCTTAAGTAACAACTATCATTAATTTCCGGTAATGATTTCTGAGTTGAAAAACCGTAGAAGTTGCCATTAAGGATTGCGATCCCGCAGAGTTTTCAATCTCGCGGGATTTTTGCCGGATTTGCACCAATCCCGCGGGATCCAACGGGATTGGCACCAACAGTTTTTTTTAACGCATATATTTAAAACATATTTACTTACAGCGTTAATAAATTAAATAATAAACGTCTGTTAATTAAATTAATAAATCAATTTTAATGTTAAATGATAAAAATTAACAGTTAACAACATTTTAATTGGCAAAATGACATTAAATTTGTTTAGCATTTCTTAAGTAAATTTCGAGGCATTACAATTTGTTGTTAAATGTAAACCAATTTTTAAATAAATAATAAAAAATGGAAAATATTCAGTCTTAGATCATACTTGCATTATGTACATTACAATACATCACATCAGTTTAAAAACATGGTATGCATAATGGCAAAGTCACCAGTATATATTTTTTTAATTCTAAATAAACGGTCTATAATACCGAGAGGAAGCATACTGTTTCACAAAGCTAACTGAATATACTCTGTAAAGTGTAGATTTGGCTCAGAACAGGATATCATAACTTTTTGTCACGGCACAGTAACGAGACTTGGCCTATTTTTACAAGAATGTTTTTGTGGGATTCATTATTATGTCTCCTGATTCCTTGATTCATCTTACTGGTATAGTTGATTCATTGTTATTAAAAGAAACTACTCACCTAGACGTAAACTGTCAAGTATTTCAGTTTACTTTAAGTGGCGTGACGACTTTTTCTAAAGTGGATTTTTTTATGTACCAAAGGAGACTTTCTCGGCGTTGATTGCAGTGAAGTCCTCACGGATGTTTCGCCGGATTGCAGTGAAAAAACACGAAATTTCACACTAGAGGAACACAATACAACACAATTCGGTGATACAGCCGTGAAAACTTCAATATAACTTTTTTTGCCTTTAGTCGAAATAATAATAAGAAGTTGAAAGGACACATCCTATTCACTCTGTGGCGATTGACCAAATCATCCCAAGAGGGATTAATCGAAAGCCACAGCGGCACATGTGAGCAGGCGGCTTTCCTCAAACAACATATGTTTCAAATGAATTGAGGTGGCGGCTAAAACAATAAGTCAAACGATATACAATTGCCTTTTGATAGCTGCTAAATAAATAAGTATGCGATCGTTAAAATTACATTAGTTTCGTATAAACGAATAATCAGATATTCAGCCGCAATTACTTTAACTGCAAATACAGAAAATGTGAATAATGAAACCGTTAATAAAAAAAGCTTTAACTGTTTAGTTCAGATAACGTATGCGATACATAAAAAATAATTATTATGTAGTTAGAAAATAGTACTAAATACGCAACATAACTCAAATCATAGAAATGTGTACGCAAAACTAACGTAAGTTTTAATGAATACGTAAAAGTGGATCTATTTGATTATGAATGACGATGGTTGACAAAAACAAACGTTTGTTCACACGAGTGAAATGCCAACTGGAAGGGTACAGGCAAACAGTGCAACATATCCGACAGAGACCGATCGCGGAGGCGATTCACGCAGACCGACACGCGTTGACACCGGATTTTGTGGATTGCGGATCCGCTTAATTTTCTGCGGGATCCGCCAGACTGTCTGATTCTGCGGGATCCCGCAGGATTGCGGGATCCCGCTTTGCTGGATTGCAATCCCTAGTCACCATCCTACCACATGTGCACAAAACACAGTGGTATATTTTACAGGGTTGGCAGCACAGAGGTATAGAAACGTTTAATAATTACAGAAGATTATATTTATGCCTTTAAAACAAAATAAATATATCTCGCTAAAAATAAACGATAATTCTGAAACGTCTGTCATTATAACTGTCATGACATAACGTACGTGTATTTTAACTAGTCGCTTAGTATAATTTGTTTGGGTTAAATAGCATCTTGACATCCTTATCGCTTCAAAACACAATTCAAGTAAACTGATGTGGTTAATAACCAAGCGCACCCTTGGCTGTAACATTTCAGATGTGCCAGTTTAAAGGACGCCCTCTACTGTGGCTGGTAAAGCGAAGCTGGTCTCTCAGAAGACGAGAACGCCACGGCTGAGTTGCCAAGGTAATAATGGATGCCGGACATTCCAGAAGGTTATCCACAAAGTTGGCTCGATATGTGCGGTAGCTACTTGTTACCTGCGCATGGACGCAGGGTAGAGGAAGTCGAAAGTCCATCAGTAGTGGGATGATAAAATTCCTTGTTTCTTCTCTTTCTGAAAGCACACGTCGAGAAGACCTTTGTGGACAACCATTTGAAAATTTGGAGATAGAACAGAAGCAAAGTGTTTCCGATTATGATGTATTTGCCGTTATACCTTTTTTGCTATCAGTAAGTATCCAGCTTAAATTAACTTCTGTCAAAGTTTAATCAGATAAATTTGTAACGCCACAAAAGTCGAGTAGTAGCAAAAAGAACGCAATCAGGAAAAAAAAAAAAATCCTTGTGGATATCGAACCTGTTACCGTTAACACGGAAGTGACACACCGTAACGAGCGTAGTCATTCAGCCAACATAACTCACCAGCTATTCAATTCGTATAGCTTCATCAAACTAATTTACGAACGACTTTTATGCTTCGACTTCTTCTATATTAGCCAAGACTGGCGGCATAAGTACCTGACGTGTAATGTTATTCCTATGTTCACAATGAATTACTCTATTTGCAAACTCACAGACAAGGTCTTAAAAATCTTTGAGGTTAAAATTAGATTAATATTTCCTTCTAAGTCGTCAGTGCATGGAGAATCGTAAGACATGCCACAGATTTTATGTCAGATCAGAATCTTTCAGGCTGTGAAAACCCCGACAAAATCTGTTCGCTAGTTGTTTCGTCATCATAAACTGAATATGGTCCGCCAGAGATTTATATCAAATTAAATATTAATATCACTGCTCTCGGGTCCTAGTTCTTTGCTGCAAACGCTTTCTGGCGAATTCTTTATCTCTGCTCCTTAAGCTGTTTCATCTTCACGGTTAGGAAACATTAACCTGAATAAAACTACATTGATTTCACGCATATCACAAGTTGCCCAATTTCCGCATTTAGTAGAGTCCTCATCAATTCAGGGAAACTATACATACTGACGGCGTGCTGCACTGTCAGGGAAGCCCAGGGCAGCTAATTTTAAAATATGCACTTCTTAATACCAAATTATAGATTATACAATTATAACAGACAATTCTGAATAAAATATTATAGCCGATTAAATCGCGGTGCAATTCTAACTCCAGTATTCTATTTTCTGTACAGATCGATTCAGGTGGCGCCAAAGAGATGTAGGGGAATTTGTATTTTTGAAATCTGGATTAAAATCCCACACCAGCTGAAGATTTTTTTAGCGTTCCCAAAAATTATCCCATTTAAATTCAACAATAATTTAGGTCAAGGGCACTGCTGAAAGGATCACAAACAATAATTTTTGTTACCTGGAACAGTTCTACGCTCAGACTAGCTCAGTGGTAAAACTTCTATAACGTGAAAAAAATAACAACGGGTGTATACTTCCTCAAAGCTTTAATATCGGAATACACGAGAATATCAGAGAGAATAAATGTGCTAGGTTTCCAACAGGGAAAAGCAATAGGTCCCAGTTTCAAGAACAGCAGTTCTGGTATTCTATAGATCCATTACGTTTGCTTAACTAATAGTGATGAGTGATACCAACAGTACAATTACCCAACAGAACAATTTAATGGGGTTCAAAGTAAAGCTCAACAGGAACAAAATGTAGTTGAAGAAAAGTGATCAGCCATATTTACTGTTGACTATGACAGATTTTTGTTTATAATCAAGTATATATGACAGATAGAAAAAAAAATCAGAGAAATAATATAAAAAACAGACTAACTATGTGCTTCTTAATTTTTACTTCGTTCGATGGTTAAATGGAAGTTATATGCCGAAATAAAATGAGCAACTCCACTAAAATGTAGCGAGAAGTTGCTTCAATATGTAGACAGGTTTATATTTCTAAACTGAATCACAGCTTAAATGTGTTTGGCACAAATAAACTTTAAAGGCTTTCATTGGTTCAAGTTTTTTATTTTCTTTAGTTTCCAAAATATTTTTTTTTTTAAAAAAAAAAAAAAAAAAAAACCCTTATTAAAACTTCTCTGATTATTATCTCATCGTTACACTATTTATACTGTTTACATAACTTGTATATTTACCGTACCATGTGTTATAATTATTTGCATACAGTAGCACTGCCTATTAGCTGATAATTAATTTTTTCAATCCACGTATTATTACGAGGTTACGATAGCAAGTTAAAAAAAAAAGCCGTAAAAGTCTGCTACGAAGTATACAATCTGCTCTTCTGTTAAAACATTTAGATCCAAGCACAGTTTACGCATCCATGTAACTTCAGGTTTAACCTTTTTCGACCCTCTAGCATTAACGATTGGTGATGCTAATTTATATCTGATCAATGCGAAATTTAATATGAACAACACCTAGCCATGTATCCTTTGAAATATTTTAGCGTGTTATTTAATATTAAGACCTGTAAGTATATTTCATACCCTGAAGAAATTAGCGGTGTTAATTCCACGTAAATAAAATGAATTATTCTTGACCGTTGTTACTGCCCGTTCATCATATCACATAAAATATTGTTTTAAAGGTAATTAAATTTTGGTCTCACGTGTCCTATCGTAATAAATCAGTGGTCTCCACTCATCAAGTTATTTTTGAACAGTTAATTTGAAATATTAAATGGAATTATGATATACTGGGCCGGGAGGATTTTACCCTTCAAAATTAAATAAAGAGTATTCATTTGAACGAGCTTCTCGGCAATTTTAACATTACTTCTTAGAACCGTAATTTATTAAATCGATTCATCTCCTATTAATTCGAATTTATAGTTACATGAATATCAGCACAAGGGGGTGTCGAGTAGAGCTTGGCATTGTTCCTCATTTAAAATGAAACTGAGGTATTAAATGAATTTTCCATATCTATACGCTAGCTACTAAGTCAGTGTAAAAGTAAAACTATCCTTACCTTGAAGTACTGTACACATAAAGTATGAGTCATAAGCATAGTGGTTGATAATTTTTAATATTTCTTTCATATGTTCCAGTGAAATCAAACTAAACAATTCTTTAGCGACTTGGATTTACTCGTAAGCAAAATTAGTGCAAAATATCGGTCTTTTTACTTTGTTGGATGAGTTATTTTTCTATGTGTGCGTCTGCGAGCATTTACATCTTCTGGGTGTTATTCGAAGATAAAGATCGTGGTAGCACATTTAAGTCAGTAGCTTGGAGAAGTCGAACAATTTCTCCTGACCCGTGCTTTTCCACATTTAAGACAAGTCAACAACTACTTCTTTCATTTGAGGTTCTTAATTATTTTACTCATTCCCAGTAATGGCCGGTAGTCATAGGAATGAGTATTCCCCTGGTATCTTTATAAGAATAATGTGTTTAAGTTCCGATCTGTTAGTGGTATAGTTTATAGCCCCGGCTAGAATATCATCATCCCTCCTGGAACTTATGAACAAACTGGAGAAAATTCTATGCAGTACTCGACAAACACCTTGGCTGGATACCTCCAAAAACGAATAGTTGTCAAAAATTTCCTGAAGCCAACATCAGCTATGTCAAAGAAGGTATTTTACGTGAATACAGCAAAGAATACATTCCTGACTAGAATGAGAAAATGAACACCTTGCAAACAGATGGAAATAGGCTCGGATTTGCTGAACTGCCTGAATACAGTGGGCGTAGACAGTGGAGTGAACAAAGTTCGCAACCTCTAGTAGACGATATAGTAGATGGCATAAATAAAATAATTCGGGAGATGTCCCTTGTCACTCCCAAAATTGTAGCTTCCTACATAGTTGAAATTTATAGAGCACTTCAAGAGCGGGATCATACTATCAGAATTGAACGTGAACTTTAATGGCTCATGCGAGCGTTGGTGCAAACATCCCGTACTCAGTACCTTTCACAGCCATGGATGTTACGACTGCCACAAATGAGATTAGACTGGGAAAATCTCTGAGATTCGATGTCATTCATCGGAGTTTCTACGAAATTGCGGGAAAATACGCAGTCACAACCAGCGACACTCCAGACAAACATATCGTAAACGGGTCACACAAACTCAAAAGCTAAAAAAAAAATATTACAATTTTAAAGCACGTAAACACAGTGATATTCCTTAAAGTTATCAAACAATTGCTCTATTAAGTATGATTTATATGTTACTGGAAAGAACTGTATACAATGGAATAAATAAAAACACAAAAAAACGCGGATGAAAAATAGTCTGAGCAATTATTGCAATATTAACGTGAGTACGTCTTTTCTTTTCTCTTTTTTGTACAAACATGCAGTGAAACAATGAATATTGTTTTTAGATTAACATTTTATGTAGGCACTTAACTGCTAAACGTTTTACTTAGGTTCATAGTAGAAACTCCTACTAAATGTTTAGCTACTACAACAGGTGTTCCAGAAGAGATTTACAATCTAAAGCAGTGCTTCTCAACCTGTGATCCGCGAAGATGGTTCTGGTGGTTCGAAGGAAGATTATTATACATTTAGATACCGTATTAGTAATATGTAAGGCTGTAAGTTATAAGCCCAAGTTTTTAAAAGCCACGAATATTTCAGTTACTAGGCAAAATCTCGCATTTGCAGGATTGTTCCTACAATACTCTAATCATTTCCAGTTTGCGTCTCATCTAGTGATTAAGTAAATGTCCGTTTTTCTGAGGGTGTTGTAGTAGACATGAGATTCCGCGGTAAGTGTAGGGTTTGTAACATAAGAGTGGTGAAGTAAACAAAAATAAAAAGTGAAAGGTCTAGTATATTTTATTTTGTTTTTGCATGTAGTCCGATGGTATAGTGCAGCATCCAGCCATTAGTAACATTGTTATTCATTTGGTTACCAAATATTAAGAGTTTGGCCAATATAATTAAGTTTTGCTGGTGCCCTTTTAGTTTCATAACTGTGTTTGAATAGTAATTCAAAACATGATTTTAAATTTATTATATTATAACGGTACAACAGAATATTTCCAAGATTTTTACAATATAAAGATAAGTAAAAAACTAGCTCCTTGTGAGTTAATTGTCCACAGCATTATTTTGAAAATTTACTGGTTCTCGGTTGAGAAAAGTTGAGAAACGCAGGGCTAATCGGTTTTGTTCCGCTGAGCAGTCCATGTCAATCGGCGGCAGCTCAGTTGCCGTAACTCCCACTCCCACACCGCTAGGTCCCTCCGAGGTCGAGGATCCTCGTGCTGTTATTTCGCTCGGCTTTCTTCTTTAATCCGTAGAGCAGACACCTCTTTGCATTTTCAAGAGGGTTTGATTAATACTGCCTCCATTCTGCTGGCTCTGTTTCAACTTTTTAGAATGTAATTTGACATTTTCACTTTACTTTTATCTGCTTTAAAACAGTCTCAAATTGTCAGCCTTATTGTACTTCATACGAAATTATCTCGTATTACTTTGCTTCGATTAACGAGAGAAACGAGTGGCGTACGGTAGCTAAGCACACTTCGCGTGTACTGTGATCGCCGTTTCGTTACTCGCCCAATCGCGTCTTTTCTCCGCGTTGTGCAGATGCCGAAAAATACATTTGACTCTTTCAAGCTTTTTGAGCCGGAAGCTTTCCATCCTGTGTTTTTGGTTCAGTATTCTGTGAATACCGGTCGTTTCAACCTGGACAGTTTTCATGCCGCTCGTAATTATTAGATACCACCCAGTATCGAACATGAAAGACGTATTCATGTCAGAAGTCTTCAATAAAATTGCAACTGAACTAACTGGCTTCCGTCCTCGAAGAAGCGGCGATTACCGTGGCCTTACCGCACGGAAATACTCAGAGGCTGTTTTCCAGAAATAACTTAAACATTCACTGCATTTATTGATCAAACAGCTCCACATGAAACAGCTGTGACGGGACAGTAAAATTATTAATAGTCCAAGCATACAGATATATAAAATTATATTTAGTGGTTAAAGGTTTATTAAAATTTATGTTGTACAAGTTTATAATACAGAAAATATATACAGAGATTAGTTTGCCGTGTTTTCGACTGACCAGCTTACCTTTTTACGTAGGTTAGAACGTTGGCCTTGAAGGCTTGGCAACTTTTTTGTTATTATTTTGAAAAAAAATCTGGTTAATTAATGCAAGTTTATGCTTCCGCTCTGTGGAAGGAAATAACCGAGACGTTCCATGTTTTGACGGTAGGCGAGGAGTTTTAGTCGCCTTTACTATAATTCAGAGTATGAAAAACTTTTCATGGTCAAAAAGTACATTCGACACTAAACTACTACTTACGAGAAAAGAAATTTCCTTCTTTATAAACGTTATTCCAATTAATGTATTGTGTTTGAATGCATGGTCCGAATTAACACTTCAAAAATCTTCAGAAATAATTTTAAAAGGAAGAAGTACGATTAAATCATTAATAATTTTAGTAGTTGGTGTTGTACCATTACATTGTAATTAGTAATCTGAATAAAACTTTTCAGTCTTTTATTTGAATAGATTGCTGAATTGTTTTCAGGAAAGCAAGCAGGAAATCTCCAAGAATTTCCTACCTGTGACCGAAAGTTGCCACAGAATCTGAGGGATCAAAATACAGCAAGGGACAAATAATGCCACAAGGCACGTATTCATTTTTAAGATCCGTGTCATTTCATGCCAATAACTTTCGAACTTTCTTAATGGTATGTTGAGCAACAGAGCATTTCATATAATTATGAGCACCAGGCAAATTAAAATGAATAACGGACTCCTTCTAGGCTCAGGACTAGCAACCTTCTCTTCAGTTTATACATTGCTGACATATACAAAACTACAATTTTGAAATTAGCATTACCTCGTCAGCACAAAGGTTTGGAGGCGACTCTATTATCAAAAATGCTGTCTTAGTCGCGGGGAACTACTTTCGATTGCGGAGGCTTCAACCAACTGCAAATGCGATGGAAGTTACGAGCTTTCAGCTGAACAATAAACCGTCTAACAGAGAGATACGAATTTATTTGATCCACAATGTGCTAAACCATATCATCGCCAAAGTATCTGAAACTCTGTGCTAGAACCAATCACAGAAAATAACGTTATGAAGCACGACACGAGATTCTGCAACCTCAACCCTCCAGTCATCCGTTTTTGGACTGGATTATTTCGCAGCTGAATACTACTTCCCTGGATGGCTCAATAGCACTCACTAAAAGAATATCGATACCGACTGCACAAAACAACACGAATGACATCTGGCACTATAAAATCACCCTTCTCTTATGGTAGCAATTCTCAGCCACATTCCTCCTCAGCAGTTGCGCGGGTAGCATACATTGATTGGAGAATATCGGAAAATTCAGAATAACCAGCAGTTCCCGATACACTCAGTCTCCGTTTATCTGAACACCAAAGTGTTTTAGAGTAACGCTCTGGCCTCGCATTCGGGAGGACGCAAATTCAAATCCCCATCCGGCCATTCAGATTTGGGTTTCTTCAGGCGAATGCTGGGATGGTTTCTTAAAAAGGCGATGGCCGAATTCCTTCCCGTTCCTTGCCCTCAGTCCTATCCCTCCTTTTGTGACCAAGACCTAGACTTGGCATAAAGCCATAAACAAAACAAAAAAATGTTTCCCACCATTCAAAATCAGAGTGTTATTACTCAGAGGGGAATGGGATAAATCGTCGCCATCGTGCTCTAGAAGTACGTTCAGTAATCCAAATATAATTAGGATCAATCATCCCAAATATGTAGAGTTGCTATACAAGTGGACTTTGATTTCATATCCGGAATGCGACAAACGATCCACCACATAGTTCAAGAGCGTTTGGTAAGGAAGTACCCCGGCCATTTCAGTGATTTTGCTGAGGGCAACTAGTACAATTGATCATGCTTGTGAACTGGGTATCTGCTTAAAACATTCGCTGTTGTTTATTCTCTTATAATTATTTTATATTTTAGTGTTTGTTGTATTGTGGTTTGTATCGATACTGTTTGCTAAATTAATAAATAATTATTCGATCACAATAAGCCACCTCAGTTGTTGTTTAGCGGTGGTTTAACAATGGGAGCAGTGCTGGCTTCCGAAAAGTCACCAGACGATGCGTATTTGACGCGGCTAGAAGCCCGATAAGCATTCTTTCATACACTTGCGTATTTATGTATTTTCGATTGACGCTATCGGCACACTCGTGACCAGATTAATAGCCGAATATCATAAACCTACAAAGGAAAAAAATTAACACATGATTTTAACAAACCCAGTGGAGCTTACTATATGATAAAAGCAGACATTATGACCACCTATACCTTTTAAACCAATCTGTAAATTGAGCAGGAAGCAATCAGTACATATAAAATTTTAGCTTTAAAAACTACGAAACCAAATGGTAAGAAAAATCTGAAATTAAAAGTTTACACTCATCGCATTTGATAGAACAACAGGAGACGAAACACGTACTACATTAAGTTACTGGAAATAATTATACTAGCGTTATTTAATAACAACTCAATACAACAATTAATGATAAGATTTATCTTAATTTAGCTGCGCCGTTTGTGAATCAAACAGGTGAAAATATAACCATTTTGCATGAATACTGTTAATGTAATATGCCTAATAGAACCCGTGACTTTGAGTTGTCAAAGCGGTCACGTTATCAACCAAATTTAAGAGGTAGAAGACAAATGTATTCTTTTAACTTTAGTTGATATTCAGGGTTTTCATTCAAATTTGAAACGCTATATCAATGGATCACGAAATGGCCATGTATACAACTATCTCCACGAGAAAAGACGCCAAACGAATGACGTCACACCTTTCTTCCAGAGCGCTACAAGTATTTCAGCTGATGAAACAGAGGCTGGCTATGCTGAATCGTAAATTCATGTAACTGCTTAAATTTAGCACTATAGCTGTAATTTCTTTAGATTTTTTCGTTTCCAGCTTTACAGCTCGTTGACGTAGAGGTCATTAGGGCAGGGGACTATGGGGGGGGGGAGGAAGGTAAAGAACGGAAAAGATATCAACCATGGCTTTTTGAAGAAACCATTCTGACATTCACCCGGTGTGATTTCGAGAAACCATGTAAAACCGAAATTTGGATAGCCGAACTGGGATTTGAACCGGCGTTTTCCATGTCCAAGCGTTATCACTCACCCACGGGGTCAATCTTGTTCTGACTAGGTAGCTGCAGTAACAGTATTTGCTTCCAAGTCAAAATACATTTTGGTATCAAATTCCCAATGAATTTGCGGCTAATACTTCCGAGTTGAATTTCGCCAACTGTATATTGCTGTTGCGTACACCCTTGGCGTAAGACTAAACACAACATACTATGGAAGAGAATTCTGGATACTTTGATGGCCTGAAAAAAAGAAATTTGATACATTGGAAATTTCGAGTTTCATAAAAGGATAAAAAGTTATGTCCTGATAATTTTCAGTCACATTCTGTCTTACACAATTTGCGTTGGACTTTACACATCGAATACACTTAATCTCTACCTTGTTTTAACAACTTAGCCAATCTTACACGCCTCAAATTGTTCCTCAGTTATTTATTTTATTTTTATATATCACGATTTTTATTGTTATGGCTTTGTGCCTCCTCGACGTGGAAAATAACATTGGGTAAGTAACGGGAAGGAATTCGGACTTTTGAAGGGAGTATCCCGCCATTCGCCTGGAGTAATTTGGAAGAAATCACAGAAAACCCAAATTTGGGATGCCCGGACGAGGAATTCGAACCCGCATCGTCAGAATGCGATGCCAGAGGGTTACCGCCCTACTCACGACGCTCGGTTATATTTAGAAATTGCTACTCGTATTCAATTAAGTTCGAATGGAGGAATGTCAGATAGTTAAATCGACGGCTGCAGGAATACTGATGGTGGAAGATGTGCCTATTTTGACTGTATTTGAAAGCGCAATTGAAACTAAATTACTCATCGCCACTGCAGAGTTAACCGTTATTGAATCTATCAATAACCTTAACCACTGCCATAGTTCGTTTAAGGCTCAATCATGGCGGCTACAGGAAATACCTAAATTGACTAAATGTGGTGACCCCCTTCCTCCCTTACTGCGAATGTGGCGAAATATATCATCTATTTTTCGTATGTCACAGACTGGCAACTAAAGAACGTTATGAGGGAGCACAGACATCAAAATATATGTTTTATTTTTCAGATTTCTTTATAAGAGTCTTATCGATTTACGTTACAAACAGTTAAATATATGCATTGTTATTACTTCATCCGTTCTTTGTAATATGTTAAACTTAAGTATAATTTATGAGGTTGCATTTTTATGTTGCTCTATAACGTAGTTTAAGACCTGGCTGTATGGATCCTATCCACATAAATGAATGAAAATAATTAGTATTGTCAAGTGTTTCTTGTGTTACTGAGATCAAAGAAATAAGAACCTGGGAAGCAATTTGTGATGCGGTAAAAGTGTTAATAACTATAAGTGGGACATCTAAAAGGTAGAGTTAAATAGTTAAAAAGGAGTAGAATTAAGAATTTCAAATTGCGGTAGCGAGAGTGAGACAGGTAACAGGTTTTATTTAGGAAATTCAGCCACCATGATGGCAGCAAAGTGAAGCCTAGATGCCAATCACCCCCTCTCCGCCATCTCCGTTGATGCGGAAAAGCTTGTACCCTATTCAGCAACCCACGGACACTAAATGGCGTCTTTTGGGAGGGGTAGTATCTATGTACCCCATTTGGCAGACATTGTACAGACGGTAACTGGGAAGTTAGGAAGTTAATGTTGGCAGTGCTCCTCCCCAAAGACATCAGACAATACAAATTACAGTTACCCAACGGGTATTTAAGACACACTGAGCCCAATACGAACCTCAGTTTCTCAGTGTTGCTTAGTCCAGAGTGTACCGAATGCCGGCTAGATGTATGAATCCGACAAAGAACTCACACTCGCTAAGGGTTATGAAGTGAAGTAAACTGTTGAATTTGTGTGGCTCATCATCCATTTGTTTTATTTTAATTGTTTCTGTCGTTGACTAAGTGTCTATTAATAAGTGATTTGCTGAGAAATGAATGCAGTCAATCTCCGGCAAAAGGAAGTTCAATATTTAATAAATTAGCCGAGAAGTATTAAAGGTAGGGGTACGGAAAGTTACAAGCTGGATCGTGTTGTTCGATGATGTTTCAGAGATTCAGACTGATGTTCCGTCTTCGCCGCCCAGACCGACAGGGAATTGAATTACAGTCGCCGGCAGAGAGGTGCAATGTACTTGCGGAGGCCGCGCGCACAATCTGTCGCTAAATGGAGGATCAATTCAGAAACATAAACGGCGCGAGCGATTTGAGTCCGCGGGGGGATGGCGCGCTGGGTGTCTGCTATTGGCGGGGGCGTCTAGGTGCGCGCGCAGCTCAGCGCCTTCCCTCCTCGCCGCCCGCTACGCCGTATTGAGCGTCGCGTCGTACCGCCGGCTTGGCCAGCGAGTGCGGACGAACACGAAATAGCCATCTACACCAAAATGTGTTTGCGCTGTACTGATTAATGTGTAATCGGCGTCACGCCTTCCAAGAAGCCACAGCGACGTCTTCAGCCAGAAGAAAACCAGCATCCTTCTCCTTTTTCTTCCATGAGTCATTTTTATCCTTTATTTTGCCAGATCTGTAGACGAAAAACTGAGACTCAGCCACACAGTTTAAAAGACCCAACAACTAAATGCAGAACTACTATCATTTGAGTCTCGTTGTCATATAATCCACGGCTATTGTTAATAGGGGCAGCAAATGTAGGTAAGACTCAAAGACTTCTCGGCAAAGTTTGAAGGCAGAAGTTCCGTTACATTTTGGCCATAAGATAATAACTCAGAATGGTTTCCAAACATCTTTAAAAAACATTATAAATTCACATTGCACTGTAAATTTATTTTGGGTATTTTATCAGAGATTTTTAATTTTTAAGAAAATAAAGTGTTTAAATATCTGATGCTGGATTGCTTATTTATTTGTAGACATTCATTACGTCTGCCTGTATGTAAGTCCTAAGTAAGATTTATGTTCTGGCAATAAATTAATGTTTGATATAGGAGGTGTAAGTGCTATTGAATTCATACACTGTTATTCAAGACATATCTCTTTATTTAGAAAAATAATAATAGTTATTAACTTAATTACTAATAATAAAATTTTCTGTGTAGATTATTAAGTTTTTAATAAGTAACCTAAATGAAATTAGTTTTAAAATCAAAGTAATTAATTCTACACGCGGCTAATCATCAAAAGAACTTAAAAAACATGGTAAGTGGTTTTATTTTAATACTGACGAAGGTTCCCTGTCATTCGTCATTCGGATCCTTTCAAGTACAAATTTTTTTTGTTATATTATTGTCAAAATACCGAATTAGATACTCATATTGTATCACCCGATTATTAAAGTCGGTTGCTGAATTTGTATGGTCAAAGAAACAGCAGCTAACTAAAAAAAAAAAAAAAAATCTTCAGTTAAGTGAATGTTAGTTTCGATGCTTCTTTTATCTTTACGCCTCGTCGAAGTTGAGGTTATTAGAGGCACAATGGAACTGAGGATAAGGAACATAAAGGAATACGACTTTGGTGTTACGACGGAATCATTGTGGCATTCACCTGGAGTGATTTCTGGAAACAATGTTAAACAGAAATCAGGATGGCGGGATCAGTATTTGAACCCATGTCCACATGAATGTGAAGCCAGAGAGTTATCACTCACCCATTGGACTCCGAAACTGCATGCTTTTCTTCTAACTTTTTTTTTATCAATAATTTGAGTTACACCACTGTTTCTGAAAATTGTAACACCAAGGAGGAGGCAAGTGATGGCAATGAAATTTATTTCCCAGATTAGGGGCATGACAAAACACATATGGTTACAATTACAGAACTGATCGTGTAGTTTGATCATGAGTATTCAGTAAGGTGTGACGTCCCAACATGCTTCAACCAGAGCCTCTTGATGTCTTTTCATTAAATCAAGAAGAGCCTAGGTATGCTGCAAAGTGATGTGAAGGCGTATCCACCAAGCATCAACAGTGGTTGCCGGAAGGCCAGAATGAACAAGTTGCCGACCTATCATATCACAGTTATATTCAATAAGCGACATGTCGGGCGAACGTACAGGCCAGGGAAGCAGTAGTACCCGTCGTTCTTAGAAGAAGGCTTCTTCGCAACTATCGGCCGGGCATTGTCCAGCTGAAATATAACTTGCGTAACTGCCTACTTCCACGGTATAGCGGTTGGCGTTCAGATTGCTCTGAGTACGTAGGAAGCGAGATAGCGTCCATCTTAATTTGAATTTGTTCGCTATGCCACTCAACAATGCAGTCTACCCGATTGCGTTCACCACGGTAGCGTCTAACATGTACGCTGCCATCACTGTACGACAAGGTGAAGCGGGACTCGCCCGAAAATACCACATTTTGCCACTCAGCACGCCAGTGACGGTGTTCACATATCCATTGTAGACTGAGGCGTCGGTGGTTTCTGGTCAATGGAAGGCGACGCAATGGCATGCGTCCCACCATTCCAGATGAAGTAGAATCATCGACGCAGACATGTCCATACCCATAGCAGTGATCCAACCTCGAACAAACACTTTGGACGAAACTGTTCTGTCGGTAACGGCTATGCGGAAAAGATGGAGGTAATCCAGCACTGTGGTCAAACTGTGTGGTCCAATACTCCCTCGTCACTGTTTACGATCCTTTCCTATCCTCTGGCTCCACACTCGCATCACTGTACGAGCCGCAATATCACGGTGCGATAAACCTGTTTCCCTGTGACTTATTACTGTGACACATTCGAACTTTGATGTCGACAAGGCATACTTACACTTTTTTTTTTACACTTTTCCACTTCGTTTGACGGGTCTGCGCCGACTGAGCAAGGAGTAACATTAATCTGTGCTTTAGGCCTTCTGAAATCTTAATCTCTTGTTATGGTTACACTGTTCTATATATCTTCCGATTTTGCCGTGATTCAGACCATTCCTTCTGAGTGCTATAATTTTCACAAGCAATCCAGGTGGAAATTCTTCTACTCAACTACTTTCGCATTTCACGAATTTGTTAATCACTTTCTTTAATGGAATTTTCATACACACTTGCTTACGCTTTTACAAATTTTTATCTTAAATTCTTTCACAGTTTGATGTAAATTGTTCAATATTTCCCTCGGTGGTTCATTTCATTCCTCGACTCCCTTATTTATGAAATAAAGTGCTAATAATGTCATCGCCTTCTCGTTCCTTCCATGTACTACTATACTAATATCTTAAGTTACCTGCAGTCTGCAAAAATCTTCCAGCCAAGCTTCTTTATTATTTCAGTGACTGATTTTGTTCTGCGATTCCACAAACAAATATAGATTACTCTTTAGCAGCACCTGTAACTCCTTTTATTGCTATCCATAATGTGTGTTTCGCATTACCCACTATACTCAAGCAATGGTTTGACCAATGTTTTGTAACGTAGCACCTTCACTTTCCTGGTACTCCCACCATCACATTTTCTAACAAGTGCAAGATTTAGTAACCTCTTTCATCTGTTGGTCCAATATGTAATGCACAATTTAGATTATTATCAAATGATATACAAAGATATCTACGATTTGTTCTCAACAAGTTATTCGTTGTACATTTTATAGTAGCAAATATTATAGATAAATATGTTTTGAGCTTAATATCGTTGAAGAACCATTAACAGTTTAACTCGTACCGTTACAATTAGTATTTTTTGGAGGAACTGACGATACTGACAGGAAAAGAAAAACTGAACAAATTACACATTTTTTCTATTCTTATTCTTAAATATTTATAAATGGTTTTGATAATGGCTTTCGTGTCATCATGAAGTTCTAAAAAGTGATTTCTACGCAGCCGCAGCAAATCACATAAAAATTAAGTCTCCTGTGAATAAATGAATCGTGTACTGTAATGTATACACACCACTCTTCTGCCTATGGAGAATGTGTATAATACTGTCAGAGGAATTTTTAAATATAGCTGTGTCGTAGAAAAATACAATGTGTTATTTAGCCTATCAATCTACGCATGTCTCAACATATTTTCAATTCGTTTATTACCGTTATTTTTTCTGGAAACGTCGTTAAATTGCCTTGCCCGTTAAGGCTAATGTTAGACTCTCGTGCTTATTGCACCACCTAGGAAAGTCCTAAAACTAGTTTGCTGAGGGAAGCTTATACGGAATAGTTTACTGCTCTCCGTTTACCGTGAAGTCACGTGGTGCGAAACATCTTGCTCGCTTACCCTCCGCGCTCCCCGAGAGTTTTCACTTTGCAGCAAAGGCACCATTTCGCAGCCGAGTTGTTGACAGCAATGAATGAATTCAGGTAGGGTGGCGCACCTCGTTTCCAGCTAATAGGATCTGCGACGCAGCCTAAAGAGATTTCCGGAAATGTTTGAGGTTTAGGCTAAACGTATTGGCGCGCTTAAACTGGATTTGGCAGAGCGCGCACGCTGTGTTGCGCGGGACAGTCTGCCGGAATACTAACAGGCGCAGTGGGTGACCTGGAAGCAGGACATCCGTAGCGGCCAATAGTCGCGTATAGAGTAGTGAATAGTTGTATACGAGGCCTTTAAGTGTAAACAATTGTAAATTAAGCAAAATATTCATATCAAAATATTATAAACCCAAAAGAATAATCTTCTTTATCAAATTTGAAGTAAATTAAAAAGAAAACACTCCACGTTGCAGACTCTACCAATAGTTTGGACGTAGTCCAGTTTAAACACTAGAGTTCGTGAGACGTAAATTCCAGAATGAAGTAAAATAAACTAGTATTAAGGTGAAATATAAAACACGAAAATGGCTATCCACTATTTCACGCTAAAATAAAAAATAAAAATGCTGTACTGCAGAGTTTTTTTTAAGTGAGAACTTTTATGGGTTGAAAAGTCAAGCCACTGCAACGCGTCACTGTGGAGTGATTACGTTAGTGTGCTCACGCATGTACGACACGTAATTACACGTTTAATGTAAGTGAATTTCAGAACGATCCGAGGAATGGTTCATAGAGACTAAAGATGATATTTGGTGGAGGCAGAACGAAATTTAATTCTTTAGATTTATCCGAATTGTTTGGTTTGATTAGTTTTTGTGTACACCGTATTAATCAATTTTCCCCCCCTATAAGACTCAAATAAACTGATATAGGCATCTGAAATTCTGTTTTAGAGAGTATAATGTTAAACGTTTATGATAATGTGTTGAATGGCAATGAGAGTAAAACTACACGGAATTTAGATCAGACGCTCCTGTTTTAATCTATTCTACTGCGGTAACTAAAGGATTATTTTTTCCGTTGTGCGTTTTTCAGTTTTTATCAGCTATGTCCATAAATATAAAAACCCAAAAAACAAAACAAAAAAGAAGTAATGTTCAGCTTGGAGCTGCATGTGGAGCCCCTAAGACCTGTTTACAATTGGTTACTACCCTTTAATTAACTAAGTTAGAGACGTAGTGATTAGTTGTGAATATTTATAATTAATTTATGAATATGTGTTTCTTTAAACTGACTGGAACAGCTACTGTAAATGTATTAAGAGCACTGCAGTGTATTGTTCATTCATAAAAAAATGGTAATTGGGAATAATGTGCAAGTAAATATGTTTTGAGTGAAATTCTGAGTGTTTGAAACATTTAATTTGGCCACTATGACTTTGAAAGCTTGTAAATATTTCATTTGAAAATGTTTATTTATGATTTAAATAATTACTATAAGTTTTAATAACTTTTTTAGAGTTTATATTGATTTCAGTAATTGTAAATGCTCCAGTAAATACCGTCGGCACTTTTATTGTCTTTTTTTGCTGTCTATATTAACTCTAGATAATCGCTACCGGCCAAAATGACTAGGAATAGAACTATCACAACGCTACATCATCCGTTTACTATACGTGCTTCTATAATCTTCGGAAATGAAGTCTGATTTATTTTTCTAGTGCGCTGACGACTGCTTTGTTATTAAAAAAAAACTACCTGTAATTGTAAATGTATGAGAGATTAAGCAACCTAGGTAAAAGTATGAATCACTTGTCACATAATCAGGTCTGCAAATCTTCAAACATTTGTTAGATTGCTAAAAGCACTATATACCGAGCCCTTTACATGACATGAAATTCCGTGAAAGGACTCAATAAATTACACTATTCTACAACGACGATCATCACACCATACTTGTTTATTTTAGTTTCGTGTTTCTTCATATAATTCTTTGGAATTATTTCAAGATTGCACAAGTTTTTAAAAGTAGTTCTTAGATATTCACAGATGTCGGAATATCAGATTTAACAGACGCCTTTCATTCGTGAGAGGGTCTTCGCCAGGGTTAGCTGCAGAGAGGATCGGAAACGAGTCTTTGGTCTGTGAGTAAGCCGTTTCTTTGTGATTGCCAGTGAGGGCCGTAATTTCCGATTGGCGGGCGTCACTTTGCGATTCCACGTCTGTCATGGCAGCCGGAGGGCCGAGAAAATGGCGCCGCAGCTTTCTGCTGCCCGCTGCTCAATATTTCAGAGGGGACGGTTCCCCCTCAGCCATCCTCGCAGGATTTTTAATATGCGCGCCTCCATTACGAAGTAATGAAAAACATTCTAAAAAGCTGGCCTCCACCCTGCTAACAGAATCGATGTGAAAACAAGGGAGTGTTTTTGTATTTTTTACCGGTGTACCAGACGCAATAAATTATGGAATAATTCACTTTATCCTGAAAATCAGACGCTGTATTTGTATCATTGCTTGTACAGTGATAAATTATCGCTTGGCAGAAATATCCTTCAAGAATTTATGAAAATTCTGGGAATTGTGAATGAATCGCCTCTTCTTTCACTTCTAGAAAAATTTAATTTTCCGTAAATGGAAACCATCTTATTTAACACATTACATTTACCATCGAATGCTACAGTGATAAAATGCGGACAACCGAAGTAAATTCATGATGCATCCTACTTGGTTTTCGCTCATTGTTCGTAACTTACGAGAAATGTAATCTTTACATATAATAAATAAATGCCTTCCACAACCGTTGTATTTATACAGTGTATTTCCAATTTTGTCATTTGGAAAAAATCTGAGATTCTACAAGTTGTATGTGGCACAGTGCATCTGCGACACAGTTTGGCAAGTAGTAAATTCCAAAAAATTTCATAATGGACATATTTAATTGCTTAATACGTGATGTTTATTTCTAGTGTCAGTGCTGATTAGGATTCCATATCAAAAGAACGATATTAAGTACAGCAAACACATTAGTACGCATTCTGTAAATAGAAGATATCAACTTTGAGAAAACTAACGGTTATAATTTTTGCTGTTTATCCATTTTCACCACAATCAATTAGATAAATGTTATTTAAGGCATGAATGTATGCTTCAACATACTCAACCTCCCCTTCGTAGAAATAATCCAGGAAATAATGGTCAGCTTTGTGTTTTACGAGTAAAGGATAATTTTTTCACGACACATGATTTCTTAGTTAGTAATTGTTTTTGAAGGACAACGGATACATAACATATTTATCATTATTAATTTCTTGTTGCGCTTGTGCATGTTGCACACATACTTCTCTTTTTGAAAACCAGATTCGTAATTATTATTTTTTCCACAGTTCGAACCATTTTCCTCTACTTTTTCATATTTGTTTTATTTTCATTCCTTGACAACATGTTGATCACGTTTCTGAGTTGTCGATTAAAATTTCTGTCCTTTGTATATTGATTTTAAACTTTTATTTCTATCATCTGAATATGATTAAGTTCTCTCTCTTTCATTACCAAACATTCAGATCTACATAATTCATTTCAAAAGTGGTAATTCTGTAACTTGGCTGTTATTGAGTCAGCTCGTATTAGTGGGTAATCTGGCAGTACACCATGTATTATGTAATACATGTAGACCTCTATTACTGGTAACGTAACTAATGTTGTAATTCATATGGTGTAATTACCGCGGTCTACATCCTTCGACTAATGACTATTTGATTCATGGCGATACTTTGAATTTAATTTATTTTAAATTGTGTTGGAATTGATTCTTCGGTGTCAATTTCACTTGGCACTTATTTACACCTTTCTTATAGTTATTATTTTATAATAAGTTCTTTTGGAGTAATTTCCCCATCCATCTACTCTCACCTTTTAAGTTCTTTAATTGTTTTTGGTAAACTATTCAGCAGTTTCCTTCGTAATTTTTATAATCCTGTAATTCCCTACCTACGTTAGTGACCAGATAGGTCGGTAAAAGTTATTAATATTTTTCCTGCAGACTATAATATTTTTACTTACTAACATTTTATTCTTGATAGCATTGAAGGTATCAACATTTCTTTTATAGACTTCATAAAAAGAAAAAGAAACAAACAAAACCTCCACTTGGTTTTATTTTTTATCTCCTTTAATTAGCTGTTAATTCACATACAGCTACAGAATCTCAGTTTGTCTAACAATGCGAGCCGTGACCACTTATTTCATATGTCTTTTGCTCTCTGTCAAAGATCTTCTTCTACACTCACCGTTTATCGTCCAGAGATTTACATATACATTGTTCATCTGGTAATGACGGCGCGTGGATTTCCTTGCCAAATTACGTAAGAAATAATAATAATACGATATAAAGCATTTTTTAACAACATACACATATAATCAGCTTAACATCAATCAGAAACAACATAGTGATTCGAAAATACAGCTGCCAATAAACACTTCCCACAGAAATAACATAAAAAGGGGAAAAGTAACATTAATTATTAATTCTTTAAAAACTAAGAGACCGTGTTTCCTTACAAGACACAAAATTAGAATCATAGATATTACTTTTAAAGCTGTTTTTCTATCACAAGCCATTATCTGACTTTATACGGAACCAAAATCGATAAATGAGGTATAATTTTAAAGACTAAGGTATCCGCTTTAGTTACATTGTATTGTAAGAAAGTAATTTTCAAAATTCGACCTTTAAAGGGTAAAAATTTCAGTATTTCTAAAATGCTGTTTTTTGTTTCACAAGCCATTTATCTCCCTGGATACCAAACCGAAATCAATAAATGAACTATCATTTTAAAGACTAAGATTTATGTTTTTATGACATCAGTATTAAGAAAGGAATTTTTCCGAATGCAATCGTTAAATGGCAAAAGTATCAATATTTCTACAACGCGTTATTGTGTCAAGAACCATTTATCTCCCTTGATATTGTGAGTACACAACCTCACCTTTTGTGATTTTAACATTAGTAAAGTTGTTTTTTATTTAATAGTTGTAATTGTAAATACTAACATTGAATTTCTAAGTTCCAAGGTCACACAATGTCAAGACAAATATACGAGATTTTTGGCGAATAAAGAACAGTTGAAAAGAGTTGAAGAATAGGTTTTGTTGGAAGAGGATGAGTTGGTTTGAAGAGAAAATGTATTGAGTGAAGAGGTGAAAGGGAAAGGCTCGATGGAGAAGCCGCCAAGAATCCTGGCGGGATTAGTAATTGGAAAATATTAGCCTGAGGGCAGAGAAATTAGAGTAATGATAAAGATAATGGAATATGAATTTATAACTGGTTGTTATGTGGAAAATAAGTAGAAGATATACCGTTTTAATTAATATTGAGATTGTAATAAAGGCAAAGGAGTTGATTTTTAAAGTTCGTGTGGTATGATTTTGTTAATAGTGATTTGATTTACAGCGTGGGTATAGAAATAAATTCAGCGACGGACAAAGAGGGATAAATGAAATTCCTATGTACTGGTCTGACGCTGGAAACATAAGTAAAAGTATTATATTTAAGTGGATAAAGTACATTTTATACATTATTTATTAAAACCAGAGACCCTTACAATATCTAACCGACACAGATAAATGAGGAATCATTTTAAAGATCAAGATCTCCGCTTTGGTCACATTATATTTTAAGAAAGGAACTTTTCGGAGTTTTATCCTTAAAGGGCAAAAGTATCATTGTTTCCATAACGAGTTTTTTTAATTATGAACCATTTATCTCCCTTCATACCCAACTGAAATCGATAAATGATGTATCATTTTATTGATTAAGGTCTCCACTTAGGCATCATTATAATTAAGAATGATATTTTTCGGAAATTATCCCTTCAAGGACAAAAGTAATAACTGTGAAAATCGCACGTATGAAACAGTTTCAACCCAAGCCGATCGATAGTAGATGCGCGTATCACGGACATAGTAATAAATTGCTGCACTCGTGACGACTTTTGTTACGTACCTATTACATTATCCAAATAAGCAATTCCTACAATTGAGGCGGTTCTTCTTTCGTCCTATTACAAACCACCAACCTCGACTACTCATCGTATCTACGAAATTTTCGCACTGGGTCATATATTAACCCTTAACCACGCAAACAAATTCCTGAACGATTTAAAGAACTGACTGAAATGCTCTAAGAAATAATATTTTATTTACCTTCACCTCTATAGAAGCATTAGATCAGGGTAGTTCCCAAAGATGTGCGGAAAAATAATTATTTTTAGGTGTAGGAAATTTTGAATATTTTTATGCTTTAGTAATAACTTTCTGCCAATAAAGAAGATAATAATCTCTCACCTGAAACAGATTTACCATTTTTGTAGGACTTACACAAAATTTTTACGATATTACAATTTTGTGCCGTAGATTTTCTTGAAGATTTCCACAGTCTATCAATTAATAAGGTCGATGATTTAATTTCTATAGAGCGGAAAAGAAGTTCAAGCGATGCCTTACAGTGTGCGTTTTGCCCCGTTATTACGAGACCTATGGGTGTGAGATAACCCTGCAGTCGAATCCCCATCCGGTCATCAACACCCATACATCGAGATATTCTGTTTTCCATGGTTTTCCATCATAAGCCAATGGCCGAATTCCTTACCATTCGTTTCTCGCAGCCTTTTTCTGCCTCTATTGACATCGACAAGACGTAAAGCCCTAAAAAAATGCTCCGCCATTGACATATTTTCTATATTTCATTTTCAGGAAGAGATTTCACAATCGTATTTTTATGTATTCTCTGAGTTTTTTAATCTACGACAGTTGCAGAGCGAAAATTTTAACAAACAAATTTATTTCTAGTGAAATAATTTTATCTATCGATTGTAACTTATTAGAAGCCCGAAATTTTTATTGAAAGTCTGATTTAATTTGAGAAAATCTGATTAACATCATATTTGAGCTTACAGTCAACAATTGAAGACAAGATTAATCGAAAATTCTATACAATTAGTTGTAATTAATATTGCTATGTTTCCGAAATACTTTACTAGCTTGAAGAAGGTTGTAATCGAAAACTACATGTTCTAAGGAGACTCCCTTCATTTATGAGCTTGGTAAACATTTATTCACTTTATGTTCGTATGTTCAAGTTACTTTTACTTTGCACTAACGATCACGTTGTCTATGTGGCCTGACGCGCCTAACCAATAGGAGACGAATAAACGTACGGTCTCAAACATTACTGCCAGTAGTAATACATCAAAATCAAAGTGATTACAAGAGTGTTACACTAAATTTTAAAGAATGTACGCCGTAACTGCCTTGTTAGCTACTATGTCACAGCAGCGTAAATGTCAATAAATACAATACCATGTTAAGTTTAGAACTGCTGTCCTTATTGACAGATATAGGTCTTTGCAGAATTCTTAAAAAGGGAAGGGGATTTGGTATCCGTCAGCTAATGCTTTCTGGTCTTATTCTTTTTTGGAAACCTAGATTTTTTGTGCAGAAATGAGGGAATGGCACAGTATTTACTTAAATAATCAAGAAATCAAGAACAGTTCTCAAGCCGGTAAGAAAGCTGGCTGTATGATTAGAATCCCGTCTTCTCCATTTCGTCAAGTAGGGTGTGACAAGAAACGATTGTAAGCTATGAACGAAATAATTTTGGTGTGACAAGAAACGATTGTAAGCTATACACGAAATAATTTCTGTTAATCAAAGATTATTAGAAGACAAATTCGGAATATAAATTATTCTTTTTCGGTTGCAGGTTAGGTCTCCAGCTAAAGTAGTGAATGTAAACCGATTTGGCATTTTTGTCTGGGAGACCGCGAAGGATTGTTTGGAAGTGACAAGAGTTTCGATTTGCCACTATTCCGCCTCTTTCGTGATTGGACCTGCAGTTTAACACGGACTCATACCCGCTTAGCGTCAAAGCAAAGCGCGTATAAATTCCAGATCTCACTGCGGTTTGAACCTATGAGCCTGAGTTTCCAAGGCGAATGTGTTAACCACCATGCAACCATGCTCATTAAAACAGCATTTTATACATGTATAATGCGACTGGGAAGTAATCCTTCTGTAACAGTTTATTTTTTTTTTTTTGTTTTATTTTTTATTTATTTTTTTTTTTTGGTGTAAGGTTTATATAGTCAATTTTTTTTTCCGAAACTGTGTGCTTATAACAATGGTAAATGTGAAAGTACGCAGTATACTTTGACGACTCATTGGATTTGTGTGACGATTCTCGACGCTCGCGGCTGACTAGGTTAACGTTGTGCGTTTTTTTTTTAATTAATATTTCGGAGTACCTCCCCCTTTATAATGTACAACGAAAATGGGATGAGGAGAATGTATGAATGAGACAACTGGGGAGGTGAATTTTCCCAGAGTTCACAGGGCCAATGCAAAAATAACAAGCACCTACCTGAGTACCCACCCCGCCGGTCGACATGCAAATGACGCGCGCATGGAAATTTAACGCTGCGGACCATCGCACGAATATTTTATTTTGTGTGACACAAATACAGTGACGCGCAGCTGTGTTGTCGCTCCTGCAAATCAAAGACGACTCCGGAAAATGTCATGTTGTATCGCATACATGCCAGCGACCTGTCAACTGACTTTTCAGTCTTCCTTTACAATTAGACATATTCGATTTTTGTAAAATCATAGATAACCACCATGGTTTGTTTGAGCTGGGATACAGTGGAGGTGATTCTGGGAATAAGTCATTCTGATTATTTAGAGTTGTAATCTTTTCGAAATCTTTCTCATCCATGTCGTAGACCAGGCTGACCCTAACTTCCTTCTAGTGCCATAGGTAACGGATGGGAATACGGAGCCCTGCCTCTGCGATCCCACATAACATCCCTGAAAGTGGACTACTGCTTTTCATTTGGAGGATACTTAATTCGTTTTATATCCCTTCCCTTTCCGTCCCTCGTTAATATTAGTCTGTACCTTGCGTTTATGATGTTTTCTTTTCAAGATACATTCAAGTATTATATTAACTTTTGCATCGTGGTGATTAGTGCTGGCTTTTAATGAGACTTGTGTATAGCTCTTGACAGAGCTATGCTTACTTTAGTAATATCAGAACAGTTCTTCATTTGAACCAGTTTAATGATTGTTTTGCATAGTTCGAGATGACTGATGTTGGAGGACAGTATATTTCTGAAAAAATTTTGCGTCAGCCCAGCTAGAACGTTAACGGGAAGACATAAAACAACGAACACAATTTGTGTTGTTCGATACAGGGCCGTAAACGTTCGATTTAAAAATTTAATATGTTTTGTATACATACATCCAATGTTATATGTAGGTATACTAGCTGTTAGCCATGGCTTCGTGAGCATGCACTTAGAATTTTATTGCTAGAGTTTAGTATAGAAAGCTGTAAGTTACATAAAATGTGCCTCAAAAGCTGACTGTGAGAGAAACAAGGCCTGTGCAATCGATATAATATTACAGAGACTTACACTATCAGTCCGTCACCAGTCTGTTAGTTATCAAATTTTTATAACAAAATATGTTATATACCCATAAAAAGTATCCCGTGTCCTTCTTAATGATGGATAGTATTTCATTGTCAAAGTTTATCAAGATAAGTTTAACCATTTAACAGAAAAAGTCTTAATAAATAGACAGAGAGACAGAGCTGCTTTCGCATTTATAACACACTGGCCGAAATTAAAAGTGCAACACTTAGACGGAGTTGTGATAAATGAATGAAATTTGGCCCCAAGTATTTCCATATGAAGAGTATTAAATGATTAAAAATTGAAATTAGTATGAGAATAAATCGGCTATTTACAACGCAAAAATTGTTGTGTTTTTTAGCGTATAAGCAGTGAACGGTATGGTGTAACATGACACTTTTTTGTTCACAAGTTCTTGTTGACCAAGTGATGACTAGGGATTGCAATCCAGCAAAGCGGGATCCCGCAATCCCGCGGGATCCCGCATCATTATAGTCTGGCGGATCCCGCACAAAATTAGGCGGATCCGCAATCCGCAAAATCCGTCGGAAACGCGTGTCAGTCTGCGTGACTCGCTGCCACACTCGGTCTCTATCGATGCATTGCACTGTTTGCCTGTACCAGAGCAGTTGGCATTTGACTCATGTGAACAAGCGTTTGTTTTTGTCAACCTTCGTCCTTCGTAAGTAAATAAATACACTTTTACATATTCATCAAAACTTACGTTTGTTTCGAGTACACATTCCTGTAATTTCAGTTATGGTGCGTATTTAGTACGATTTTAACTATACAATTATTTTTAAGTGTCGCACACGTTATCTGAACTACACGGTTTACAGCTTTTTATTCACGGTTTCATTATTCCGATTTTCTGTATTTGCAGATAAAGTAATTGTGACAATTTCCTAATTTGCTGCTGAAAATTTGATTGTTTTGTTGATATGAAACTAATGTTATCGTAATTTTAACGATCGCGTACCTATTTATTTAACAGCTATCAGAAGGAAATTGTATATCCTTTGACTTATTGTTGTTTTGGCCGCTGCCTCAATGCGTTTCTTTGACGAAAGCCACCTGCTTACAGTGCCGCTCAGGCTTTCGATTAATCCCTCTTCTCCTTGTTATTATTTCGACTAAAGGTAAAAAAAGTTATAATGAAATTTTCACGGTGTTCGACGAATTGTGTTGAAGGAACACCATACTTCGAAGGCTGCCTCCGCCGTCTTCCTCACGTGGGTAATTTCGTGTGTTTGCAATGAAATCCGGAGATACAACCTATGAGGACTTCACTGCAACCATTCACCGAGAAAGTCTCCTTTCTAACTAAAAATAATAATTTCCACTCTAAAAACGTCGTTACGTCACATAAGTAAATCTGAAATACTTGACAGTTTACGTGTTGGTGAGTAGTTTCTTTTAATAACATTGAATCAACTGTAATATCAATCAAGGAATCAGGAGACATATAATGAATCACGCAAAAAAAGTCCAAGTCTCATGCTTGTGCAGTGACAAAAAGTTTATGAGATCTTGTTCTGAGCCAAGTCTACACTTTACAGAGTATATTCACTTCATTTTGTGAAATGGAATGCTTTCTCGGTGTTATGTAACGTTTAATTAGAATTAAAAAAAAAAACTCTGGTATCTTGGCCATTAAGCAAACCATATTTTTAAACTTATGTGATTATTGTAAGCACATAATATGACCTCAAGACTCAATATTTCATTTTTATTATTTATTTAAAATTGGTTTAGATTAAAAAACAGAAATGTAAAACCTGGAAATGCACTTAAGACACGCTAAAAAAGTTTTAATGTCATTTTGCCAATCAAAATACTGTTAACTGTTAATTTTTATAAGTTAACATTAAAAATTATTTATTAAATTAATTATTATTCAATTTATTAACGTTTTAAGTATCTATGCTTTAAATATATGCGGTAAAAAACCGTTTGTACCAATCCCGCTCGGATCCCGCGGGATCCCGCGGGATTGGCCGCACAATCCCGCTCGGATCCCGCGGGATTGAAAACACTGCGGGGTTAGGGACCCTCTACACCCATATGTCTAACTGTGACAGAGGTCGGAGAATTGGCGTGATTGAAATGAATGAATAATGCCGTGAAATCTCCCGAAGGAATGGCGTAGTGCAATGTCAGCAAATAGACTTGTTAGACAGTGGATGAAAGTACTAGAGCAGGCACAGGTCCATACAGTAGGGCAACAACACGGGAAGACCACCAAATTGTGTGGGTGGTTGTTGCTGGCAGATGGGATGGGTGACTGCAGGCAAGCGTAAAGACATAAAAAATGTGTGATTTCAGAACATCACACAGGTGCAGCCACTTGCGTCATGGTTTTGGGGCAATCAGTTTCGACAGCAGGACTGAGTTGGTTGTTGAAGGCACAATGACAGCCTTCCACCTTGCTACAACCTATTGTTATACCCTTCACGTCCACCATCCAAAATTGCATATTGCAACAGGATAATGCTTGTCCTCATACTGTGGCCATCACAACACAAGCTTTGCAAGGGGCTACAATTTGAATTTGGACAACATGTTTCCCAGATTTATCCCCAATAGAGCATGTCTGGTATGCCAGAGGTAGACATATGGTCACCCAGCACAAACTGTGCAACAAATGACTGCACAAGACCTTGAGGTGTAGATAGATATACCCCAAGAAGATGTCCGAACACTTATTGATTCAATTCCGGCAAGGATCCACAAATATATAGACGCTCAAATTCGGAGCATTTCTTACCGACAACTGTGTATAAAGGTAAAAGCTTAGCCTGATACATTTCAATTTGTTATCATTTCTTCTGGATATGGCGCTATATATATCTACAAAGTTCACTAAAATACCATCATTGTTGTTTGGGTATTGACCAAAGCAACCTTATATCATTCGCAAGTTTCATTAAACCAACTGCTACTGTATTGAGAGCTCCGCTCAGCTCAACTAGAGCATCATTTGCTGCCAACGCTTCAAACTTATTGCCTGCTGAAGTAAATGGAAGGTTAGTAATTTCTACATCTTGCTTTATGGAATCCTCAGCAAAGCCTTTTTTTAGTATCGAGCCCCGTTGTGTTACTGGTCTTAGTGCAGATTGGAAGAAACAGTCCTCTCATCATAAATTAAGGATTTGTTAGTGGGCTACAAACTTGACCACAATAGTTTGGAACGTTGTTTTCTCTAACGAACAGAAGTGTCATCGCTATATAAGAGGCGTGAATTTATTCAGCTATTGGGTTTACTCTAAAAACTTGATTGCCAGTACGGACATATGAGATTTAAAAAAAAGAGATACGTGGATGTGTTTGTTTACCACGCACGTTTATGAAACAACAGCATCAGATTGTGAAACTGATTATTTTTTACTCGCTCTGATGAAATCTGGCAGCTGTGAAAGAGATATGGTCTTTGTTTTTTTTTTTTTTTTTTTTTTTTTTTTTTTTTTTTTTTTTTTTTTTAAATGCCAGTGCTAAATGATGACTGGTTGCTTGGAGATGGCCAGCGGTCAGCTGTCTGGAAGGGTTAAGCCGCACCTGGGTCTGGCAGCTGATTGCTGTCAGCATCTGCCTGATTAACGGCACGCCCACAATTAGCGTTATTGGCGGTGTCAGCGGAACGCAGCTGGTCAGGCCACCGGCCCCAGCTGGTCCGCAATGTTATAACCCTGGCTGTACAATTACACTTAATGTCATCTGCATGGTGTCTTATTCTCTTTTGCTGCCTTCCGTCTCTCGACGGGTTTGATGCAATCCTCCATCTCTTCCTATCTTACGCTAACCTCTTCAGCTCAACACGCCCCTTATAACGCACCTCTTCAGATATTTGCTTCACGTATTCCAGTCTTTGTCTACCTTCACAATTCTTTTTTTTTTTTTTTATTGCTTTACGTCTCATCGACGGCTAACGTCATTAGAGGTGGACAAGGAATGGGAAGGAATTTGGCCATGGCCTTTTTGAAGGAAGCATCCCGGCATTCGCCTGGAGTGATTTGGGGAAACCATGGAAAACCCAAGCCCGGACGGGGATTCGAACCCGCGTCGTCCCGAATGCGAGACCAGAACGTTAACCGTTCACCCACCACGCTCGGTACAATTCTTTCCTTTGACTGTTCCCTCCAATAACAAATTAGCCAATCCCACATGTTCTAAAATGTGTCTGTAAGACTCATCCAAAACCTTCTCTCCTCACCAAGATACATGCATCCCCTCTCCATATTTTATAAACCTAAATAAATTTCTCAGAGAAATACTGTGGTGTTCATCCGTCGAACCCACTTTATATACCACGTCATCGCTATCAAGTATTTGACTGAATTTTTCTAATCGCAATAATGGATCATTAAGATAATAGTCTTGCTACAGAATTGTTTGAATTTCTTCCAGCTTTAACTTCATTTGAATCGGTGGCTCTTTTAGAGTTTTCGATATATTTTAGTACTTGTTCTTCCTCATATTTAGAAAAATGGGTTACAAAGATTTGGTATTTCTTTTCGTGGTCATTGTGTTTCCACGCAACAGCGGTTGTCCATCGTAAACCTCGCTGTTATTAGGCGTTACTCTCTACTTGAAAACTGTCTCCTAAAAAGAGACAGTAGATGTGGATTGTGTCGCGTGAAACTCTTTTTACTCCTTGGTGAGGACATATGGGCGACCAAAAGCATCAGTTAACTATTCTCTGATGGAATTAAAAAATATCGGAAAGAAAAGCTTTCCACAGAAGTTTCGTCGGAATGTCTTCTTTCTGAATAAATATGTCGGAAGCAGACTGTCAATAAAATTTGTGGTGGGAGTCCCTAAAAATATACCATCAGTCTGCGAATAGGAGTGTGAACTTTTAGATGTTTTAATAATGGTTAGATGTAACAGGATTTAAAGAGGAAGACAGATCGGTTTACAAAATTTAGTGACGATAAGAAAAGGAAGTTTTCATTTGAAAGAAAAACTTACTATGCGGAAGACTGGGTAAAAAGTTGAGGAAAAAACTAGATAAATATTTTTTATGGAGTGTAGGACTATGTGGGACGGAGACAAGGACGCTACGCAAAGAAGATGTTAATAGATTGGAAACTTTCGAAATGTGGGTAAGGACGAGGAGGGAGAGAATAAGTTGGAAACATAAAGTAAGGGGGCGTCCATTAATTACGTGAGGAGATATAGGAGGCGGGTTCGGAGAAATCTCACCAAGGGGGAGGGGGGGGATCGACGAAAATCTCACGTGAGTTTTTGAAATTCTTGAAGGACAGTAGAGCTAAAATACGACACGAATGTCGGTTTTAGGGGGGTATAAACCTCACGTCATCTAAGGGGGGAGGGGGGTCCGACCAAATCTCACTAGAGTGGAGGGGAGGGTATGGAATTCTGGGAACACACTTCACGTAATTAATGGACGCTCCCTCATGAATGATAGGTATGCTGGAGCGAGTAGGAGAAACTATGAGAAACAGAAAATGGAACTGGATTAGTCTTGTGTTGAAAGGGCGCTAATAACCCCGATGTTGACGCCCCCTAAAGCACAAATAACAACAACAACATTGTGTTGAAGAATGAGTGTCTGCTTAAAACCACCTTGGAGGTAATCGAAAATGGAGGGAAAAAAAGAGGTTGACGAAGAAAGAAAATGCTTGATGAAATTATGATAAATGGAAAATATACAGACATAAGGAGACTGGCAGAACAAAGGGAGGTATGGAAGGCCTTCACTGTGAATGGACCTGCTGAATAGCAGAAAACCCTTGAAGATTTGTGAAGGTAAGCGGGAGGTGTGAAACATATCATCTAACACCCAAGACATCAATGAAGTTAGAAGGATTTAAAATAAGTTAGTTTGAATAGTATAGTGACAAAATTACATTGAAAAATTGTGGTTACATTAATCATATCAATATGCATGACTTCTTTGAAAAAAAATCAGACTTCTAAACACGAGATACAAGTGTAAATTGTGAAGGACGTCCAATGATCATGACAACTGCAGTGATGTTGCAGGAAGTAAATATTGTAGGTGAGTTTAAACTGGAAAAAAAGCAAATAGTTCTTGGACTTTCTCTTTGAGTCACATTATGAAATAAAATAATAACCCGTTTGTTATTAAAAATTATATGTAATATTTTAATTGTTCTTAGACGATGCTTATATGTCTGGTCATAATTTTAATGTTAACCATTATCGATATACTAGCTTCTAAGCGTCAGGAATGAAGAGTTGAAGGCAGTATTCTGACATTTCTTTTCTTAAATAAATAGAATTACTGTTAAATGATTATGATAACCTTTATTTTATAATGATGTAATATTGTACTCAATTTCGCCATACCAGGTGTCATAGTACAATTTTTTTCTTAACTAACATGTAGATTTAGGCGGAATACATAAATTTATTCGTGGTTGGTTTCAAATTTTAATTTAAAGGAAACAAATATTGAACAACTACAAAAACATAAATAGCAAAATATAAATACTTTGCTTGCTACAGTAGTATGGATAGAGAATATATTAAAAATATCTGCATCGAACGGATATAAGTAAGCAAAAAACAATCAAATTTTTAGTATGTGGATTTTGACGAATTAAACTTTTTCTTATGGTTAATTCGCAATTTGAAACATTTTGAACTATTACAGAAACGTATCTAGATAACTTAATTTTTTAGCTTGCTATATTAACAACACGTATGGCCAGAGTGTGGAAAGATTCCTGGCCCTTGATAACCCTCTAATGTCTTGGTCTATGACATTTAAACTCATACAGAATTGTATGAATCATTTAAATTAAAATGGTTTTAATTCCGATTAGCTTCAAATATAGCAAGTTTAATATATATGCAAGATAATATGTGTTTCTATGTTTTTTATGTATGCAATGAAACTGTTAAGGCAGCAATAAAATTTATTTTTACTTTTCAGATAACTGCAGATGGATAAAAATGACTGTCGAAGTAGCTGATCCTTCACTTCTTTTATTTTACAGATTCATCGAGATATCCTCTTAGGACACGCAGAAATATATAAACTGAAAGTAGAGGGAGACTGCTAAAATGCTCAAAGCAAACAAACAATTGATTCACCTTACCATTCATTTTCAATTATTGCTGTAACACAAGTCCTACATCACTTAACGCTAGAGGAGAAGTTTTGATTACGACGGAAAAACTAGTTGAAACTAGGAGACAAGGGATAGTAGAATGAACGAAGGTTTACATAAATAAAAAGATTTTGTATTTGAAACCCTAATAATTCTCGCCTTAAACAATGTATTACAATTAACTTGCGGTGTAAATGAGCTTCCCAGAAAATCGTAAGTGACTTTGTTGCAATATCAAAGTTGTTGTTACATTTTTAAGCTCCACAGAATAAAACTCAATGGTTGTTTCTACAGCCCACAAATAAGGCGTCTAGTTTCAAATATTTTTCCGCTGTAGGGTTTTACAAATTGTTTTCGATTTTATATTCAAAACGAACTTTCATTAATTACAAGAAATAACCAGCAACAAACAATAAAAATAGTTGAAAACTTGGGTAATAGGAAACGCTCCATTCGCAACCGCAGCTTTTACAGACGTGTGACGTCACGACTATCGTTGCACGCGCCAGGCAGCAAAGCAGCGTTTTGGAAGGCTTTTAAATTCTTTAAATTTTAACTTTGAATTTTACGCAAAATAAGGCACTTTTGTCAAAAAATCTCTTCACTCGGTGAATAAGGTGTACCAATAAGCAATTTAAATCCATTTTCAAGAAGTAGTCAAATACCCTACTGAAAAACACTGGAACGGTGAATTTTGATAATTATTTCACGCTAGTGGGTGATTATGTTAAGGCGACGTTATCGGAAAACGGTTATCAGTGAGGAAAGCAACAGGGTCTCCCGTATCATCGATTGCGGCCGAGTCTGTTAGTTTGGTGGGATTTGCAGAGGCAAACAATTAGAAAGGCGGGCAGTTGAGTGAATCTTAGCTGCCGCTAATCCCGAGGTAAGTCCCCGGCTTTAACTTGTGGCCCCCAAGACGACTCGGCGACTGTAGCTCTGGTACGCCGCGCGGTGAGAAAGCAAGAACTCACACGTAGATTCCTTTACGATCTTCCAACACGCTTTGTCTTCTGCAGAAGGTGTGCTATGAGTTTGTAATGAGGAAAAAATGTCATTACGTAGTTTATAAAAGAATTACGTGCGACGTAAATACAAAAATATTTGGCTGCTGTGGATCGTACTGTGGATCGTAACACCTTAAATATTGTGGACAGGTAATCAGGTTAAGGGAAATTTCTAGTGGCTGGCTCTGCACAATAGGAGGGATGCACCCATTCATTCAGTTTCGGCAGGGGATGTGTTGTCCTGACTGGCTACTGTAGAAAGCGAGACGAAACAAATTGCGAGGTTACTGAGAACTGTTTTGTGACAGACAGTAGCCATGTTTTGTCGTGTGTAGCAAAGACTGGAGTAATTGACCAGGGCGGCTGTTTGAATGTGCGTTTAAGAACACGATACCAATGAGATTTTTCCTCAGTTTCTGGTTTTGGTGGAACCTGGAGGGGAAAAGAAGACGACAGGCCAGCGATTACTGACCAAGCGTCGGGTGATGGCTTGTCTGTGTGTGGGGGCGCGTATCACTGACTCCGTACACAAGTGTTACAAGTGCTTGCCGCAGTAGAGTGTGTTGGCCGCTACTACAGAAAGCCTGGAGTGTTTTATCAGTGTCTGTTGACGCATATAGTGCGTCGCTGTTTCAACGTTGCATGTTGAAAGCCGGGAGTGTTTTATCAGTATTTGCCAACGCATACAGCGCATACATAATATACTGAAAGTGAATAACGCACCGAGGTGATACATTCACACAGTGACGTGGCAATGTGAATGAGTGATGGGTGTGATCGCCGCACTAGCAGCGGCGCAGTTTTCTGACATCAAAAATTTTAATGCATAAATTACAAGGTTTCCAATTCATTGCTTCATTTCGATGCAACCTGAAACGCATTGGCAGGGAGACTTGTGCAGATAAGTGTATTTCTCAGTTGTTCTATCCTTTCGTTGTAATAAAATTAATTCTCAGCTTTGCTGAGCGGCGTCCGATTTTTTTTTTTCTGCAGTTTTATTTGGATAATTGATGAGACATTTCTCAGTTGTTCTAGTCTTTCGTTGTAATAAAATTAATTCTCAGCTTTGCTGAGGCGGCGTCCGACTTTTTTTTATCTGCAGTTTTATTTGGATAATTGATGAGACATTTCATAACATACCTGATGTTGTCATCTGTCCCTTTTTAGAGACAATGATTGAATTTGTGCATGTATTTTCTTTGATTAGAGATAAGAAAATTTTGTGTGTTGGTTTTGATGCCTAATTATCATACGACGTAATGTTTAATTGTGAAACCTAAAACATTATATTTTTCAATGTAAAATGCGAAGCTATCCCATCAAACAGAAAAGATAATAACTAAATTTAATAATGAATTATCAATATATTTTTTTCTCTTTTTATTGGTTATTTCACGTTGTAGTAATTTATTTATTTGTTTAATGTATTTCTGAGAGTCTAGGTCAAGTAGCGTGTTTAATATTTGACACGCTAAATGTTAAGTTGGTAGTAATGTTAAAATTATATGCTGACAAGTCTGTTGTGAGCGAGAGAACAGGAGAAGACGTTTGCTGATTGCACGAGCATGTTCAATCACAACGATTGGTCCAGTCAGTAAATGTCTGCTTAGTGATATGCGGGCTACGATTCGAATCCACTCATTATTTTTTTCTTTTAGTTTAATACATTATTACGAATAACTTTTTTTTACTTCATCTTATTTAGGTACTTTTATTTCGTTAATTAATATTTTAAACGAAACACATTACATGCAACAGAGCGTATTTTTCTCAGTAAATCATTATGATTTTGTTTTAGCAAAAAAAAATGTTGAAGCGTTTTCAAACTAAATGGGTATGCTGTTATTATGTTATTTCCTCATCATCGTTTTTATATTTATATTCCATGAAGTAATGGAGCCTATTGTAAACGAATTACATAATATTAAGAAGACCGTCTATATATTTTTTTACAAACAATTATGTTTATCTAAGATAAATACAATGCTTGTTAACGTGTTTACTAAACAGAGATGATTTCTATCGTCTTTTGTGGTCATTTTGATGCTCGTGATTTTGGAAAATAATATCGGAAACAAAACACGTTACATACAGTGAATGCAACAGGCAAAATGATCAGTTGCATTTATGTAGTAGTTGCCTGAAACTAAAGTGTGTGGTGAAGAACCCGACAAGGTGGAGTTTCTCAATGAGGAAATGAAAGACGGAACTAACGACAATAAACTGTTAAGACATGATTTTTCAATCGCACTAGTTTTATCAAATTTATTCATCTTCAGTAACCATGGACGAAGCAAATTACGAAGCCATCGTTGATGAGTTGGCCGAAAATAAGTGACTAGAACCCGCAAATTGTAAAGCAGACATTATCCTGACTGTACCAAACAACAATCCATCAGATACTATTTCTCTAGTATTCAACAACCACTGTGATTTTCCGCATGTGAATATCCCCGAGAATATGGTCGACTTGAAGAAACGACTGAACCATGGACATACGGGGTGAATACACTTCAACATATATCTGTTCTTACCGTGTCTGACAGTCTCCTTGTTAGATACAATTTATTGCTGAATTTTTTTTGTTCAAGGATAGTTTACAGATGTAACACATTACATCCTGTAGACAATTCGCATCCACTGCAATCTGAGTTTTATATGAACAATTCGCGCTCAAATTAACAACCATGTGAAGCTATACGTACATTGACAATGAGAATCCAATCGACATTATAGTCTTTAGAAATCATGCGGAGCGAGCAATCTTTCATAAGCTTCCAGCGCTTCATGGATCCTTAAAGAAAATCTTTTTTAGCCTTAGAATTTAGTGCTAAACTTACTTATTTACTTCACAGGCTATGAATAATAAGACTTATCCACGGTTTTTAAAGAACAAACCGTTATTCACTCAGTCGAGTCAGTTAGAAACATCACAAGCAACATTTTTGTGGCAGAGGAATCTACAAATCGAACTTTGTTCGAGTATTCGAGGACATGCACACATTTGTGTCTTAAAAATAAACAGTTTTAGCTCCATTTCTCAGGGCGTTTATATGTGCGTTTAAAAATGATTTTTATTGCTTACAGTATGATCATCATCCATTTGTTCGATGACCCCGTGAGGAAAAAAAAAGTAAATGTGGGTAGGCGTCTTTCGAGCTTCTCATTTATCTGAGCTGATCAACCTTGTATTAGATTTATCTTAATCCAAAATTAAACCACAACCATTCTGGTCTAAAAGGGGAAATCCAGAAGTGTATCTCAACACGTATAACGACTTGACATCAAACATTAACTTGTGTAAAGCTGCACTACTGGACTTTCCATATTTGCCGAACATATCGAGTTTTTAGGTTGCGTTCTTAAGGGCCGGGAGTGAAATACTCGTAGCAAGTGGTTTTCATTGACGTACGAGTGGTATGAAATCAGATCTAAAACAGCAATGCAACGTCCTACTGTGGTCTATTGGTCAACGCGAACGCCGCATAATCTCTGCATGCAGGTTTTGATTTGTGTACATGTGTCTGTAGAAGATACTTGTTAATATCATATTTGTTTCACATCGTTTACTGGATGGGTTGATAAATGAAGCCCTGCAGTAATTGTTTGCTTGTATTACTCTTCCTCCTAAATTCTGTTCCAGTTTTGTCCTCTATATTTTTTTCTCCTAATCGCGTAGTTTTGTCTCTACCGCCTTGCCCTGTGGGTCCAAGTTTGTCCAGTTGTAGATGGTACTGTTTTCTGGGTACCACTGTAGCAACAATTTTTCTTGCATGTAGATAAGGCTATGGATGTATATTTCTTACTGTAAATTCAATAATAATAATAATAATAAGCTAATTTGAGAGAAATTAAGTATACTGATGAATTTTCTCAATCTAGTTAAATTTTCATCTCTGCAACTCAGTTTTAATAGACTAAATTAGTAGAATTCGTAATAAACTTCGATGGTTAATGAAAATACCATGAAAGTAACTGCATATTTCATCCTCTGTCTTACTTGTTTGTACTGACCAGCCACTGTGTAAAGAGTCTAACTCCAGTCAGACACAAAAACTGCTTCGAGACAGCAGTTTATTTATTTATTTATTATTTTTTTTTTTTTTGCGCAGCTGATACTAAGAAAATAATGGGTTATGTTTTGTTGGCGAGAAAATACTCTTTCAATACGAGGAGTATATACTGTTTGTGTATCGTTACATTTAAAAGTAAGACACTAATTTGCAATGGAAGTTATGTTGCATTTCAAGAAAGTTCCATATGTAGTAATTCATTACTATTCGGTGAAAACTTTTCGAGACGGTAAAAATATTATCTCAAATAAAGGTTAGTATTACATAGGTTTTATGATGAAATATGGATTTTATCAGTAAAATGGGCAATGAAGAGGCCTTTTATTTCACAGCTAAAACAGTAGAACACAATACGTAGGTAGGCTTCAATTTTCCCTACACTATATTGTTGAGAGTTCTACCGAAGGCAATATGGAAACATTACAATGCATGAAAGACACGCGTAGTAAAGTTTATTGGAGTGTGACAAGAGCCCTCGGCTCCCCACTGTATATCTGGGCACATAAGTTGTGGTCGGTAGCCTGGGGTGTGGTTTTCCACTCCAGCACTGCTGCTCGGGAGACAACCCCTGTAATTGGCTGTGCCCACCCCACGTATCTGCTCGGCCTATAAACGAGATACTCTGCTCGCTTTTCGCGACTCAGTGTTCACTGCTTCTCAACGACCACTACACTTGGAAGCACAGTGCCTGTTAACTGAAAACTCAGGGGACAAGGCGCGTGTTTCTTATGTAAAAAAGGGTTCGCTGCCTTCGATTCAAACATTTACTTGTATAACTGAGTTTTACTTTGATATGCGAGCTACGGTAAAATGTGTAAATCGAATTGGTGCATTAATAAAAACGGTGGCATAATATCAGATGAATGTCAATAACTGGCATTACTACAGACAGCTTCCTCTTTTACTCAGACAGTTTTTCTAGTTGTAATTCCTCCAAGAAATTGCCATATCAATGAAGAGTATCGCGATACAGATACTGGTTTTTTAGGTTTTCCCAAAATCACCCCTTGGGAATAATGGAACGGTTACATCAAAGGTCACTTCCAGAATTTCTCCCTTCTAATTATTTCGACATCTACTAGCCATAAAACACTTACCTGTAAACAAGAAAATGCTGTATTATTGCGGAAGCGGTCTGGTGGCTTAGTGGTTAAGGTGTCTGACTGGGGATCGAAAGGCCTCGGTTCGAATCCCTGTAGCGGCGGACGTTTTCAAAGTCATCTAACCCGACCATCACCTCTGGCATAGCTTGTTGTGAAATGTGAAGTACAGGGTCCGGCAATAAAACCTCCCACATTTCACGTAGCCGGTGTACGGGTTGTAGTGAGGATACTGATGTGGAGTGTGTTTTGTTTTAAAGAGGTGTACCTGCCATTTTCAGTGTGCGCCATGTCTTGGCTTGGTGAGCATCGTGCGTTTGTTGTGGACGAATTTATTTGTAACAGTTGTTCTGAGATTTTCGGAGACGATTCGAACTTGGCGTACATGATTGTGACCCGGATAGAAAAACTATTCAACTGTGGGTGTCAAACTTTATAAAGACAGGTTCAGCACTAGAAAGAAAACCTACAGGCCGTCCTCGGACTGCAACAACGCCGGAAAATTTGGCTCGTGTGAGTGTGTCTATGCAACATTCACCAATCTTTGGGGACACTTAAAGCCTATAGTGTACAAACATCGTCCCACAACACTGCAAGCACTTAAAGAGGCCATTACCCAGGAATTGGCCGCCATTCCAAGAGAAATGACACGAAAATGTATGGAGAACTTTCTGGATAGACTTTGTCAATGTGTCAACAATGGAAAGCAGATATAATTTTTAAAACCAAATAATTAAAAATGGCAAAGTATGTATTTTTCATAAATAAAAGTACTTATTCTCTATCATATTTAGTTTTTATGTGACAACACATTAAAATGAGGGAGGTTTTATTGCCGGACCCTGTACTTCGGAACGCTTCCTTGGTTCGGATTCCACGTTAAACTGTAGGTCCCCTTTACCCGGTAAGGATTGCCGGGTTAGGTTAAGGCGGCTACGACAGGGGCGGAATTCGCAGCCAATAGAAATCCTGTAACCATATCATCACGACCACACGGAATTATTATTATTATTGTGGGATATTGGAACTTACTAAAAATGTGAGTGTAATGGAAGAAAGCCAAGCAATTGGATGGCGTCGAATACAGAAAGACTCTTTCCACAATAAATAAATTATTTCGATTGTTAGACCGCTAACGTATTGTATGGAAGTAGCGGTTATTCGCGATTAAATACGCGCGGACTTAGAATTTTTTTTGCTAGAATTGGATATGAGGAGCTTTAAATTACGTGAAAGGTGTACTGACTGCAAGAGAAACAAAGCCTGAGCCATATACATCTGCTTGTCACCATTCTATTGTTTTCATAATTGCATAACAAAATATTTTATTTATCTTGAAAAAAGCGTTCTATGTCCTTCGTAATATTTCCTTGTCAAATTTCATCAAGAAGATAACAGACAGATAGAGACTTTAGTATCTGTAATATTAGTGAAGTTGATCCACATCCTTCCAATACCCATTCAACAATCGGGCTGTAATCGCATTGATGGTGAGGAAGGGTTTTCCAGTGCCTCCACTAGCGAACGAATTTTAAGTAAGATGGCAGTCTTGTTAAAGGTGAGACGTGTTAGCTTAAGATTCCGCAGGTAGACCGAAGAAAAACAGCAAACTGCTGAGAGAAAGCCATCCGTCTTCCCTGCTACGACCAGACAAAGTGAATCAAGTTTATTTCGTCTTTCCTCGCGACACATAAAACAGCGGAAAGCAATCGCAGTTACGACGCGAACCTGGGGCTATCACTCTGGGCCGGCCACACGCGTTTTATTAGCAGCCGAATGGCGAGCGCAGTAATTTACAGCGCGATCCGGAACGGTATCGAGTGCGAGGCTGCGAGCTTTATCGATGTGCTCGGAGCGCCCGGCGAGCAATAAAGCGATCTAAGCCGCGGGGGCCCCGAGGCCGTGATATCCGGCTTCCCGCGCAGGCGCGAGGGAGACGCCAAATTGCTCGCTCAACGACTCCTCTGCAGTGGCTGAGCCCAGCTCCCAGATGAAACTGGGCGTAGCTATATAACAGCTCTTTTTCTCCTGTCTACTTTCTTTTCCAGTTGCTTTTTTTGGTGCAGCTTGTTATAACCTTCCCAAGGCATCCACATGTAATTCCAGAATTCTTTTCTAACGATAATTTCTAGTCGCCTTTCAGGTAGCAATAGAGTATCACTATATTTAAAAGGCAATAATAGAGGAAAGCGACCAAAGTAGGATCCCCATTTTGATTTTTACCCGTCTCGTCTTATTTTTTAGTGAAGTTTACTTTAATTTTAATTGAATGCGTTCTTTGGTATGTTTTCAAATAGGCTGTATGACAGAAATGAGTAAATATCTGATCATAGTCTTAAGGGATACGGAATCGCCTATCCCCGCAATGTTTTTTTTTTTTTAATACTGCTTTACGTCTCTTAACAGCGACGTCTTTAGAGACGGGAAAGGATGGGGGGCAAGGAATGGGAAGGAATTCGGCCATGGCCTTTTTAAGGAAGCATCCCAGCATTTTCCTGGAGTGATTTGGGAAACCATGGAAAACCCAAATCTGGATGCCCGGACGGGGATTCGAACCGCCGTCCTCCCGAATGCGAGGCCAGAACACTATCCGTTACACCACCAAGCTCGGTACCCCGCAATGTTAAATTATGCCTTCTATAGGGAACATTTTCTCATAAACTACTGGAGCTAGAGAGATTTTTTACTCTATGTGCATTGATATGTTGTAACAATACTGAAACAACAGTTTTTTGTCAAAGTATTTACTTACAGAGATATTTTATATTTACCTTAAAGTAAATTTTTTCCATCACTTTTCACTAGATTATCACCATGTAAATCTTTTTTAAATCAAGTAATTTTAAAATAATTGTTTCAGTATGTAAAATGAAGCCGAGGTAACTATGTCATAAAAATTTCAGGCTTCTAGGTTTTCCAGTACCTGAGATAATGTTCGTAGACGAAGTAAAAAGTAAACTTACGGGAAACGGAGAAAGAAGATTAAAACATTCCTGATCCATAGTTAATACCCCCTTCACGGTCTTCATGATCATCTTCAATCCAAAGTCAAAGAGTAACTTCATGAAACCAGAGACAAACATTTCCAGATGAGCAGTGTATAAAGAATCGCTGGAAGCGGGATATTTGAATTCATGCCACATGAATATACTACCAAAAAAGTTTATGGTCAGCCATGAAAGAAGTGTATAACAAAAGCGCAATACCCGATCTCACAAATTTATAAACATAAAATAGTTATAATTCTAGTAGATGGATGATACGTCATTTTAAGGAGGAAACTTGGAATATAATAAGCCAATAAAACGAAAATTGATTTTTTCCCCCAAAATCCGAATCCGTATCCCCTTAAAATTCATTTTTAGTAAAACGTTACAAAAGCAGTCTCTGAGTAAAAGGTAGCCAGTGTCGGACCACTGTTAAGAATATATAAAAAATAACCAGAAACGTAAAAAAAAAATATTTTAACATTTGACAATGTGGTACAATGTGGTACAATGTAGCTTATTTGACATTAATAATATTGGCTTATTTACCATCTAAGAAGAAATGATAGTTTTATTCCCTAATAAATTTTTCCACTAACGACAAAAATCATCACATTTTCTCATAAAAGTTTCTATTTATTTGGTCATCTGAAACAGCATTTGAAATGTTAATTGAACTGTGGGGAACGCTTAAGTGTCCTACATATGACGTCTTTTTCTTGGCATTTTCAGGCATTTAAAAGAATGTTAGGTTGATATCAAAGTAAAAAACTGACACAGAACAAACATTATGTGCCAAAGACACTGCAGTGATCATATTGTTTCTTTCCCTCTCTGGAACGCTATTAAAATGCTGCTTAGTGCACCTCTGGAAGAACTTTCATTCTTACTGGAAGCACTAGTAGCGTAACTGGCGAGATACTTGTCTCTGCCCAAACATGAAAACTTCAAAGCACATAACTGATTATGATATCTTCATGTTTAAATATATGTTTTCAGAATGTAGCACCATCCTAGAGTAATAAATTGGGGTTTTGACTTAGTGACCAGGTTCGAGTTTTCCTATGCAGATATGAAATAAAATCAATGCGGTTCAAATAACAAGTATACCAATCTTATTACTAAAAAAAAAAAAGGTAGCGCTTATATTCAACAGTAGCTACTGTAGAAATAGCGTGTATAGGTTCAACATACTACACAATTTCTTTTTGCCATCAGTCTGTCGATTTATTTTATGCAGTCCTCCATATTGTCTAGTCTCTTGTCAGTCTTTCGATGGCCTAATATAATCAGCTTGATGTGTTCTTGGCTTTGTTTTCCTCCACGTTTCCTCCCCTGGACTTTTACCTCCACCACATTAACCAGCCGGCAATACTTTCAAAACAGACCATCGTCCTATCTCTTCTTTCAGAAAGATTATTTCCCGAGAACATTTCTTCATTATCACTTTCAATTCGTACTATATGCGGCTAGTTGTTCCCTCCGTTCTCACAGTTTCTGATACTGAAAACACTCTATTTCTGATGAAGGTTGCTACGGATAATCGTCCAGAGATTAAAATTTTATTTTATGAATAGCATTATTCAATTACATGCACAACAATCTCTTGAATTTTTTACTTTGTAAACAACATCAAGCAAGTAGTGAATAAGAACGTAAATTTCTTGAGAATTCTCTGCAACATTAGTAATCGGTTGTACCGGTTATTAAATTCGTTTAGAGAAATTAAAAAGTTATGGTCTTTAATACGGCAAAACATCGATTTAAATAGTGTCTAGAAAATACTAAGCAATGTTTAGAAGTAAAATGTGCAGATTCAGTTGGGGATCGGGACCAGGAGAAGGGGAATATACAGGGTGTTACAAAAAGGTAATGCCAAACTTTCAGGAAACATTCCTCACACACAAACAAAGAAAATATTTTATGTGGATATGTGTCCGGAAACGCTTACTTTCCATGTTAGAGCTCATTTTAGTTTCGTTAGTATGGCCCCCACGCTCTCCTGACCTCAACCCTCTTGACTTCCATTTATGGGGGCATTTGAAGGCCCTTGTCTACGCAACCCCGGTACCAAATGTAGAGACTCTTCGTGCTCGTATTGTGGACGGCTGTGATACAATACGTCATTCTCCAGGGCTGCATCAGCGCATCAGGGATTCCATGCGACGGAGGGTGGATGCATGTATCCTCGCTAACGGAGGACATTTTGAAAATTTCCTGTAACAAAGTGTTTGAAGTCACGCTGGTACGTTCTGTTGCTGTGTGTTTCCATTTCATGTTTAATGTGATTTGAAGAGAAGTAATAAAATGAGCTCTAACATGGAAAGTAAGCGTTTCCGGACACATGTCCACATAACATATTTTCTTGGTTTGTGTGTGAGGAATGTTTCCTGAAAGTTTGGCCGTACCTTTTTGTAACACCCTGTAGACCTGATGTTAATCGGACATAATTTCTTTGTCGTCTATTCTACTTATGGTGTTCAACTCATTTGAGACAGTAGCGAAAAGCAGGTGTAACTTGCAGATACCACTAATATATCTCTAAAACACCCATTACTTAAATAAATAATAGTTTAAAGAAACTAAATAATTGATTCACTGAACATATATAGAACACAAAGGAAACAATTAAAATTCCTAGAAAACAAATAGCTGCAGTGAGTCGTCTGACGGAAAAAAACCAGAGTGAAACCAGTTCCTGTATTTTACGTAAATAACAAAGTAGATTTCTATAACATTCAAACCTTCGTATTTCATCTCCTAGGCTATTACATTTGCGTTGCGATGAAACCGGCTTTTACCCCTACATTCACCCAGATTATTGCCGAAAACCACCGTATTTGCGTAGTCAGGATACCTAATACTTCACATCATGATTCGGCCGATATGATCGCAAGTTAGATTCATTTAATTAGCAAGTTTGTTTTGCGCTAGGTTTGATTTATTAATAGCACACTCAAAGTATTTTGCATATACTTTAAGAACTATACTCCTGGAAATTGAAATAAGAACGTGAATTCATTGTCCCAGGAATAGGAAACTTTATATACACATTCCTGGGGTCAGATACAACACATGATCACACAGACAGAACCATAGGCACATAGACACAGGCAACAGAGCATGCACAATGTCGGCACTAGTACCGTGTATATCCTCCTTTCGCAGCAATGCAGGCTGCAATTCTCCCATGGAGACGATCGTAGAGGTGCTGGATGTAGTCCTGTGGAACGGCATGCCAAGCCATTTCCACCTGGCGCATCAGCTGGACCAGCGTTCTTGATGGACGTGCAGACTGCGTGAGACGACGTTTCATCCAGTCTCAAACATGCTCAATGGGGGACAGATCCGGAGATCTCGCTGGCCAGGATAGTTGACTTACACCTTCTAGGGCACGTTGGGTGGCACGGGATACATGTGGACGTGCATTGTCCTGTTGGAACAGCATGTTCCCTTGCCGGTCTAGGAATGGTAGAACGATGGGTTCGATGACGGTTTGAATGTACCGTGCACTGTTCAGTGTCCCCTCGACGATCACCAGAGGTGTACGGCCAGTGTAGGAGATCGCTCCCCACACCATGATGCCGGGTGTTGGCCCTGTGTGCCTCGGTTGTATGCAGTCCTGATTGTGGCGCTCACCTGCACGGCGCCAAACACACATACGACCATCATTGGCACCAAGGCAGAAGCGACTCTCATCACTGAAGACGATACGTCTCCATTCGTCCCTCCATACACGCCTGTCGCGACACCACTGGAGGCGGGCTGCACGATGTTGGGGCGTAAGCGGAAGACGACCTAACGGTGCGCGGGACCGTAGCCCAGCTTCATGGAGACGGTTGCGAATGGTCCTCTCTGATACCCCAGGAGCAACAGTGTCCCTAATTTGCCGGGAAGTGGCGGTGTGGTCCCCTATGGCACTGCGTAGGATGCGACGGTCTTGGCTTGCGTCCGGACCCAGGTCGACGGGCACGTGCACCTTCCGCCGACCACTGGCGACAACATCGATGTACTGTGGAGACCTCGCACCCCACATGTTGAGCAATTCGGCGGTACGTCCACCCGGCCTCCCGCATGCCCACTATACGCCCTCGCTCAAAGTCCATCAACTGCACATACGGTTCACGTACACGCTGTCGCGGCATGCTACCAGTGTTAAAGACTGAGATGGAGCTTGGTATGCCACGGCAAACTGGCTGACACTGACTGCGGCGGTGCCCAACCGCTGCGCAGCTAGCGCCCTTCGACGGCCAACACTGCTGTTCCTGGTGTGTCCGCTGTGCCGTGCGTTTGATCATTGCTTGTACAGCCCTCTCGTAGTGTCCGGAGCAAGTATGGTGGGTCTTACACACCGGCGTCAATGTGTTCTTATTTCAATTTCCAGGAGTGTAATTATCAAAATAGGAAAGGAAGTAAAATTAAAACCCTATAGTTGGAAACCAATATCACAAACAGCTTAACATTACCAAAACATGGCCATTGATATTAAAAAGAACTTTTGGTATCTGTATGGAAGACAGAGCTTCATGGAAACAAATATTAGAACTATGGAATACATAAAAAGAAAGACTGATGGCTCTGAAATACTATGCTATAGTAACATGTTAACTACAATGATAAAGTTAGAAATGAATGTTTTATGGAAATGGAGTAGAAAGAAGAGAGATTTGTGGAAGAATCTGATCGAAAGAGATGGAGCGTGGTGGATCAGCGGTAACACTCTGGCCTCAAATTCGGGAGGACGCGGGTTCGAATCCCCGTCCGGGCATTCAGATTTGGGTTTTCTATGGTTTCCCCAAATCAATCAAGGTGAATGTAGGGATGGTTCCTTCATAAGGTTACGTACGAATTCCTGTACCCAGTCCAGTTTCGCCTATAATGACCTTATCGCCATGAGATTTACACACCTAGCGTGGTGGATGAGTGGTTAACGCTCTGGAGTCGCATTCGGGAGGACGGTGGTTCGAATCCCCGTCCTGGCATCCAGATTTGGGTTTTCCATGGCTTTCCCAAATCGCTCCAGGTGAATGTCGGGATGCTTCATACAAAAGGCCATGTCCGAATTCCTTCCCGTTCCTTGTCCCCAGTCCCATCCCGCCACTAACGACGTCGATGTCGAGGAGGCGTAAAGCCATAAAGTAAAAGAAAAAAAAAATAGAAGAGATCTTCTAGAGCTTCAGACTGAGACATGGAACTGATTTGTGTGTGTGTGTGTGTGTGTGTTTAGTGTGTTAGTGTGTGTGTGTGTGTGTGTGTGTGTAAACTTGTATGCGGAGGTAGAGCGGTCTGGTAGCTGAGTGATTAAGGCGCTTGCGTAAAAAAGTTACGTGTTTGGTCCCGAATTGAAATCCCGGTGGTGCCAAAAAAATTTTAAGAGTTACATTTGATCATATGGGCTACGCCAGGACCTCCTTCGGTAGGATCCAACCAATCTTCGGATTGTAGATTAAGTTAGATTTTTAAGGGGAGATAAAAATTTCCGTATAGGAAGCAATTATTTAGACAGGAAGAGAAGAGTGGATATGTGGAAATGAAAGAAATATGTGAGGACAGGAATTGCATCAAAGTTCTCGGGAGACAGGTGAATGTGGGTGTGTGTTTCTTGTGGCCGCTACCTGTTCGTCTTTATGGCTGTGCTCGCGGAAGTGAGCCGACCGTCTTAATGGAGACGGCCAGCCGCACGAGCATTTCATTAGCACCCGCCAGGCTGCTCCGGCTGTGTCATGTAAAACAGGAACCCTCCGCAGGTGGTCCCTGCCACTGCTCCCGACTCCTGATTGTCCTCGATTCTCTTCCTAGTCAAGTGAAATCGAATTCTGACCTACTGAACCGCCATTTAAGGAGCAGAAGAAGTCGGCCCAAAGAAGTCGAAATTATTTCAGTATTGCTTAAAGATCTAAGAGAATGATGGACTTCCGCCGCGAAAAGTATTATTCATTTATTACAAACTTTTCTACCGTTCCAGGTAACACAACAGATGGAAAGAATCATTAGGGACAGCTCGTTACACGGAAGAAACTGTAGCTCTCTCTGAAATAAGTTTAAAGAGCGAGTTAAATGTAAAATCTTTACAGCAACCATAAAGCTCTTTTTATATTATATCCATATTAATGAAAGTTAAAAATTAGAAATTATTAATATTCGAGTCGCAACAACACCATATAAAATATCGATTTAATTTCAGTGTTCACACATCACACTGAACAATTCAAGACATCGATATCTTAAACATTTTGTTATATTCTAGACAGAATATGAATACAGATCGAAATCAAAAACTCTACGTAAGAAAAAATAATAGTGCCTATCGGGTATATAGCGTAAATAAGGTCTATTTAATCTTAATGTCACAATTAACATACTGCACATATTGGTACCCTTAAATCTATTTGTTACCGTGTCCTCGAGCTCATCAATTTGTCAAAAATTAAAAAAAAAAAATAATCGGTGGAAACAGGTTATCTACCGCACAAAGTAATGTATCTTGTAATATGTAATTTCTGCTGGTCTAACATTGAGGGATCCGAGATTATTTCACATTCTCATATTTTATGAAACGTTCGCTATCATCAGATCCAACAAAAAATCGACGTCAGGAACCATCATAGTGAATATTTTAAAGTTTTGAAGGAATATTTCTTTGTAAACGCCGGTTGTCTGGTATAACATCAGCAGTCCAAACAAAAAGGGGATTTTTTTAATGTAGTTCTATTCTTTTTACATTTTTTCTTTCTTTTCCTGAAGACACGCAGTCATCTCAAAGTTTTTATTAACTTATTTTCTTTTCTTGATTTTTGCTAGTGGTAATACATGTTACGATATGAAGGATAGAACAACGCATACATAACATAGCATAAAAAGCCCTTGTGCTCCAGTATAAAGACTCGAACCGCCGACCATGGAAACCAATGCCATACTGCTGGCTCCTACGCCGCCCGGGCCGGAAAAAAGGTGGTTGAACCACTTTTGAAATCAGCTAACGAACAAATTTCAACAGTTGGGTGAGATTATTGGGTGATCGTCTTTATGCAAGGATCACGGTGCGTTGCTTCATCATGACAGGAATGACAGAAATCTAAACTGAAGATTCTGCAGAGCAAAGCGATGGCAAAGAATAGATATACGGTCGAGTATTCAATTAAATTATCAGTACAGTGAGTTCAATAAGATATTTTTGGTTATATTTTATAGCACACCAATTTAAAAAAAAAAAAAATTACTCTATCTTAGTACTCTGTAAGGAAAATGCCAGATGTTTTCACAGGGTGAATGGAAGGAGTGCAGCGAGCATACGTCTTACGAAGGTGCTAATGCAGTAGACACGTCAGCGGACAGGTGGAAGATATAGCGATAGTTCAAACGAGGGAAAACTACTCCGAGATAGACATTATTCTTTCAACCCAGATCGTTGGTAAAGGCGAGATATACAAAATAAAATTCGAAATGCTACTCATGAAGTTTTTAAAGACAATAAGAAATCACAAATAATTTTCTTTAATTCCATGGTACATAACTATTTGGTATTATTTGAGTGCACCGCCTGTATTCACTTGAAAAGAATAAATTTGTTTGGGTTCACCTCAATCCAATAGAGTATGAGCCTCCTTGATTCGGTTTGGTGTTGAATTTCTTTGCTCGTATACTGGATCAGATGGAACCTGTTTCAACCTCAATAATGTATTTTGTGCTACAATAATTAAGAATATTTGTCAGAATAACACGAACACTCTTCGGGATTATTTGCCTCTCTTGATGTAGAGCTGCATAGTTACGAGAGAGGTCCACGTGATTGTTGTATGATTATGTTCTAACTTTATGAAGCGTTGTGACTTGTTTACTCTTGAGCTGGATTCCGAGTCACTCCCTTCCTGCAGTGACCCAGATTCTCTCCTGGTGTTGCCCGCCCAGGTTGTCTGGCGATAACAATAGTGCGGTTTATTTGACTCCCGGGCCCCGCCACTAACAGCTTTATCTTTGTGAGTCGTGAATGGGCTCCTGCTCAACGCCGCAGCCTTTCTCTCTTCCCGCACCGTCCCCACTGGGAACCACGAAACGTTTGTTCTGAAAATGCAGACATACATTCTTGCTCTGTAGTTAGTTACGAGGTTTATTCCCGAGACAAATTCTCTGTTTTGACAGTGAAAATCATGCAATTTACACTGTATAAAATTGTTACAGAGGTATTAAAGACATAAGACCCATTCACGCTGAGAAATTAGGTGAAATCGTGTAATATCTGATCGCAAAACTGGTGTCTTAAATACTGGAGGAAACTCTGAGTTTACATACGTGGGGAGTAAGATAACTCGAGTAACTAATCAACCAAGCCAAAAATGCCTTCAATTTCAAGAATAATAATGCATCAACTTAAACATCATGGAAGACTGACGAAGGTCTGTGTTTGGAATGTCGATTTGTATGAATATGGTACGTAAAAAAGAAGTCCCGAAACTCTGGAAACCTGCTGGTATCTTGGAAAGCTAAATACGAACTACAAGTGACAACTGAAGAGTTTTTTTTTTCCGGTGATGGTGAATTGCGGAGCCTGTGTCGTCACATTCATACGCGAAGATATCTTCAGATCGGTCATCTATTACGCCATAACTGGTTCCTGATAGCGTTAGTGGAAGTTGCCATCGGAGGTCAACTCAAGCATATATGAATCAAACTGAGTCGAATATGGGATTCGCTTCCTACAGGGATCAAAGAAAAGAATGGAGAGGTGTTGCACACCAACATTTAGTTTAAAAATTGAAGAAGAAGAATCGTTAAGAAAAAATCCAGAAATTGTTTTGAATCAACGAATCGTATTGAATGTTTAGTAATATTGACAGGAAGTGGTGTGTAAAATATTATTCCGGCTTCAGGACTATATTTCGCTTTTTGATTGTGTTTGGTGAATAAATGTTAAATATTATAAGTATCTTGGCTTTTGTACATCAGCAATCATTAAATGTAGCAAGCATTCTCAATAAAAATGAGACTTCAGAATTTGTCTACCTTGAAAGAAAAAAAAGAAACTGCCAACAAGCGTAACGAATACTGTCAGCAGGAATTACCAGTCGGTGGTAATAACCGCCTCCCACTCCCATTTCCAGTCGGAGGACACTCAGGCATCATATCACTGCCTGCCTACAAATGGTGTTCGATTCCTAATTTCCGAATCGTCTAATGAACACCTGGATTAATTAACAAACCTCTTCACATAACACGACCAGCATCTTTCGGAACGCAGATCCCACTGTCTCGGTTGGTATCACATCGGAACGCAGTTTAGGGACACGTTAGAGTGATGACTGAGGTATTGTTGAGCAAACTGCGCCTATGCTTGGAGAAAGCAGCTCTGTCTCCGAGCTGGCAGCTGCAGTGACCCCGCCGTAGCATCTGCCCAGGTGATGCGGCAGGTGAGTCCAACCTGGCAACTACACTGGCGGAAATTAAAAGTGCAACACCCAGACGGGAATGGTAGAGTTTTAGAATATTTTATAGATATATTCAGAGTTATTCCCGGAAGAAATTATAACAAATTGAAATGCATAAAGCTAAGTTTATTACTTTTACATACAGTTGTAATTAGGAAGTGCGCCCATCTTGAGCACCGATACATTCGTGGATCTTTGTCGGCATTGAATCAGTTCGGATGTCTTCTTGGAGTATGTCTCTCTACGCCTGTATGTCTTGAGCAGTCAGTTGTTACACAGTTTGTGTTGGGTGACCATGTGATTTAATGTGTCTTCCTAGACAAGCTCTATTGGGGGTAAACCTGAACACCGCCACCCACACAATTTGGCGGTCTCTACGTGCTGATCTCCATCTATATGGATCTGTGCCTGCTCTAGGAGTACTAGAGCCTTCTTTCATTTACTGTGTAACAAGTCCGTATACTGACATTGTACTATGGCCAATCCGTTCGTAGATTTTACAATATGATACACCCATTTCAAACACGCCAATTCTCCGACTTTTGGGTGTAGGTCATCACTCTTCGTCTTTGCATACTTGGTCAACAAGAACTTGTGGACAGCCGGCCTCGGTAGCGTAGGGGCTAGAGTGCTAGCTCCCCGTGCCGAAGGTCGTCGGTTCGAGTCCGGCCGCGGGCATGGGTGCTTAGTGTTGTGTGTATGTGAATGTCGTGTCCGTCCTGCAGTGTTGATGTGTCCATACTTAGTATCTACATTGTACTGGAGAAATTAAAACACTAGAAGAGTTACTAATCACGTTGAGCTGGCTGAATGTCCTATGTAGCCGAACGCCATTAAAAGAAAAGAAAAAAAAACTTGTGGACAAAGAAGTTTCAAGTTACACCACACTGTTCACCACTCATAAGTTAAAAATATATTGCAATTATGTATAGTAAATAGCCTCGTAATTTTCATACTATAACGTATAAAACTTTCAATTTTTAACCATTTAATACTATTTCTATGAGGGTATTCGGGGCCAAATTTCATTCATTTATCACAACTTTGTCAGGGTTTTGTACTTTTAAGTTCCGCCAGTGTATCAAGCTATCATTCAAGGTCCCTCCTACTTTCTTACCCATACCTTAATATTTTCTGTGGTCATCTATTAATTTCACCTTTGTTAGTCGTCTTAACGAAACAAATCTTATATATATAGTCGGACGGAACAGCGCTGAGAGGTGTATCGCATGTTTTACTGAGGATTACAATAATTTCTTTATCCTGTGACCGAAGCTTGATGCCTAGCCGTAGCAGCTTGGGTAGTTTGTTTGATGTAATTACTCTTTGCCTTAGCGCACTGATGGTTGTTTATGTGTGGACGACAGTGTATGGGTTTTTTTGTGAATGAATAGAAAATGAAAGAAGGTAGAGGCTTATTCTTCAGAAAGACAACGTGATGGTCAAGCTTAACATCCCAATCTGACGGACGTATAACCATCAACACTGGAGTATTTACTCACTCCATATGCAACGCGGAGAAGTTTGGCACAATGCATCATTATTGGTTTGAGGAACATTCTGGACAATTCCAGCGAACGATTTGGTCGCCTAGATCACCAGTCAGGAATCCAATTATACATGTCTGGTACATGATCGAAAGGTTAGTTCGTGCTCAACGGCTTCCACGGGCAGCACTTTCACTATTGTGGATTGCTCTATGGGAAGCATGGTTGAATATTTCTTCAAGTGACTTCTGACTTAATTCTCAGAGCGAAAGGGGCTCCGACATCATATTAGGATGAACCCCATGACTGTTTTCACTTCAGTATTTAAAGCGGACACAAAACATTTTCATGTAAATAGCTACTGTGAGTCTTAGACATTTTAAAAAAAAAAATCCCAGAATAGGTATTTTCAAGACATATTTGCAACCCGAATTAGGAAATTATCTAATGAATAATAAATATGTTTTTTTACTGAAATAATTATCTGCTAACTATAAATTTGTTAAAATGACTCATTTACATATTTCACCAAAAATACAAACATAGGTGATAGGTTTAGTTATCCCGTAAACTTTATCACGTTACGTATTACTATAAATTTTCTGATCAGTAGTTTCGGAAATAAAAAAAGAGGAATAGTATTTTTTTATGCTTATTCGTGGAAAGCTTGTACAAAACGTGTCGGTAAAAAGGAAGATCGTGGGTCGGCGGGTTGCTAGCTTTTATTTGATACCATAAAAATTATCTAAAGGAATTTTTTTGCCTCTACCCCACTAAACTTCCTATAACTATTTTCAACCACCATTATCTTTTCAATTTTCTTCTGTTATAATGGTGTTAAAGTTAGTAAGAACTAAAGTAGGTTTAATTAAAACTGTAAACATTTAAAGGATCAAAATTCACGAGGATACTACAGACGAACGGTCATACAATCGGACAAATTAAATCCATAAGCGTTCTTTTTAATATTCTGAAGATAACCCAAAAGACTAGAAGTCCGTGCAGAAATTTCGCGAATAAAATACGATGAATAGCGAGGTTAGTGGTTTGTAGGAAGTTGAAAGAAGAATTGGCTTAATTATAGCAATAGCTTTTTCATTTCACCTGGTTTATGTTATCCTGGTGTTCTCTACTGAAATGTAAACCCCTGAAGCTATCCCTTCCTGGAAGCGAACTGCCACAGACCTCACTAGAATACAACTAAGCTGAACAAAACACGCACAGTATATCGACATCTCTGTGTGTTTTGGTGCTGCTGTCCAGCGGTAACGCGATCAATCCTTATCGACGCCAGCAAAGGCTAGTGGCATCACTCTGAGCTGTCTCAAACTCGTGACCTTGATAGTTATTACTTTTGCCCTTTCAAGTCCGAATTAAAAAAAAAATCCTTTCTTAATTTATGATGTCACCAAAGCGAAGACATTACTCTTTTAAATGAAACCTCATTTATCGGTTTCGGCTAGGTATGAACGAAGATAAGTGACTCGTCACAAAAAAGATCTTTTAAAAAGGATATATATGATAAAGCGTACGAAGATTGCAGGTTCGAGTCCTGTCACGGTCGCCATGTAAGTTAATAAACAGTATTTTCACAGTTCAGGTTAAGCACTTGAATTATTCTTTCACTTTCAACATAAAAAAAAACATAAAACCCCGGTGAGGTCACCAACCAACAATTATTCTATAACCAGACTTCTCCGAATATTGCAGAATCCGTTGGAAGAGAAGCTTTCCCTAAAAGTTCACTGAAGTCATAACTTGCATGTCCACCAAATAAAACAACCACTTTCAACTGTCCTCTCGCGACTACATAGAACAGGCTATATCTTTGTTTTCAACTCATCTTTTAAGTCCAATCGTAACAGAAATCACACTATCCCCACATCCCTGTGTTGGCAGCATAGTGCTTGAACATCCGATAGCTTACTATAGTATTCTTAAATGAATAACACTTAAGAATACTTTACAATAATAAACCGAATTTATAGAGAAAACCGCTTCTAGATATCGGAATGAGGCTCAGTCCCTCACGACATTATTCCATTTACCAATGTAAGGTTAAAAGTTCATGCTATGTTTCGGAAGTTCCAAAAAAACATTGGACACTGTACCACAAAAATTGTCTTTATAGAAAGCTAATTACGAACTCAAAATCACAAGAAATTTGATACTGTTCACATTTGTCTTCATCAGGTCGATTACATTACCAAGTAAACATAGCATGCATTTAATACGAAAGTATTCATGCCGCAGGCGACTGTCATTATATCTGTTGTTTTATTTTTAGTATCTACAAACCCTTTTCGCCTATTTATAACTAATGGACTCATTGCAGAGAAATATCCGAAGAAATTAAGTGGGAATTAAATGCATTAAGCGAAAGATGCGATTACAGTGAACCCTAGCATTATGAATTGTCATATCATGCTAATTAACAGAAAAGTGAAGGAAATTATCCTCAAATACGTAAATCGTTAGACACTTGCAGCTGACGTGCCTTGTATAATAGTCTACTGTACCAATTGAACGAAGGAAAGTGAACGATGTGGTGTGTTTTAATAGTTAGTGAACAAGCACTGTGATCGTAAATGGTAAATAGAGCCGACAGTTTTAAGTGTATGCTAACCACTGAATTGGGCCTGGTAATAAAAGTAAATGCGTATGAATGGCACTATTGGTCGAGGGAACTGAAAGTTCAGTTAGGCCGCCGAGTGACGAAGATTCGATTTGCTGCGCATACGCCTGTGTCGTGGGTACCTTAACCTAACCCGGTTACCTGCCGCTAAACGAGACCTACAGTTTCCGTGAAATCCAAACCACGGAGCTTCATGACACACTTAACATGAGCGAAGCATGATCTGCCACAGGTGAAGGTCATTTTTAAGAACCGTAAAAATTCCTACAGAGTCTGGAATCTTCCATTCCACAGTCACGCGCCTTAACCAAACGATAAACCAGACTGCTCAAGCTTGTGGTGAGTGGTAATGTTTGACCCTAGCATTCTGATGACCTTGGTTTCGATTGCCAGCACGTAAATTCAGATCTGGTGTCACTATAGTTTCTTCATAAAATTCCAGGCAAATGCCGAAGTGGTTTCAATTAAAACGAGAAATGGAGTGTCCTGTCATATTTCTCAAGTCTTCTTCTTGACAATTTGGACATTGAACTTGTACTACCTCCTATTGGGTCTTCCTACACTTATTTTCCTCTAAGCTATTACTTCACAACCTTCTTGGGCAGGTGTTTGCTTCTCATACGCACAAAACAGAATTTCGCCGGAGATGAAAGGTCCGTAGAAGTTAGTTCCGAGACAGTGGCGTAACTATACCGTTGAGTCCCGTCGCAAATCCATCGGATGGGCCCCTCCGTCAGTGGTGGATCTATGGACGGAAGCAAACCGGGACAACCAATTTATGACCTTTTTACAGCTCCACTACAGCCCCGCGTGGAAGCTGTTTCAAGGGGTGACGGGGCTTAAGACGGGGGCCCCCTCCGGCTGGGGACCCTTAGCATTTTGCCCGTTCTGCCACCCTATCGTTACGCTACACTCCCGCGATCTTGATTCAAACCGGCGCCCTCTTGATACCACCGGTAGGTTTTGCTGCTTCATAAATTTAGACCAGACCAAATAACATGAAAAGTTGCAACTTGTATTTCAGATAGGTGCCGCAGTTTGTGTGTTTTGTAAGGGCTGTAAGAAGTGCCGAGTCCGCTTCGCGCCGCACTGCCTCCACCACACAATACACATGAGCAGCGTGTCAACATTCCTCGCGAACAGAGCGAGCCATCCGTGAAGTATTCATTAAAAGGCGAGCTGGGCGCTGCTAGCTGGAGCGCACAAAACACGCCGCGCGCCGGCGCGACCACATGAATCAATAACGGCAGTCCAGCCGCGCACCCCAACAAGCACGGCCCCAATGCCAAACCACACGCGAGCACGATCGCTTGTTTATTCAGGTATTTCTCGTAAATATACGCGTAAATACCTCGCATAGCAAACTCAGCTGCGCACCACACATTGGTCAGGTAGTAGGAGAAGGTTTCAAAATCCTTCACTTGTTGGACAGTGATGAGGGGATGTACCGGATAAGTAAGGGAATTGCGTTACACAATTTCTATCAGACCATTGCTTGAATATGGGGATATAGTTTGGGACCCACACTTTGGCTACAATTTTCAGGAGTTGCAGGGGATGAGAAGGAGGGAAACTATTGTAGAACACAATCAGAATTGATACCATCCCGGAATTTGTCTGGAGTGGTTTGGGGGCCGAATGGGAACTCGACCCCGCGTCCTCCCGCGTTAACGCTCACCCACCACGCTCGAGAAGAGATATTCAACTGCTATTATAAGTTAGCTGCTTTACATGTGCGTTTAGATATTTGTAAGTTATCATTTCTTCATTTTTTTAATATATAGGACGTTAAAACATCCAGATAATGTAACTAAAAATTTTCACAGAACTCAAGAAACCCCCGAAATAAGAAAAAATTTGGTTGGGAGAGTATTTTTTACATGATTTTATTTTAGCACTTTTCTTACGTTAGTCTTCCATTCGAGTCTTGTCTAAATTTTGATTTTCCTAGGTGTTTACAACAGTCTAGGAAATATTTGCAGACATATGCTAGTAGTATTATAATTCTATACCTGGGCAGCGTTTGATCTTGCGTTACTCACTGATTGAAAGCTTAATGTCTGACGAAGAATCTGATATATATCTTATGAGGCTGAGTCTCTTGGTACCAGACTAGGAAATTAAAATCTGTTCTTTACCACAAACTGTTTTGCATACAGTATGGTCTGCTACTGAGCTGATTTTTATGGGGTATCCACTTTTTGCAACCTCAGCTTCTGACGTCAGAGGTATATATACTCACAACAATTTTAAATAGCCACATTGCCGTCAAGATTTTTTCATATAACTAAGAAATTGTTTGTTCCAGTTAACATAGTAAAATTTTGGAGTCACCTGTTGCAGCTTTCGATAAGATTGTAGCTCACACTTTCATATTTAACGGAATTACGAGAAAGAAAAGCAACTTGTTTGTTAGACTTCTCTCCTGCTCTCTCTCTATTTTTATCCTTCTTCTTCCTGCCGATTTTGGCTAACTCTCTACCACGAAAAATAACTTCATGATTTTCTTTGATTTGTTAACACTATTTCTCCATCTTTTCACTGTTCTTTATCCTTTTTTCTGTCCACACCGTTTCTCTTTGTTCCTGTACTTTTTCTTGGGAACCTTGAAACATTCCAATCTTTTTTCCGACGTGTGACCCTGTTTAAAATTTTATCTTTTCTAAGATTCATTTCTGCTAACTCTAATTCTACGTAAGTGTTTTGCATTGGGTTTTTTTTTTTTTAAAAAATCAAGATGATGAAATACTTTTTTTACAGTCTTTCGGAATAACTTTGCAATAGTTGTCTGTAGAAAGCAATTTTTCTTTATTGTTTTTTTTATTTTACATTTCTAAAAACAAATTTACGGCTTATCAACGAAGTGGCCATTAAGAATAGTATTGTAGTTACCTGGACTGATTACAGAAAATCAATGAATCACTAAATCTTGTTGGCAGGACGTTGCATCTAAACTGTGTCTTCCCAAATACCAAATTCAAACGTTATTGCTTACCGAAAATATTTGGTCAAATACTTCTTGCGGAAAATCTTCACATGCTACATGAACATACTTTATTATTTATTTATATTTTTTTTCTTATGGCTTTACACCTCATCGGCGTCGAGTACATTAGAGGTGTAAAAGATCTTTGGCGAAGGAACGGGATGGAATTTGGCTGTGGCGTTTAGAACGAACCATCCCGGTTTTTGCCTAAAGTGTAGTGAAACCATGCAAAACTCAAATCTGGACGGCCGAACAGGGATTCGAATCTGAGTATTCACGAATGTGAAGCAAGTTATTTCATTTGTGGAGAAAGTCTACGAGCATCTTACTCAAGTATGTGAAAATATGTAGGTACAATTCTAATGGTGATGTAATCTATATTTTCTCTATTGTCATTTGAAGGAGGAAAAACTGAATAGTTGAGATTTCAGTATCGTAAAACATAGGCATGATAGTAGGAATAAATGTTTTATGACTTGGACGATGGGAGATAAAACTTTCGACAGTTTCTATGTCCGAAAAAGAGAATAAATTGAAATTCGTGACAGCTGCAAGCGTAAATTGAAACGGTGTATGTTTCAAAATCCATTCTTTCAATTATTTGCTGTTAACGTTATTGGTTTTCATTAAAACATCATATTGTCTGTTATACATCCTCGACGTTGTTTTCCAACTAGAACGGAGAGGACGGATCTAATCCGTTCTAATCTAATGAGTCTGTATTCATAGTGTACGGTTTTTGTTGTCAAATAGCGAAGAAAACAGTTCCTAAATCCCTTTTGCCTGACGCAGGAGCATACAAATGGATTCGATTTCTCAGATTGCTTTGCCGAGAACATGCAATCGTACTGAAAATTCAATCTGGCGCTTTACAGGGAGGGCACAGGGTTGAGAGGAATCGGTTCGGATTTTGTGTTGCCAGTTGAGCTTTGACTGCCGTCGGGAGACAAATACGGGGAGGGAGGCGAGTGTGTTTGACGATCGAATACCGCACCACCTTCACGAGTCCCTCACTCACACTTTTTGTGGCGGTGTGGGGCGACCTGCCCCGCCTGGGCACACAAGGCAGCGCCCGGTGAGAGGCAGCTGTTTCGCCAACAAGTGAGCGCTGTTCAGTGGCCACTGTGTACACAAGACGAACACAGGAATCAAACTGCACAAACAGCGCACACTCAGAGAAGTTGCGCGTCATCATCATACAAACAGTTGTTCCGCGATGTGTTTTATTCACCATAGGGCACAGAAAAATAATACTTGTAAACCTGTAGGCTACATTTCTGTGTTTTTCCGCATTTAAAACTGCTGAACTGCGTAATTGCAATGAATACCGTTTGACCCAAATGGTATGATTAGTGTATTTAGTTCAGGCGGTATAGCGTTTGATGTGGATTTATGATCTGAGTTCCATTCCCGATTGATGGGAGCATTTTTTTTATGAATGTGAACGTCATGAATACTGGCTGGGAAATTCCTCGCGGGGTGGAGTCGGTTGGATTGTTGCGTCCTACCTGCCTCTGCCTTAGTGCCGTAGGTCGAGGAATGTAATACGTAGCTCTACCTCTGTCAATACCAAGCGCACGATCATCTGGACGTAACAGTGACCTTAGACAGCGTCCATAAACTACGTGGCTCGGTCTAGGCGAGGGAGGGGTTGGCTAGAAGGCTGTACTACCTGACAGGTGGGAGGGGGGTTCCGAGCCATACCACGTAGTTTTCCATTCATATTATTTTTCACAGTTAAAATGAGGTACAGAACACACAACAGTATGTGAATATTTATTTCATTCATTTACTTATATCCGTATGTAATTTACAATAGTCTGACACGAGAAAACAGTACGAAATATCTTCTGGAATCAAACGGGGAAAAAAGCTACGTGCTACATTGTGGGGGGAAGGGGGAGGGGGAGGCAAAAGAGGCCAAAAAAGAGCTACGTGGTTTATGGACGCTCCCTTATCTGAAAGGTAAAAGCTACGTGGGTTCCAACAGCTACTGTTGGTTCACGAAGGATGTTAAATTCCGGTCGTTCTTTACCTTCCAGTTGAGTTTTCTCCACGGCACTCATCAGACAGCAGGCTGATTGGGTCTGGAGAGCCGTTTCAGACGTTAAGCTTTACTTTTAAAAAATCATAGGTGGTATAAAACGTTTTCCGCCTCAACCATCAATCGGTGAACTGAGAAATATAAATGCAATGTTGTTGCAGGCCATGTTTAAAATTACAGGAAAATTTGCTGAGCATCATTCTACTCACATAAACGATGGTTACTTACAACTTCGGGTAATTTATTTTACATTATGATATGGAACATTGTATATGATAATGTTTGAGATCAATAACTTTCCAAATCGCTATCCAATGGCTGGAAATGCAGCAATAATGATGTAATGTAAAAAATGATGACGATATAGACGGAAGTAGGAAAGAATTTAGTGCGTGCAGCATTTTTTACCAGATTATAACATCGATGAAATTCATTCCTGATGCAGATAACGCGCTTACACGCTACGACCCAATCACCTAAACATAGCATTCTGTATTTTGTGATAGACAACAGCATTTATTTGACTCCTACAGACCAGCTGTATGAGTAGAGATGAAATGTTGGGTGTAGATTTTCTGCTCCATCTAATCTAGAGGACCGAGCGTGGTGGTGTAACGGATAGCGTTCTGGCCTCGCATTCGGGAAGACGGCGGTTCGAATCCCCGTTCGGGCATCCAGATTTGGGTTTTGCATGGTTTCCCAAATCACTCCAGGCAAATGCCGGGATGCTTCCTTATATAGGCCATGGCCGAATTCCTTCCCATTCCTTGCCCCCCATCCTTTCCCGTCTCTAAAGACCTCACTGTTGAGAGACGTAAAGCAATTAAAAATAATAATAATCTAGAGGAATACTATGACACGCTCAATTTTCCTTCGAAAGAAATTCCTGCCAGCTCTACTATCCAGCCGTTACGTAGATACTCGCTGTAATTCGAGATATTGTGTGCTCATTTCCCTTTTTCTGGTAGATAGAGCAGACAATTCAAGGTTCGCCAAAACTTTGACGTAGAAATTCTACTTGATTAGAACAGTTTCTGTAAATTTTTCTAAGCTGCGAAGTTTCTTTGAAGTTATTTTGTGCATGTTTTAATATGAATAGTGACGCCAAGACTGAACAAGTTACATATGAGTGAGATCGTGGTCACTATTGTCATTGCTGAAGTCTCGACCGCAGTACGTGTGAAGGGGAACAGCGTGTGTGGTTTCCGAGTCCACGTGTTTCAAATGCTGTATCATTAATTTATGACTTGTCGCGTCACTTTAATTTTCTTATATTAATATAATGGATACGAGAACAATGAAGCTATGGAGATCAGCTGCCAAATACTACACAATTTGAGCTAAAGGAACTAGATAATTAACGTATTCAATTACTGCTTATTATATTAAGTTTCTATAAGTTGCGTAAATTAAACTGAGAGAGTAACCTACGGTAAGTTGACAATATATTTAATTTAATTTTTCTAAAGTATATTAACTTGTAATAATTCACATGATTTCGTCTGCAATATGTAACTAACACATGTTACGTTTCTTTCAGTGGATTGAATATCTGTACTCTGTCAAATATAGAGTTATCAGGTAAAACATGATTGCTGAATAGGCGATACAAGCCTTTTTTTTTTGAAAGGAACTAAACGATTGTTTGGTTAAGAAATCGCTGACGAAAAAAAAAATTCTCGAAACTTCTATAGATATCTACACTCTCTTGTTAAATATAGCTTCCAGTTATACTATTCACATTAAGCTCATGTAAAAGTGTTGAAATCGACCTTTAAATATATAATTGTATTTCATGGACAATTTTACTTAACAAAATCACATAAAAGTATCATGTTTAAGTAGGAATCGAAACATAAAGATTTAGATGTAGCACATGAGTTGTAACTGATTAAACAAGAAATAATAAAAATAACAAATATGTATAAATATATAAAGAAACCAGTGTTGATTTCTGCACACAGAATGATGGAAGAAGTTACCGCAATTGCTATCATTAATCAGCAATGAATAACCGTCTTCGAGTGCGGGGCATTAATTCTTAAAACACAAATTCACTCGCCAACGTTTGTTCTAGTCTTAACACCCGATGAACATATCTATATGTGAATACACTAATTTAGATTCTTTAATGCCATTTGTTGTTGACAAGGCTTTAAAGTGTCATTGGAGTTGTAATAGTGACCATCCTCCTCGTAATAATAATGTTCGAGGAAATGCGATTATTTTATGGATAATTCCGTTACTAATTATGTTCGAAATTAGACCGAAAACAGTATACTGGTCTCAATTTAAAAAAAAAAAGCTTAAGTGTTACTGCTTCATTGAAGCATATATGCAGCGAAAATATGTTGATGGAGTTCACGGTTTGATTGCTGATCGGCTGTTCGTTGTATTTACGGGGAATTCTGATGACTAATTGCAGAGGCGCGTGGGTGCTAATTGAAGTGCTCTGTAACATTGGCGCGTTTCGCATTGCTGGCGCAACGGAGCACGCTCGAGCCGAGCACATCAGACACAAGGGTGTTGAAAATACCAAACACGCAAAAACTACCAGCACAAATATTTTTTGTCTGCCTGGCGATTTAGCATACTTGTATAAGAATCCGGAGTCAGTAGTAACAGCTTCTAGATTTATCACTTTTCCTGTATGAAATTATGTATTATGTTGAAGATCGCACATACGTAATGTTCAAACTGGATATTCTATGTTGTATAACTAATGGTAACGGTCGTAAATGAAACGGTTATGAATAACCCGAGATGAGTCAGCCAAAACGAATATAAGTAGTTTATTGACTGAAATGCTATATGTAAATCAGTAACAGAAGAATCATTGTTACAATAAGACCTAATATGTATAGTAAAGGAATATGCCCCCCAGAAAACGAGAGTTAAATGAATACATGGAAGAAAGACTTGGTCATCTAAACTTTAATGGTTTGGATATGTTATCAGAATTAAGTGCACAAGACTACCAAATGAATATTTCTAAAAAATGGATAGTGGGAAAAAGACCAGTTGGAAGACCAAGAAGAAGATGGACAGACCATCTGAAGGGGGACAAAGAACTGTAACTTGGAATCTTTTATGGACAAGGAAACTTCGTTAGACAGGAAACAGTGGAAGATGATCGTAAAGAACCACCAAGATGGAAACACTGGAACGTAAACCATACCCGGGAAACTGAAGATACTCTCCAATGATAATGATGGTGGCCTTCAGTTGCTCTACTGTGACTCGAGAAAATTTACATAAAAGGCTCGGTATTGAAGATTCTAGTGTAAAAGATGACTGGTAGAAGTTTTTACTGACATTAAAATTTTCACGTTCCACGTACAAGGTGAATAGCACTATTCCTTAATATACAGAAATGTTTCAACTTCTCATAGTGATCGCAGGGGTAAGTCCACTGGTGCTAGAACCTTGAATGTACAGTACATTAAGGCGACCGGACAATGGAGGAAAGATAGATGCACATGAAAATAAGTTCAGCCAGTGTTCATATTCTATGAGCACATCCAAGTTATTTTTGTAGGAATCTCCTTAGAGCTGAGTTTTCTAAATATTTTTGTTGCTGAGTAGTATTTGAGCAGACCTGCGCCTCAATTTTCGTGGACAGGGCGACTGATGGTAAAGCTTTTTATCGCTTAATGACCGGCTTTTCAAACTGCCGTGTTGAAGCTCTAATATTCAGTTCCTCCTGAAAACATCGCAGAACATGCTCACTTTAGATAAAAACAAAAGTTGCTAGATTACTACTAACGTTTCAGAAATTTTTTTACGCACGCATTTAAGATAAAATTCGGCTCCTGTGTACGAAGGATCCTGGAGTCGGCGCAAACTATCTTACCAATATAATTGTTTTGCCTGAAATAAAAATCCTAAGACGACTGGAAGAGTGACCTACGTATTACAGTGAAACTCCATAATCCAGGTAAACACACAGCAAACTTTGCTGTTATTACAGTGTTATTAAAAAAAGGAGAAGCAGAATTTGCACACAAACTATAAAAGATACAAGTACGTGCCACACTTCGCCTATTAGTTCCACTCTGCAGCCAGTGGCGCTGTCGTCTGTTTGTGTGATAATGGCGAAACCACAGGAAAAGTCTTTTTTTTTTTTACCTTTTACCCTCGTCGACGGCTATGTCATTAAAGGCGGGATAGGACTGGGGACAAGGAACGGGAAGGAATTGGGCCATGACATTTTTGAAGGAAGCATCCCTGCATTCGCCTGAAGTGATTTGGGGAAACCATGGAAAACCCAAATCTGGATGCCCGGACGGGGATTCGAACCTGCGTCCTCCCGAATGCGATGCCAGAACGTTAACCGTTCACCCACCACACTCGGTCAGAATAAGTCGTTTTGTGTGCTACAGTATACAAAAAAGTGAAAACATTGTTGGTGTGCAGGGTGCATTTCATCTTAAGTTCAATAAAGCACTACCTCGTCACAAACTTATTTACGAATGCCTTAAGAAATTCGTAGAAGATGGGTGTACATACAGAGGGAAAAGCACTGGTGGTGTCGCCATTTACTCGTAAACAGATAACAGCGCCGTTGGAGGAAGCTAATGGAACTAATAACCGAATGTTACAAACTCTGAACATCAATGTGTGACCCATATCTTTTTTAGATTGTGAGAAATAAAAATGTAAAATCCTCTCCTTCTTTTTCAATAACTCTTTATATCATTTTCTACGAACTCATGAAATCTGATTCGGTAGATTAAATATAAAAGCTGTTAAAGCAATTAATCCAGTTGTTACCACCTACTAATCAATAATAAACAAATAAATAAAATAAATGCACTGAAAGAAAAATAAATATTTAAAAATACATACAATATCTTATGCTAGGAGAAATATTAAACGTCATATGTTGGCCACGTCAATGAATTATTTTGCCATCGTGGATACAGATTACAGACAGCACATATTGCGCATGCACAAAGGCATCTTCGTCGAAATTGGGAAGGGAGGGAGACAGCTTTGCAAGTGGTGATTTGTGAAAATTTCGTTCTGTCTCACGGTTTACCAGGGCAGTGTGCCGACACGCCGGATTTGCAAGATTATTGAGCACCTTCAGACCATCTCTGTTCAACGGCACACAATCATCAGGCTATATAACATCCTGGCTAAACCTACACTATTGTACGGCAGCGAGGCCTGGACATTACGCAAATGTGATGAGCGGAGACTAACGGCGGCTGAGATGCGATTTATGAGGAGAACAGCTGGCTACACATTACGAGACAGAAAGAGATCTGATGAAATCCTTAAAGCACTCAAAGTCAAAACAATTCTCCAAGCTGTGCAAACCTACAGAACATCTTGGACAGACCATGTACTAAGGATGAAGACGGACCGGATCCCACGAAGAATTCTCAAATACCATCCCATAGGCAGGAGAGATGTAGGGAGACCAACAAGAAGATGGACTGAGACCGTAACAGGCCACCAGGCCTAACACTGGTTAGGAAGTAGAAGAAGAAGTTAGTGACACTCTCGGTAGAGCACATTAACAGATACGATTATAGACACATTCAACTATATCCACTAGAACTGTGGTTCACGACCCAATTGCTTTAAAAAAAAATCGCGACCCATCTAATATGAGAGTTTATCTAATATCAGAATGGGAACTGTTGTATGACACCGATAAGCTATAGACTGTCCTAACCTACGAAAAGGCAAATTTTCATAGAAAGGATATACTATCAACAAAAACAAGAATTGATAATACATAAAATAACAAACATATTATAGACCGGGAGGCGGCTGCACATACCGTCACCTCATCAAGTTGGCTACTGAAATTCCACGATTAGAAGTAAAGCGATCAGCATATTAAAATGCAACTGGTCTGCCAAGTCGCTTTTTGGTGGAAACCACCTGCAGACCCGATTTTAGTGGTTTATTGGGAGGTTTATCATTGTGTTTTACTGCACCCAAATGTATGAAAATGTGGTAGACTGGGAGCAGGAAAACACAATCACAAACTTACAAGTCAACCACTATAATGGGATTTGTAGGTGTTTTCCACCAAGATATGATCAGTGGCATTTTAATTTGCTAATCGAGTTTTAACTAATCCTAGAATTTCAGCCGTCAACTCGATGAGGTGATGCTTTGTGTAGCCGCCTCCCGCTTTATTACAAAGGTAATCATAAATACTCAATTATTATATAAACACAAATTTACAATGAGTGAGACTTCGGGCCCTGTTGTTTACTGATGAGGGCATCGATATCAGGGTTAACACTGGTTAATTTTAACCTTAAGTCACTTTCTACACATAGATTATTTCTGTTTTTGTTTTTAAAAAACAATAAAGTAGAAAAGCTCGTTCGCACAAGTATGTCGTGTCGAACGGCATCAAGAACTTCACAGCTAATTTAGAGATTTCTGGATACTCTGCTCGTACATTAATCCAGAAGAAAATTAAGAATTTCATGATTGTTGCACTTGTAAAATATCGTGTTATATTTTCTTAAATAAATGAATTAAAAGATATATTTTTGTGGCAAAAACCTCGATTTTTCCGCGACCCACCAGTGGGTCGCGACCCATAGGTTGCGAACCGCTGCACTAGAAGCTTTGTCAATGCCAGGACGCAATATTGTTTCTATTTCTTAGTTCCATTGATGGAGTATTCCACATGTTTATGAATGCACATAGCAGAAAAGACTATCAAGCGAAATGTGTTCGTCTATCGGAAACAGTGTACCGTTTGTACCGTTGCCATTGTAATCGTCGAAGGTAATGACTGTGCCATTGTAGCCAGTGCCGGATTATGAAAATAGGCACTCAAAATTTTTGGGGCCATCTGTTTCCGAAAAATATCAATATTTTATAAGTACAAAGTAAATGTTTCGTGAATGACTAATTTAATAGATTATATTTTTTATTCAATTAATCAAACGATTTTTAAATTTATGATATTCTGAAAAATTACTTTTATTTATTTTACGCTACAATGAACAAACAATGATTTTCGTGCTTTAATATTTGTTTTGGATGACTTTATTATTTTTATTTAATAAAAAGGTAACTCTTAGGGGCCCCTTAAAACTGGGGGCCCTAGACTTGTGCCTAGTCGACCGTATTAGGTCATCAAGCACTGCGGGTAGGCTAACTCGTCAATTTTTGGTTAATTATTCATTGTTTGCCTTTTGGTGAGTTTTAAAGCATTTATTCATTCAATTTCAAAATCATTTCTTTAATCTGACAGTACACGCAGGTAATGAGACATTCAAATGCCGCAAATTTTGAAGTAGCGAGATTCTTAGTCAACTCCGAGCTGTTCTTCCAGGCATCATTTACTTCAACAATGAAGATAGTAATCCGTCAAAAAGTTTCAGTACTGCTACTACCTGAACAGAACACATCGGCCGCCTATGCTATGAACTGAATTATAGAGATGAATCATGGAAACATATCTGTCCCACAGTATATGATCAGACGAGAGTTACGAAAACTAAGGACAACTTTACCATATTCTCGTCGACGGTATACTACATTTATCCGGTATGTTTCTCCTATCTCAAATACAAGTACACGAAAACTATTTTTCACTCGTAACACCGATGAGAAATTGGCTATGAAGATGGGTCTTCTGGTATTTTATTCCTATCGTCAAAAATGAAATGCCTAAAGCGTCAACGGTACAATAGTTCGACTCAGTGGGAAGGGTGCAGAGGAGAGCCGCTCGATTCGCGACTGGTTGCTACAGCCCTTATGAAGTGTCACAGAATTGATACATAGGTTGGGCTGTGATAGTTTGGAAGGCAGACGACGTAGTTTGCGTCTGAATTTATTGGAGAATATGCGAAAATATTTAAATTACGAGTGCAATGAAATACTTCTTCCGCCAACCTATTTAGGTCGCAATGACCGGAGGGATAAGATTTGGGAAAAAGATGCCGTACTGATGCTTTTATGTATTCCTTCTTTCCTCGCACTATTCGGGATTGGAATGCACGGGTTTAGGATTTGGTGCTTAGCACCCTCTGCCACCCACAATGTTTGTGATTTGCAGAGTATGGATGTAGATAGTTTGCGCGAGTTACCTGCACCCTGGACTCCGTGAGCCCGATGCGCATGGCGATCTCCTCGCGCATGAAGATGTCGGGGTAGTGCGTCTTGGAGAAGCAGCGCTCCAGCTCGTTGAGCTGCGCGGGCGTGAAGCGCGTGCGGTGCCGCTTCTGCTTGGCGGGCTTGTCGCCGTCCTGCGAAGGGGCGCCTGAGCCCGGGGGCGGCGCGGAGGCGGGCGGCGGGCCTCCCTGCGGCGACAGCACTGGGGGCGGCGGGGGCGGCGGCTGCGGGGGCAGCTCGCACAGCGTGCCCAGCCGGTGGTCGCCGCCGCCCCCGTCCTTGAGGTCGTGTGACTGTTGCTGCTGCTGTTGCTGTTGCTGGTGCTGCTGGTGGCCTGGGTGGCGTTTCACGTCCTCACACACCTCCTTAGGACCTGCGCAAACAACGTAAATGTGATGGAATGAAATATAGAGAGAGTGATGGAATGAAATATATATTTAGAAAGAAAGGTAACAGAATGAAATGTACAGAGGAAGGCAGTGGGTAAGGGAATGAAATGTACAGAGGGATGCAGAGGGTAAGGGAATGAAATGTAGAGGGAGAAAGGGGTGGAATGAAATGTAGAGAGAGAGGCAGAGGGTAAGGGAATGAAATGTAGAGAGAGATAAGCGGAGAGTAAGGGAATGAAATGTAGAGAGAGAGAATGGGATGAAATGAAGTGTAGAGAGAGAGACAGAGGGTAATGGAATGAAATGTAGAGGGAGAGAATGTGATGGAATGAAATGTAGAGAGAGAGGCAGAAGGTAAGGGAATGAAATGTAGAGAGAGAGAATGGGATGGAATGAAATGTAGAGAGAGAGGCAGAGGGTAAGGGAATGAAATGTAGAGAGAGAGGCGGAGAGTAGGGGAATGAAATGTAGAGAGAGAGAATGGGATGAAATGAAGTGTAGAGAGAGAGACAAAGGGTAATGGAATGAAATGTAGAGGGAGAGAATGTGATGGAATGAAATGTAGAGAGAGAGGCAGAAGTTAAAGGAATGAAATGTATATAGAGAGAATGGGATGGAATGAAATGTACAGACAGAGGGTGATGGAATGGAATATATATAGAGAGAGGTTGATGGAATGAAATGTAGAGAAAGAGATGGTGATAGAATGAAATATATATATATATATATATATAGAGAGAGAGAGAGAGAGAGAGAGAGAGAGAGAGAGCGATGGAATGAAATGTAGAGAGAGAGGGTGATGGAATGCAATGTAGAGAGAGAGAGAGAGACAGGGTGATGACATAAAATATATATAGACACAGGGTGACGGAATCAAATTTAAAGAGAATGATAGGGTGATGGAAAGAAATGTTGGGGGAGGGAGAGAGGTTGCTGGAATGAAATGTAGTGATAGAGAGAGAGAGGGTGATGAAATGAGATGTATAGAGAGGGAGGATGATGGAATAAAATATAGAGAGATGGCAGTGCTCAAGTAATCGTAGCATTCACAGTGTTGAAATAAGAAACCCATGCCTACCTTCGTATAAATTGTGGCGTTAACATTATTTTACTAGCCTCAAAGTCAGTAAAAATTACTGTTTGAAAGGAGTATTCTGACAATTCACCTGTTGTCTATTGTTTAACTAAATAAAATTGTTATAAAATAAGTCTCAATGCAAGTCCTTCTGCTTTTCGCAGTAGCAGAAAGTTTCACTTGTCATCCAGATCCAGATTACATATCAACCTAACCACAAATTGAAGTAACGAGGTCAGTGAAAGCAAAGGAGAAAAATAAATCTTAACAACTTACGTTACACCACGTGACATTAGTTTTAATCATGGTCCCGGCCTCATAGAGCACGATAAACTAATTTCATCCGCAGGAAGTAATGTTTTTAGTAACATGGCGTACATGAAAACAAATTATTTTTTAAAATAACGTTAATTGTTCATAACCTCTGCTGTAACATCAAATGCCTGCTGTGATTATAACGAAGACTAAATTTCAATCCAACAAAACTTTCTGCTAACTTTGTCGCTCGAAAATTAAAGTTTTTATCTTACATATCTGTCGGTAAGCAATTTAACGAAAATATCAACACCAAAAGAATATAAACAAATAAAAATCAATTAATGAATAATATGCTAATTTAAGCGCAATACATACTCGTACTTGTCTTTCAGCTTTTGACAATTCATTTCATCGAGCAAATAGAACTATTATTAAATAATGCTCACAAGCTCTAATGTGTAGTAATATCTCTGACCATTGTTAATCCACCAATGAAGGATACGTCTACACGATGACCAAGCTTTATTGTTATCAATGATTATAAAAACCTAGAGCCAGGATTGTGTGTAAGAGAATTGAACCAGTCTGCCGAACACAAGAAGCAAAAAAAAGGCCTTTCGTTCTAGCATTTAATTTCCTCCAGTGTAGAAGTTGACAAGAGTTACAGAAACGTCGTGTATCTCGTAAAGCTGATCAGGATGTCAATTTTTCTGACCCCACACAACAAAAAAAGCCTAGGAGACTGAAGGAAGAAGACTGATGCTCTGACATGCTGCTCTACACGTTTTCCATATCAGTACTCTCAGTGGGACTCTATGCGATTTATTTGGTGTAGTGACTGGGATCATGGCTGCAGCAGGGTTTTTTTCTTTTCTTTTTTCTTGGATTGTCAGAAAATCCATGCTAATAGCCACTATGTTGTTATCTCTCTATTCAGTCATCAACAGTTTATTGCCATATTTAAATTACTCAAAAGGTTAGTCATCCAGTCCTGCAGTAACGAGAACTTTTTTTTTTTTTTTTTTTTCTTTTTTTCAAGAAACAGACATAAGAATGTGGCCCCAGCTATATATCGCGGCGACAGCATAAAAGGAATTCAGAAAAATTAGATGATCATAACTGTACAAGAATTTTTTTTTACTGCATTTTGTTATGTTATTTGCCATTACCGCGTAGAGTAATATATTTAGTATTATCTGGTAGAGGTCGACAACTTACCAAGTCATTCTAGTATTCTATATTCAACGACATGCTATCATATCTATTTAACCAGATTTAATGGCCTATTGAAAACGTAATAACACCTTGAAATGTGAATAACTATTTAGAATATCCACGCAGTATGAAAAAGTTTACTTAAGGATACAGTCACTCTTCAATGCGATTATAGTCAGGTTAAAAGGGATTAACACCCCTTACTGACACGCTTTAATCCTGCGTAATTCAGTAAAAATTTGTTTCACGGTATTGAACTGTATTCACTTTCCTTGGTAATCTCTATTTTTCTCCAAAATTTTACTCTGTTCCGCACAACTCGATTTAGTTTCAATTTGTTTTTTGTACTACTGTATATTTCGTAAAAACAGAACAAAAACGCATACGAGTATAATTATTACCACCGAACCAGGTGCGTGAGCATTAACGATCTGGCCTGACAATAGGAGGGCGCGGGTTCGGATCCCTGTGCGACCATCCACATTTCTAAATCACTCCAGGTGAATGCCGGGATGTTTCTTCAAAAGTGCCATGGCTGAATTCCTTCACGAACCTTATCCTCAGTCCTTTCCAGTCTCTATTGATTTTGACGTCGACGAGGACTAAAGCGCTATTGCTACTGCTGTACAGTCACGGATTAATAGACTGAAGAGTTCATACTGTAAGTGACGTTTTGTTTTGTCGCACATTTGCTTTCAGATAGGTTCGATGTCAGATTTATCACCCGATACAGTAAAACACACTAGGGTTGTTATAAGCAAGCGCGTAAGTGTTCTAGTAGGAATGTAGCCACGTTTAGTATGTGTTTCTAAATGTCGCCTGCTTGGCTGCATGTGAAATGAATAATTTCTGTGGTGACGCTGATAGCCTGCAGTCAGTAGAGGGTCTGTATCTGCTCCCTGGAGATTAACCACATGGCACACTCTCTCCATACTCCAGTAATCCCCCATCACAGGCCTCATCTGAAATGGGATCACTGTGATCCCTGACAAAACCAACGATATGACGCGTTCCTAGCAGAAAACAGTCCATTATTTTCTAGGCTGTCGTATGTAAACGCGATTATTTTGTTCTAGTTAATGTCAGTACATAAAAAAAAGGTAGCTGCAAATGAAACGATAGTATTTATTAATTTTAGTTTTTCACATCTGTTTTATAAGCTTAAGTACTAAAACAATATTCGAAATCGTTCCATCAATTTGCACGTACGTCTCCAAATGCAAAAATGCCGTGGCAATACCATTTTTGAAAAAAATCTTTGAAAAAAGAGTTAATAAACTCTTAAGATGCAATTCTTACAATCCGTTTGCTCGGAAACACTTGCTGGGTCAAAAAGCTGTCCAGGTTTTAAAAGAAATGATGATCCGTAGGGGACACATCAGCATACTAATTAGAAGAGCTTAGACGTTTAGTTGGTTAATTTCCCTGCTGTCGTTTTTGCAACATGAGGATCGGCAAAAACGAGGATTGGTGTTATGCTGTTGTGCGCCTGCAGACAGAATAATTTCTCGTGTGTAATAGTAATACCTTGACCGTATGTTTTTCATTTATAGCTTAACTTTGTTTTATGAATGAATAATGAACTATTCCCTTAAATGATTGACGTACCACCACCGTAATCGTCTTTTGATGAAAGTTTGGTTTTGGAATGTGGTTCATCTGCATCCAACCACTGTCCATAATATCAAAAATTGTCGCATAGGACACGCTTTTCATTTTACGTCACAATTCTATTCTAGTGCTCTTATAGCTAAAATGCAATGAAATGGTGGTTTAAATATGTCTTCCAGCTTATGAAGAATTAATTAATCCAACGTTTTTATATTTACAGTGGCTCTTAAATGTGAATGTGTTGAATCATGGATGTCATGTATTCGTATCATTTCTGGAGCTATCACTCCTATGTTCTTTTCAATTATTTCTTCCAAAACTTCATCATCGACAACGGAATGTGAATTAGGCTACCGCGGGACAAATTAACGTGATCTGTGTGTCCGGAACGAAATTTTGAAACCATCGCTTCATTGCTCCTCTGCTTTCTGTTCCTACCTTGATGTTTTACGTTGCCTCTGCGGTGTTATCAATGGATTCAACTATTACAAGTTTTCTTATTTATTTATTTATTTATTTTATTTATCGTATGATTAACAAGGTACACAACAGGAAATGTATATATCACAAGCTTGTACAATTTCATATCTCGAGATCTAATGTTTTAATCCAGTCAACTGCACTGATCGACGCATCATGTAATTCCGCCATTGTTCCCTAGTAGGCCTGAAGAGGACAGTCAGAAACGATGTGATCGATTGTCTGTAAGGTGGCTCCACAGTCACAATTTGCAGAATCTACCCAACCCCATTTGTATAATAAGTAGACGCACCTACCTTGTCCTGTTCGAATTCGATTGATGATTCTCCACTGCCGCCTGGGGAGATCGATACCTTGTAACCTTACTGAGGGATCCTCAACTAGATTTTTATTCGCTACTGATGACTGCTCCCATTGAGTTGTCTAAGTTGCTTCACGTCCGTAGGTATAACCTTAATTGCCCTACACGTGACCCCTGGGTGGTGCTAAGAAAGCAACAGCGATAAGATGAGACCGAACTGTCTGAATAGACCTCTCGCTCAAAAGATACACAAAAAGGAGCCAGAAGGTCCTTGCAGGACCCACAAGCTCGTAGAATTGGACCATCTCTACGCATTTGTCAACTGAATGTCGAAGGAATAAGTTTTCTTATTGGAAAGGTCTAACAGCAATAAGTAAATCCCAATATGCAAGTCATGTTATGTGTATTAATTTGTTCTTATAAAGTGTAGCTTTAAAATTATGGACACACAACGCCGTCGTAGTAAAGCAAAGGAAGAATACAAAAGTGAAGAGTTTAATATAAGTAAAGGGACCATTTAATTTGTACCGACGTTATAAAAATGTAAATTCATCATTTTCATTCTAGACCTATTTTTTTAAGCATTTATCGCTTAAGAGCATTTTATGTCTCGTTGGATGATATTGGGGGCGTCTGTCATTCCAGCTGTCAACACCGAAATACGAGAAGTAACGCCATTCTTAACCTAGCTTGCCTTTAGCATTATTACTTATTTGATAGGAAGTTTCAATAATAATTTTTTGATACAAAAGAAAATCGTTAAAACCATCGTCTGACACATAAATTCACCAGTGAGAAAAGAGAGGATTTTTTTTTTAAATTATGTCATGGTTAGAGATACAAAAACTTCTTTCCTCATCAATTATTTAAAAAATACGTTCATTTCATAGTTTAACTGTCTGCGGAATTTTACTCAAATCCTACAGTTTTCCTAAGGTGATTCACAACCATAAACTGCTTTTCTCTATACGTTCTATTTTAGAAAGTTCTTTCTGTGTCTTAGATTACTATTTGATACTAAAATATTTATCTTTTCAAGAAGGCTCCTGTCACCAGTGTTATCCTGCTTTTAACATCATTCCCACTTCAGCCAACAGTTGTAATTTTACTTTCTACATAACAAAATTCACTTACTCCTCCTATTAAATGTGAACCTATTTTTCTATATAGTCTATTGTTATTCCTTCTTCTCCATTTTATTTTCTTTGATTTGGTTTTATTTTTAGTCAAATCTCTCTCCCAGTAATTTATCAATATCCACACTAAGAGGACAATGTGATCAGCAAATCGCTGCATACTGATTGTTTCTCCTTAAACAATTATGCTACATTCATATTTTTCCTTTACTTCATTTACATACGAGCATTTAATTCCTCTACATACACGCTGAATATTAAGGGGTATATATATATATATATACACTACATTTTTGTCAGTCATCTCTTTTAACAAATGCTTGTCTTCATAATTCTCTACTATTATTGGAGCCATCCCATTCTCATATAAACTATTCTTCTATGTCGATATTTTATACTTCTTTATAATTTTAAATTTTGTAACATCTAATATTAGGAAAATATATTTACAGATTCATAACTTTCATAGGAACAATACACTTGATTTTCTTGATCGTCCTTCAAAAATAAATTTTAAAAACTGAATTTCTTCTCTTATACCATGGTTTTTCCTAAAACCAAACTGATTATCAAAAATCAACTCAACTCAAAATCAGTTGGAATCTCTCTTTTTGACATCAGTTTGAATAATCTTTGAACACCTTCTTCTCTTATAGATTTTTACTAGTTCTGCGGTAATCTCATTAATTCCTACTACTTTATTTAAGATCAGGTCATTCAAGGCTCTTTCAAATTCTGCCTTTAAAACAGGATCGCCTAAACAATCAATGTCGACATCGTCTTTTCTTTCAGCAGACTGTTTTTCATCCCATTTCCATCATGCAGTATCTCTATGTTTTCCTTCCGTCTGTCATTTCTGTCTACTGAAGTAAGGAGATGTTTCCCATCACCACCTTTAAATGATTTTGCCATTTAGTCAAAATTCTATTTGATGCATTTATTTTACCTAAGACCATTTCCTTTTCTAATTCTCCGCAATTTTGTTTTAGACACTTTTTTTGCTTTCTTGCATTTCCTGTTTATCCGATTTCTAAAGAATCTGTACTGTTCTTTTCCAGCTTCATCCTTTCATTTATGTGCTCTCTTCTCTAATCTGTCAACTCGAAAGTTTCTTCTACGAATGATCCAAGGTATCAATCAAATTCTTTTCTAATTCATACCAGTTTTAATTATCTCTTTCTTCGATCTATTCCATTTTTCATCTGTTCTTCCAGAATTGTTTCCTAGTCACGGGTGTACGATTCCTTCAAAATTTTCTTTCTTGTTGAATTCTTTCAATTTGTTCATTTCGACCCTGTTTTGTTTTTAATGCTTTGCTATTCTTTTGATTTTTTTCCGCATTTGAAAACTAACAGATTGTGGTCAGAGTTTGTATCAGCTTTTTTGGTTTCTGAATCTACGTTTAATCATGCTATAATCTAGTTAATATCTACCTGCATTCCATTCGTGAAAGATTCTTCAACAATGTGCCTACTATACAATTTGTACTTTTGACAAAATTCTAACAACCTGCATACTCATTCGTCTTTTTCTCCCAGACCAAAATTTCCTTCAGTATTTTCGTCTTTTCTTTCTCCGACTAACGTATTTCTGTCACCAGCGAGCATTGAACTTTTGTACTCTTTCACATATATAACTAATTCTTCAATTTCATCATATGATTTCTATATTTCATCGTATGATTTCTCTATTTCATCATCATCTTATTGTTCTAATGTGGTTGACGTAGGCGTAATTTCTATCTTCATCAAAATAATTATGACACTAAACTGTTCATTCCTGATCTCTTGTTCATTACGAATCTCATATTTTTATTTCAGTGGCTTCAGTTGCCTTTTGCATTCCCATGCTGTCGAACCGGATCTGTTTCTTATTCCAAGGGCAAGAGGGTGCCCTCAATGGCTCCAATTTTTTCAGTAGATCGTTGATAAGTAATGGATTTATTTATTTATCTTATGGTCGTAGCACATAATCAATAATAAAATTATACATTATTGTTTCACACTAATAAAATTTTACATTAAATTATAGTTAAAATCCAAAACCGGCATAGTGCACCCAATCTAATACTTCATTTGTAATATCCATGAAGTCTTTCGGTGATCCCCTGAATGCTCGAAGTGGGCAATCAAAGGTCACGTTACGGATGGTTTGTTCCTCCTCGCCACAGTGGCAATTCGGTGTAAAGAGACGAAGCAGACCTGCCATGACCAGACCTAACTCTGTTGAGAGCTACTCAGGTCTTGCGGGAGAGGTAGAGTACCTTTACTGCCTGTTGGTTGTCAAATAGGGAGTGTCATTCTGGTGGGGCTGAGGCTATCCACTCCGATCCCCATGCTTCTCTCTCGTTAAAATTGTTAGATAGAAACTGTTTTGCTGTTTTTACGCTTGGAATTCTCGATTTAAGTCTCTTAAATTGGATTTCCATGTCGTCGTGGATGGTAAGATCCAATATATGACAGATCTTATTATATTGGGCAATTGCGTCGTCTTAGCGTAGGCGGTTCGTTGTTACTCAAAACGGGTAGCCAGTACATTGGAGTGGTCTTGACACATCCACTAATTATTTGCATTGTCTGGTTCAAAATTATGTCGATCTTTTTGATATGGGTGCTATTCATCCAGCCATTTGAGCAGTACTCAGCTGCGGAATACACAAGGCTGAGTGCTGAGGTACGAAGTAGGGAGGCGGATGCTACCCAGGAGGTGCAAGTTAAGAATTTTATTTGTATTTCTTAGTTTTGCTGCAAGGTTGGTCAAATGTTTACTGTACGACAAGGTGCGATCCATCATGACTTCCAAATACTTCTGAATGGGGTTGTGTCTGAGGGGAGTGCCGTCAAGAAGAACGTCAAGCGAGAGATTCGCCGCCGGACTGTTAAGATGGGAAGGACCAGTTTAAGTCTGGAAGCAACCAGTGGAAGATTCCTTGCATCGGGAATCATTCAATCTCCAGAGCCTCGTCCGTCCAAACGGGATGCGCTACAGGATAGTGGCGAGAACCCCTTACTCCCGTTAATCAATCGCTGAATTGGTTGAAAAGTGATTTAAAGAATTCGTGTGGGAATTTTTGAATAATTCGTGCATACATTTTTACCCTATTGAAGCACAACATTTGATTATCGAAGTCTAAAATGAACCGTACTGAATCGTTCCGTACTGAAAACAGATGAGCGAGGCGTCTGAACAATGACATAACAACTTTCACTGTGAGCTCTTAACAGTGCGAACGGGATGGCTCAACTGTAAATTGCGCTTAGTGAAACTCGTCTCTTGAGTCGGCTAGCAGTGTTTTAGGAAAATTGCACACAGTTAGTGTGCGATGAACATTTACACACTGAAAACAGCTTCATTGACTTTTACTTCTTTTAAGAAACCACTCTTTAATCTAGAAAGCAATTCTTGAACGTCTCTTTCTCCTTCATTTGAAAATATAACTTTACAATTTTCTATAGAACGAGATGAATTGAGAGTCTATGGGCAGTGAGTTTTGAAGTATCGGAAAAATTTAGATAAAAATCACCATATTGACTTACAAAATCAATGATCAGTATATAAAACATTATACTTATGAACAGTTTAAAGAGAACCAGCTAACAATTAATGGCAATATGAATATACGAACAGCTGAGCAAATCTTAATTTGTCAAGCACGTAAAAAGCTTTTACGTGAGCGAAAACTGACTGCCTGGTTAAGTCTACAATCTGATTCATGTGGTGATGCAATCAATAAATCTAATGTTGAATCCGTAAAAACATTTATAGTTCCTGTTACTTTTTACGTGTCTTAGGGAAAGTTTTTGTATGGATTAGGAGATATGTAAGGGAAAGTAGGTCTTGACATAATATATGGTGAAGCTGAGCCTATATTATACTTAAACTGTGGTATATTCAAAAAGTAATGTGTATTTCCTGTTTGAAATGCGATAAATTTTTCTGCATCTTACGCCGTTGATAGCAACCATTAGGTGTAGCTAACATCCAAATGTTATATAATCTTACCGAGCGTGGTGGTGTAACGGTTAGCGTTCTGGCCTCGCATTCGGGAGGACGCCGGTTCGAATACCCGTCCGTGTATCCAGATTTGGGTTTTCCATGGTTTCCCAAATCACTCCAGGCAAATACCGGGATGCTTCCTTCAAAAGGCCGTGGCCGTATAGCTTCCCATTCCTTTCCCGTCTCTAAAGACCTCGTTGTTAAGAGACGTTAAGCAGTAAAAAAAAAAAAAAAAAAAAAAAAAAAGTTATATAATCTTGGTTATTTATCAATGAAATAAGATTTTTTGTGCTTTTCACTAATTAAACCACATATACTGATGAACATACTGGAAACTGCTCTGATCTAGCATCAAGAGAACATATGTTTTTCATTCTCTTCAAACATGTAGTTAGATTGAAGGCATCTGGTGACTCAGTGGTTAAGGCGTCTAAGTAGAGATCGAAATATCCCTGGTTCGAATCTTTGACTGGGATTTTGTAAGGCCCTTGACCCGACTTTCAATTCTGGCACAGCTTTCTATGAAATGTTAAGTACGCCAAAACTCTTCCGTGGTTAGTATTCCACGTTAAACTATAAGTCCCCATTACCAGGGCACGAGGCCCGTAGCATTTGCTACCTCCTGCTACGTGGTTAACCCGGTACTGCCCATTACCCGGTAGCATTACCGGGTTAGGCTCGGGTAACTACGACTGAGGTGCATGCGCGGCAAATCTAAATACTGTCAAACAGGCGGTCGAACTACCTGTCGGGGTCTTACGGCCAACAATGCCATACACGTTATTATTATTAGACTGAAGCGCTGGGAGTTTGAACAGTTCCTCAAAACTACCTGCATTATGCTATTTCAAATAAAATCGTCAGGAGACTGGCTTGTGTGAATCATTTTACCGTACTAAAAGACCAGTTCCAATCTATCACAGAGCCTAGTGGGTGAGCGGGTGAAGTTCGGTCGTGCCATTCTACACAGCAGGGTTGTTCCTCGGTCACACCATCCTAACTTCCGGTTTGCAAGGTTTCCTGAAATCACTACTGGCGAATGCCGGGATGGTTCCTACAAAAAGTGATTTTAGAATTGCTTCCCAAACCTGCCCCCAAGCCTCTCCTGGCTCTTATGACTCGTCGTTTGTTTCATAACCGCTGATTTATTTGTCGTATAATGTTTATGATTATTAAAAAGGACCGTGTTGTCACTTTTAGATACTTTGATATTTACGGCCACCAGGGGACAAGTCTGATTTAATTTGCCGTAATCTTTACTGTCCCCCAATAAAGAATGTAGTCTTTTCTATTTTTCAACAGGTTCGAATTTTATTGCTGCACTTTTGTGTATCTCCCCAACGAACTACATTTGAGAGATAAAATCTGAAAATGCCGAGTCCTTTTTCAGCAATGACTAATATTCGTAGCAGCAACTCATATACCCGATCTACGCTGTTCAACCCTCGCTGTATTCCTCCATTTTTTTAACCATGGTAACCCAAACTTTCCTTTTTTTTTCTCTCTCTCTCTCTAAAAGAAATTGTTATTCAACTGCATCCATGCCCAAAGAACAAAATATATTTTTTCATAAAAAGCCATTTCTATGAAATCATAGGTCAATCTAAATACTATTTCTGTTGTGTGACTACCTCCTCAAGTTTACCATGGATTTTCTATGAAAAAGTGCTGTTAAACTTATGAGGTAGGCCTTGCATTTTTTGATACCTAATTCTCACTCGTTCCGTGTAGTGTTTTACACAGATTTTGCAAAAAGGAGCACCTTTCCTTATTACTAACACAAGAAAAAAAACACCAGAAGACTAAAATACTAGAGAAAACACACACAAATTCAAGTCTTTCACGGTCGCCATGTTGCATATCCGTTGATTTATTTGTTGTATAATGTTTATGATTAATATAAAGGACCGTGCTGTCACTTTTAGATACTTTGATATTTACGGCCCCCTGGGGAAAAGTCCGATTTAATTTCCCTTAACTTTACTGACATCCAATAAAGAATGTAGTCTTTTCTATTTTCAACAGTTTCGAATTTCATTGCCGTCCCTTTGTCTATCTCCCCACTGAACTACACTTGAGATATCACGTACCCGAAAATGCCAGGTTCTTTTTCAGCAATGACTAGTATTAGTAGCAGCAACTCATATACCCGATCTACGCTGTTCAAACCTTGCTGTATTCCCTTTTCTATTCACCATGGTAACCCAAATTTTCTCTAAGAGCAATCGTTATTCAACTGCAGCCATGCTCAAGGAATAAAATATATTTTTTTAATAAAAACGACTAGTATTAAATCCTAGCTCAACCTAAAAACTGTTTCTGTTGCGTCACACGTTGACTTTTTTTTTAACTGCTTTACGTCTCTTTTTAACATCGAGGTCTTTAGAGACGGGAAAGGATGGGGGGCAAGGATGGGGGCAAGGAATGGGAAGGAATTCGGCCATGGCCTTTTTGAAGGAAGCATCCCGCCATTTGCCAGGAGTGATTTGGGGAAACCATGGAAAACCCAAATCTGGATGCCCGGACGGGGATTCGAACCGCCGTCCTCCCGAATGCGAGGCGAGAACGCTAACCGTTACACCGCCCCGCTCGGTCACACGTTGACAAACTATAAACACCTAAACTCAATCTCTAGTTTATTACTAAGATACTGAAATCTGAAACGGTTTTCGAAAATTATTCAAGGTGTGATGAGTAAATGTACTTATTGAAGTAAAATTGCTTGGTATTCTACAGACAGCTGCTAAGTGTTGTAAGTAAGTAAGCTTGGCCTTGGTGCCTACTCAACGTCACAGCAACTCGTCCCCGCTTTTAATAATCATACCGTTCTGAGTTCTTTGGTCACGACCTGTGTTTTGCTACTCATTTTTGCTGTCACGCGCCTCACTATTGTTCCTCCTTTCACCGGATAATTTCCTGAGCAGCAGGCCAGGCGCTGAGTGCATAAAAGGTTTTGGTCCGAATACACGACCGGCGCGGCGTGGGACTGTGGCGTGACTAGACTCAGGTGTCTGCCCACGCCCCTCCTCACCTCCTAATGGCCGTCACGCAGATCAAAAAATAAACACTTCCATTCCTTAGTACTTGTTTTATATTTCTTTTTACTTCTGCTGTTGATATTTACTCTTAAATGTCAAAACGACTCAATCAGCTAAATGTTTAACTACAAGTTACATAACATCGCGGTCGTATCACTGATATGCCGTGACAATAAATATCACGTGAAAAGGTCATTACCATTATGTAAATCGCATTCTTCCATCCATATGACCTTATTATTAGAGTCCTGTAGTTGCCGTACTGAATTTGTAACATTATCACTAAACCCCCAGTAATTTTTCTATAATTATTAATATTGAATTATTATTAATAATTTTGAATTGTGTAACATTTATTAGACATAATAATCCTAAATAATTATACCGAGCGGGGTGGGTGAGCGTTTAACGTTCTTTCCTCGCATTCGGGAGGACACCGGTTCGAATCCCCGTCCGGGTATCCAGATTTGGGTTTTCCATTATTTCCAAAAATCGCTGCAGGCGAATGCCGGGATTCTTCCTTCAGAAAACCATGGTCGAATCCTTTCCAGTTCATTGTCCTCAGTCCCATCCCGTCTCTAAATACCTCAACGTCGACGAGGCGTAAAGCCACAAGTAAAAAAAAAATATATATTAATGTTTGTAACTAGATTTGTAATAATGTTGGGTCTGTAGTTTGTTTAGTAACCGGGGTAGCATAATCAGGGGCGTAGGTACTATGGGGCCCCTACTTTCAGGGGGCATCTCTTGGGACCCCCAAGTGCAGTTCAGAGGGCCCACGGGCCTTCACGGCAAACTGGTGACCTTTTATTTTTACTATTATTCTTTTTTGACACAGGGTGCCCCCTCACTAAGAGGCCTTCACTGTCTCACTGTTCAGGGGGCCCCCAAACATAACTCAGGGGTCCCCAGCCTCAGCTCAGGGGACCCATACCAGCAACACAAAGCAAAAAAGAGGTGCCCATCTGGCCTGAGCGCCCAAAATAAATTTTTTGCACCGGGGCCCTTGTTGATCTAGCTACGCCACTGAGCATGGGCACTTCTATTGGCTCCTCAGTTCTGGAGCGTAAGATCGTGCATGCTTTCACAAAGATTTCCTTCTTCATACCTGCCTATGTTCTGGCATTCAGCGATATGACGTTGGGATGTCTGAACTTGAAAGAGTTTCGTATAATTACCTTTCTTTCCAAATAATTCGCACGCCGGCCTCGGTAGCGTAGGGGCTAGAGTGCTAGATCCACGCGCCGAAGGTTGCCGGTTCGAGTCCGGCCGAGGGCATGGGTGTTTAAGTGTTGTGTGTGTAAATGTCTTGTCCGTGTTGTAGTATCCATATGTCAATAAGTAATAGTAACAAATCACATTAAGGTGGTTGTATGGCCTCAGTAGCCGAATGCCATTTTAATAATAAAAAAATCAGGCCTATTAGGAGGCCAAGGGTACTTGCTCCAGTACATTCTAATGTTATCATCAGTCCAATTATGCACTAAATAACTGGTATACGCAGAACTTCCGTCCAACTGAAATACATATAATTTTCCGAACTCTAGATTATCGATCCATGGCTCCACGACAGCTTTAAAATTCTTAAATAAACTTCTCTTGTGACGTTCTCTCCTTTATGAAAGAAGTGTGTTGCATGATGTCAGTCTATCTCAATACCACACTGATTCTGGTCACATTCTACAGACAGTCTAGGGAACATGGGCAAGCTAGTGGCAATTCCTTCGGTTAACTTTGGCTCTAACAGTGAAGAGTTTCTGCCCAGAGAAAAACCTAAGACTGTCAGCAACTTCGTTCGTAAGAGACAACAGCAGCAATTGGCAGCGATCAAGTCTCTTGGTCCTGAGAGAGCATTTGGCTCTCCTTTATTACATATAACGTGTACCTGATGTTCCCGTGAACTATTTTAATGTTCTAAATGTTCCAAATAGTCACTAATTTTCTAAATGAGATTCCAGAGTTATCAGAAATGAAATTTTACGTCTTTTTTATTGAGGTTTGGAATCTTTTCAGACCTCTGCCTTCCGCATCGGCGTACACGAGTCTCCCTGAAGCCGCATAGTGATGCGCAGTGTAGTAAACTGTCGACATTCGGTGATGAAAAAACGTAATTAGCGCAAATACGGAGTCTCCAGCATCCGTCTCTCCAATTGTATACCGAGCGTGGTGGGTGAACGGTTAACGTTCTGGCCTCGCATTCGGGAGGACGGCGGTTCGAATCCCCGTCCGGGCATCCAGATTTGGGTTTTCCATAGTTTCTCCAAATCACTCCAGGCGAATGGCCATGGCCAAATTCCTTCCCGTTCCTTTCCCAAAACCCATTCCGCCTCGAATTACTTCGACGTAAACGAGGCATAAAGCCTTAAATTAAAAATAAAAAAAAATCAAAAAAAATCCATTTGTACTGCCGATGCGATATAACAAGCTTTGTTATGTTGTTGATGGATGAGATTTACTTTATCGCCATGTAGATAGAAAACGGTACGAATTCTCCTAAAACGTCCTATAAGTAAATACACCAGTTTGATCGCCGCCTAATACAAAATTTCATATAATTGTGATAAATCTAAATTGAAATAATGTCTTCAAGGAAATCTTTCAAAAGTAGGAAAATTGATAGGATACTAAAACTGTGAATACTCTCTTCAAATGAAACATGTAATTAGTTTGTAGTACATGTGTTTTGAACATTTAAGATAGTATTGACTCATTCAAACGCAATATTACTTGAAACGGGTGATAATTGAAAGACGTATGAATTTAGCTTGATTCAGTGATGAATTTTTTGGGCTAACTAGTTAGGAACAATCATCTGTGATTCATGTTACCTTTCAATAGCTTTTTTTCGTTCTTTCTTTTCTTTTTTGACGCTAGACAGAGGAACATTTTATCTTTAGCGTTGTTAAATACGTAAATGTAAAATCGTGAACAGTATGGCCGATGTGTTTGCAGATGGATTTAGTTTGGTGTCATTCAAGCATACCCTGGGGCATCACAATTTATCTGATGTGGAAGTATTTGTAGACATATTTACTTCAAGGAGGCTTATCCGAGATATATCAACCATTGTTGAATATTACAAATATCTTACTTTCTTTAATCATGAATGTACGGCTTGTTGATATCGATGTTATTAATGCCAGAAGAGGGCTGTGAGTAAGGAACGGGAAGGAAATCGGCATTCGTCATATATTACTGATCACACATTATTGATACCAATAAGAAAGTGGTGCTGAACGGCTTATGTAAATCCCGGTATTGTACATGGCTCTTTTTTTGTGCTTCAAGAGATGGTTATTTAATTTCTGAAAATTATTCTTTTTTGACGATCTGATAAAATAAAGTTGCCTGAACTTAACAAGTGAAACGAATTGGCATCCAAAGTATGGTTAAGGTTTATGAACTTGTTTCCTCTCCAATCTAAACAAAAAAGGATTTTAGTTACACGTGTAAAGCGCTGCTTTATCCCTCAACGCCAGTGGAATATAATATAATTTTAAAAAGCAGAATTGTTACGGTCGCATACTTCAGCTTCTCCTGACGCTTAGAGCAGTAGTGCTAAATTTTACATTGGTATTAATTTAAAATGGAAAAAATACAACCATCTCTCAAGAAAACTGCTCTTCATTCACCAATGAGCGAAATGGAATTATCTAAAGTAGGAAATAAAAAAGAATTTTTTGTATAAATCCGATTAGGTTGGCAGAAAGATACCTTCCTACAAAGCCACCGTAGCAAGGAAATAAAGATAGCTCATCATTGTCGATGTTCTACTTAAACACATTAATTTAATGACGCTCTGGCCTCGCATTCGGGAAGACGTGGGTTTGATTCCCCGTCCGACCATCCAGGTTTGCGTTTTCCATGGTTTCGCCAAATTACTCCAGGCGAATGCCGAGATAGTTCCTTCAAAAGATCGGGGTCTAATTCCTTCCTATTCCTTATCCCTAGTCCATACCCACCTCTAATGAACTCGAGACCTCAACGTCGACAAAGCTTAAGGCCAAAAGCAAAAGAGAGAGAGAGAGAGAGAGAGAGAAAGGAATACTTTAATTCTTAAAATGTAATGTGTAGTTTTTACCAACGGTAAATAAATAAATTGTATTGTCTGACGTTAAGAAGATATGTCACTGCAGGTCGACAAATAGTAGTTTGAGATTGTTTAGATAAGCGGTGTTGACTTGTCTGTTATGATCAAAGTCACCACGGGCACCCCAAAGTCAGTGTGTTTCTCCGGAGCGTGCCGTGGCCGCTGCTTCCGGTAGGTAACGAGCAGTGAGGAAGGAAGCTGCTGGGAGCCACGCGTCTCTCTTCCGGGCATTACCAGCCCCGCCACCGTCATTACGGCGCTTCTTTCCGAATAACGCGATCGATAGCCGCACGTCAGGCGGGAGCGACTCTATACCTAATGGAAACGACCAGTCAGATGTAAATGTTCTCTGGACGTACACTTCCCTTTGATATGTGCGCTGTTAGCTATTTTCTTAGTAATATACCGAGCGTGATGGGTGAACGGTTAACGTTCTGGCCTCGCATTCAGGAGGACGTGGCTTCGAATCCCCGTCCGGGCATCCAGATTTGGGTTTTCCATGGTTTCTCCCAATTCACTCCAGGCGAATGCCGGGATGCTTCCTTCAAGAAAGGTCATGGCCGAATTTCTTCCCGTTCCTTGCCCCAATCCCATCTCTCCTCTCGCTGCTGACGAGGCGTAAAGCCCAAGCAAAAAAAATCTTAGTAATATCTGAACCATATAAGACTGGAAACGCTTTTCGAGAAAATGTAACTCAACACTTGAACCAGGTTCCGTTTCATGATAGTTTGAAGAGCTCTATTTGGTGATATTTATGACAGTTTACATGTAAACGTTTCTGTTTTAAATATAATAGCGATACTAATAAGTTTTTTGTAAATTTGACTTGATTTTGAAATCACTGAAATAACATCATATGCCCTCTCAATCCGTGAAGTTTCATTTCATTTCCTCTTCGCCTTCTTGGAACTCAAATTTTTTTTTAATCTATGTATTTCATTGAAATAAACTGCATTGAACATATTTTAGATAAATAAGTATGTGTAAAGTCATTTAAGCAATACTGTTCCCTTTGTCTATTTTAAAATTAGTTATACCTTGATTTATTAATAAGGAGAAAACATATCGCTCCGTTACAGCATGCTAAATATTTATAAACTAGTTTATTTCCTCACGGAATTGTCTAATATGGTTGGATATCAAACTCTCTATCAACTTGCCTACCCCTGAGATCAACCTATTCGTTGTGTAAGTCTCAATGAATTTTCACTTCCTTCCTTAATGATCCGCTACTGCTATGGCAAATTTCCAGGACACTGGAATGCACTAAGTTCCCAGACTCAATCTTCTCCATCCCTTCCTGTCTTATGCTAACCTTTTCATCTCAACATACCCCCTCCGACCCACGTCCTCAGTTATCTGCTTCAAATATTCTAGTCTTCCTATGCAGTACTTACCTTCGTTTTGTGTGTGTGTGTGTGTTTTTTTTTTTTTAAACTATTTTACGTCTCTCAACAGTGAGGTCTTTAGAGATGGATGGGGGCAAGGAATGGGAAGGAATTCGGCCATGGTCTTTTTAAGGAAGCGTCCCGACATTTGCCTGGAGTGATTTGGGAAACCATGGAAAACCCAAATCTGGATTCCCGGACAGGGATTCTAACCGCCGTCCTCCCGAATGCGTGGCCAGAACGCTATCCGTTACACCACCAGGCTCGGTTCTTACCGTCAACTGTTCCCTCCACTAACAAGTTAACCATTCCTGCATGTCCCAAAATATGACCTACCATTCTATCTCTTCTTTCTGTAAGACTTCCACGAACTTCTTTCCTCACCCATGATTTTCAAAACTCGTTAGTTTCGTAATGTATCTCTCCACTTCACTTTCAGCATCCTTCTATAGCACCACATTTTCCTTAACAGCCCTTTTTTTGTCACCTAGCTCCCTAATAACTTCTTGGACGCCTGTTTCTGATTTCATAGTCTCCTTTTTCTATTGGCCTTGAAAAGCTCTTGCTCTCATATATCCCCTTCTATCCCTACTTGACAGTTCCTAACGGTCTCATAAAACCAGTTGCTTATTATGTCCACATTCTTCATATTATCTATAGTTTATTCACCGTCCTCATTCAACTGTCTGAATGGATTCTCTTCCACTCATTTACCTAATATATTATCGGTTTAATCAGTCAGTCCCCCCCCCCCCCCCCTCTTCTGTGCTGCTATTAAATCATTGTTTAGTGGTTTCAAGTGTTTCATCTCGATTGCTGTCCCGGCGTTACCTCTTCAAATCCGGAGCCCAATCTCCGCGTTAATTTCTGCTAATGGTTTACTGAAACTTCCCATATCCATTACAGCAATTCCTTCGTGATCACTTATTCTCTCTGTAACCTGTACTCCTAATAGTTATCATTAGGATGAAATAGGAAAACATCCAATAAGTTCCGCCGCCTTGAGCTTTGCTCTACAGTTGTGAAAAGCCTTCCTTCCTCAGCAAGATGTTTTCAAATCTCTGTTTCCTTATATTAATCATTATATTATTTCCCAGACTCTGTTTGGTACTTTAAATCAAGTATCCACTTATACTGGTGATGAGGCGTGAAAAGACATTGGTGTAAGAGTTAGAAGTAATGCATGGAAGGGAAAAGATGGCCATGACCACAAGCTGGCACTCGATTTCAGGGATAAGGGTGTAGGAAGATTTTCTTTCGCAGTAAGGGTGTCAGGGAACGGAATAAGTTGCCAAGAGAAGTGATTTACCAAAACCTTTGAAACAATTTAAAGTTGAAATTTGTAGAGGGAAAAAGTAGGTGGAAAGGGGGAAAAATGGGTGTGAAGGGATATTGCCATCGAAGCGTGCGCTCCACCGTAATTATATTAAATTAAATTATATCATATTCTCATCTCTGATTTTCCTGGAAGTCCTTGTCGTGCTAATTCATTCTTCAAACAGCCAAGAGACTTACATTTTGTACTTTCCATAACCCTATCCGTACTAACTTTTGTCTGTCATCTATGTTTACCAGCCATCTGTAATAGTTCTTGGTAAACGGTATGATTACCGCTCCACCAACTCCCCTTCTGTTTCTGCTGGACATTCTATGACCCTGGGGAAATCCTCATTTCCCAGCGTTTCCCAGACGTTTAACCGGATTTCTCAAAGCATTTGCAACATTCTTGCTACGTGTTGACTGTGAATAAGTAGATCAAATCGTCAGTGCTTGGTTGAAGACTAGACTGCATCTCATGATCCTTTTTAAAATAAAATAAAAAACACATGACAGAAGTTACAGTCAACAACTAGTACACAATAAATAAGATTGAGTGAACCAACTAGTCTATACACAATTCTTGTGAATATCCTATTATTTAAGAAACTACAGCTAATATTGTCTTCATATGAGAAATATATTATTTGCAGATTCCATGCGAATTCCAGCAAACTATTAAATAATAGGTATGTAACAAAGTTCGTTACAAAATATCAAGAATTCCTGAACAAGATCCCATTAGAAATCACTCTTAAAATATTAATTAAAACTTTGGTAGACCACTGATTATCTGCAGGTGCTGGAAGCTATAAATTAAGAGTTTTTCGTTCATAGTTGTGCTTTATAATGTTGTTAAGTGGAAAACAACATACAATGCTGTATATCGGCTACGGCAACACAGACAAGGAATTGAAATCGATTAATATTTCCACATAGTTAACATTTTGGATAACGTATAATAATGTATTCTGTATACGGCTTAAATTGTTCTGGACAAAATAACTCCGCAAGTAATAAAGGACACCATAAAATTTAAAACAAATGTTCTTATTTATTAGTTCAGATTTTCCTACAGAAAGATAATGTCCCTTTGTTTTCAAGACTTTTGCCTGAAAACTCTGTATAAATTTGACAATTCTGCACAATGCCTAGTCTCTAATACATTCTAATTGCAGTAATAATTCGCGTATAAGTAAAGCTTTGTTGTAGTATTTAACGGTACATAAGAGTTAGTTACTTAAACTTTTGTAACGAAATTTTAAATTAATCAATTCTAAACGAGAGTTAAATATGTTATTTGTACGGTTAACTCTACTTTTAATTTGGGAATTTACATTTAATTTTTGATTCTTATAACACAGATGGCATCAAATTACACTAGCAATTTTCTTGCCAAAGGAGCAACCGTTAGATTCACATCAATATACCGGTGGTAACTAAAGAATTTGCTCGTCATCATGTTAATAAATTGATTAGTTATAAAGCTTTTTGTTGGTATATTATCAGTTCAAAGAGTTAGAAGCAAATTCTACAAACAGTTGGTTGAGTAGCCATTCATCAAAGTTTTGTTGTGGCATTCCAAGCTTTATAGGTTTAAACGGTAATGACAAAGTAAAAACGAATATTAACTCCATGATATGGATAAGATTACGTCACTGCTCATTCACTGAAGAAAGAAATGGTTACGCATAAAAGTGTAGCGAGAAAGGCAAGGATTTTGGAGCACCAAGCATTTCTTGCATATTTTTCTTCATTATCTATTATCGTGAATTGCGGATTAATCGTTTTGAAAAATAAATAATACTTTATTACTAAGTAAAAAAAAATCAGCAGACAGTACAGAAATCTAGATAGCTGTAAACGGTATTTAAAATTTGTATCTGATGTAAAAACTTAATAATAAAAAGTTATAACAATTTAGAAAACGAGCTAATGTTTGTTTTAAGATAGGCAACACATCGCCATGATAGAAAATATGTGACCATGACGTTGAATTATGAAAAGTTAACTGTAGAACAAGTTCGTAGCTAATGTTTTGAAGTAATGATCCGAAAGTATGGCTGCGACACATAGATTGTTGATACATTTTAATTACTTTTAGCCGTCACTAGAGTGAAATGGAGAAAACCAAATGCTGTTTGGTGGCATGTTGCAGCTTTTATAAGTTAGTTTGCGTGGAGAATTACGAAATATAGACGAAAGTATTGTAACAGATATGTTGCAAAAAAAGCGTTTAATTTTATATAAGTTAGTATGCAGCTAAACACAGTGCAACGAAATACAAAATTTTGAAAGAGTTTGTTGTGCGTTTCCACGATCCGGAACTGGTGAAGGAGTATTGGTCACTGGGAGGCACATATCTTCCTATATCTGAAGTGAACCCCTTTACCTTAGAAGACGACTATTCCTATACGAGAATTTTAGCTTACTCATCAGGAGATGGAGCCTACATATGAAGAGTTAGCTGCAGTTAGATTCCAGGGGCACCGGCAGTATTTCTTATTCTTTCACTGATTGACTTTCGAAGGCGTAATATCTGCACACGTGGAAGTCTCTCGCATGCCCCCACACAACTATGGACTTAATGCAACCTCGCATAAGTGGTGTCTCCGTAAAGATGCGTTGTGTGACTGTGGTAGTATCCAAACTGCTGACCACATTGTGATGGACTGTCCAGCAAGAAGATTATCTGGAGGCCTTCTCACACTGCATCAAACTGGACCAGCTGCCAGAAGATGGCTTGAATCTATAGATTTAGTTGTCTAATTGACATGTCTTTTGTTGCACTTGGCATACGATAATAATAATAGGAGACGGAATATTCAGATTCCATATACATTCTGTCATACTTTTGGCCGACATTGTCAGAGGCGAGCTAGCTTGATTTTAGGTAGCGTATAAAAAAACTTAAATTTGTCTATGAAGTCAGGTATAGTTGGGAATTTGAGTCAATAGGGTTCTGAGTCGAGTCCGTCTGCGAGCTGGGTTTATTTTTATTGCGTTCTCTGTTTGTCTTGTGTCAAGTTGAAATAATCATCGTGAAACTGCACCATGCACCACATACTGAAAGATGTTGCCAGATGGGTTTAGGAAAATGTGTATCGCTGAGCAATGAGCTTCAGTAAAGTGGGGTGCCTTTTACGTGTTTCTATCTTCTTCTTTTTTTTTTTTTAAAAAAAGTTTGTAAACAGCATTTAAAAGTTTGCCCAAATTTTTCTTAATTCCTTGTACTACTTTTTTTTTTTTACTTCTGACTTTACGCCACGTCGGCATAGAGATAATTAGAGGCGAGATGGTACTAGGGACAAGGAACTGGAAGGAATTCGGCCATGGCCTTTTGAAGGAGGCATCCCAGTAAATGCGAATGATTTGGGGAAACCACGGAAAATTCAAATCTGGATTAACGGACAGGATTTTGAACCGGCGTTCTCCCGAATGCGATGCCATAGCGTTAACCCACCACGCTTGGTCATGTATTACAAAAAATGAACAGTATTACCACTTCTGTATAGTATCCTGCATATAATACAAATAGTGTATGAAGAAATAGAGAAAAATGGTTGATTTCTGATATCACCCCTTGTGGTTAGAGATACAGAACTGAAAAGGGCGGTGAGGCAGGAAAAAATCAGTTTAAAGATGTTTTTTTATTCGACGTGTTTATTTAATTGTTTAGAGATAAGCGAGATAACAATTTTTTAAATAGTTTGAATTATACCATATGAAGTATCGTGATTTGTTTGCGTGCATGTAAGGGAAAGCAGTGTGGTTGGCGTGAGCTCTCGCGCGCTATGACGAGGCATGACGGCGCGCGTTTGTCTGTAATAGTGCCGTGTACGCCACGCGCTGTTTCCGCGCGGCTGAATGTTTGATGGACGACAGCGTCGCTGTTGTGTTCCCTGTCTTCAGCCGTGTAGCCCCCGTCGGTAGCGTCCATCCACACCGCCTCCTTGTGTCCTCTAAAGCCATTTATGTAAAACAAAATTCGTGCATGCTTCTTTCTGCTTGGCTCGAGCGCCGATTTCTTGTTTATATTTAATTGTTTCATGGAAAGTATTGTTAAAAATGACAGCTTTACTCAGATCGGGGCTGTTGATGTTCTCAGGTTTGAGTAGCCGTGAAGGATATCACATTCACATGGCAGAAATGTGCCTTCTGGCCGGTTTTAGTGTAGTGAAAAGACGAAGTGGTCTCCTTTCAGACTAGCTTTAAGTGATTAATCAGCAGTTCCCCTGAAATAACTGTTATTCAAAATCAATCTGCGTAGGAACGGCCACGCTCTGATTTTAGGTTAATCTATTGATCCTTGCTTAAACCTTACCGGTTTATCTACAAAAGATGAACAAATCACCATCACGAATCTATTTACAATATGCCAACAGTTCTGTGTATTTTTAATCAGCAGTCCTTACCGAACCAACACCAAACATTTCGCTACCGTTGCATACTCGTACAGGCCATAACATCATTTTTTCTATCATACTGAATATTCCCTGTCTAGCGAGATGAATACGTTATTTGTCTCAACAGCTATAACATCACACCTGTATTTTGGACGCGAAGCGTTCCATGCTGGAAGTTTCTGTTTTACATAACTCTACAAAACACTACAGGTGAAATCCAGTATGATTGTGACATAGTGTTTCTGCTATTTTATTGCTTGTGCATCCGTGCCATTTAAACCGAGCAGACTTGGCTATAAACTTTTGCTTGTTTCAATTCTAATAGAGTAATATAATTCTGCAACGAATATAAGAATCGAATCAACTTTGTTATCCCATTGTCCATATCTACCGCACATTTCTGAAACATTCCGACTAGCCACTGACATCATGCAGGCAACCTTCTCCAGATATATCAAAATATGAACTATTAAACCCTGTTACCTACCAATCTACATTTAACTGGAATTCATGTTGAAACTTAAGGTCGACGTAATGAATGCGGTTGCTGCTTTTCTCCAGTTATATAATCACATATTAACTGATTCTGTATTTGAGTGTTTCTCATTAATTCAATCCTTTTAACTTAATCCGAATTACCAGTCCTCACTCCATATCGAGATAATGTTTATGAATCTCGGAATCTTTGGATTTTACAAGATTTTGTCGAGTTCTTTGTTTCCATATGAATTTCCATGTCATCTGCAACACGTCTAAACGACGTCGAATTAGAGGATAGACACTTTTCATAAGCGTGATTGTCGCAGTTCTACTCGTCTGTCATCTTAATTTTGGTTTTAACACTTACGTAATCAAGGAACAGCTAACGTTTTGCGCCTCATATACGCTCTTACAGAGTAATATTCTGATAGAATTTTCCGAGATTCTCATACGTCCCAGCTGACGGTTCAGTGATTCGTGATCAAAAATTGGTAAATAATTTAACGTATTTTAAATTTAAGCCAAGTGTGCCTAAGTTACAGCCATAAGCGTGGAATGTTAAAAAGTTATGTTTAGTTGTTATAATTGAATTAAACTTTTATCTGTTAATGTTTTATTACCATTTCACATACCAACTGCAGCGTTTGGCAGATAATTTTTTTTATGTAATTCTATTGATGGAAAGGCATCAAGCCCAATGAAACATTATCTTTAGGCGAAACCAGTTGTAATAAAGAAGACTGAATACTCGTATTTCATATTTTTAGCATTTAGATTTCTCTAAGATTACAGTTTTTAGGAGACAATAAACTTACACAAATTTATATATTTATTTAAGGGTAGAAATCACTATAATGCACCCTAATAAATGTAGTTCAGCTGTTGAAAAAGTAGAATTCACTCAAGAAACAGAAATTCAGCAAAGATAGTAACAATTTTAGCAGATTGCAAGTAAGAACTAGTACTTGATTACTTAAGAAAATCAATTTTATTTTCATTCATGCATAATACAACAGAAATTGGAATTAGAGGTTTCATGCAGAAAATATATATTTGCAGAAATACTTTAGAAGCAATCAAAACTACTATAGACTATACTGCCTCACAACATTAATAAAATTAATACTTTTACACTGTCTGGTATTCTTCGTGTCTAAAAGAAAAATTGTATACAAGAAGTTTATTCTACTTGTGATACTATATTTCATTTTAAGGTAGTTAAAAATATTTCTGATCGCTTCTAGAGCCAAAAAACTCATCAAGAATTCTCTATTCTGAACAGAGTTTTCAAAGTACGTTTCGCATGTACAGAAGTGTCAAACATCTTCCAAGAAGGTTTATTATTTGTGGCTAAAGAGCTAATGCTTTGAAACTGAACGGCTACAATTTGAGCGTTGTATGTGGTACAGCTCTATTTGGCTCCACACAAACATCTTGACATTTCATTTGAATAAACTGTTTGATTCATATTTAAGCCTGATCTGCAGCCAACAGGTCTTCCGAAACAGACTAGAGAGAGAACAAATGTGCAAAGTAGGATCTGTACTGTCCTAAAAAACCTTAAGCGTAGATGATTTCTCTCTTAAGTTTCCGAGGCAAATGCCGACAACATTGTGACTATCTGGATGTTAATGATGTCAATTCGTTATCACTAACTAGCGTTCCGCTACTATTTTTGAGATATGCACAGGATGTTATCTTCGATAAAATATGTCAAAGGCTAGCACTGCTTTAAAATAACATCAGGCCTTACAAAGCTATCAGCTTAAAACCTTTATCAGGCTTGCCAGGGCACCAGAACCCATTGTATCTCTTCATGCATAGCGGGAGCTAAACTAATGAAATATGACCCTCAATGGTTACAGCAAGAAGTCGTACTTCTGTATTTTAATAATCCAGTGTGTATTTAATTACGTTTAGAAACAAAATAATTTTATAAGTTAAAAGGTTTTAAGAAACTTTTCGGTTTCCTTGTAAATAAAGATATATATTAAAAAATGCAGAAAAGTGGTTCACACAGAATGTGAATGAGAGCATTCCACCAGCTGAGTGATTGTTAAGCAGCCAGCATGCAGAGACTACTTGTTGTACAGCAGCCCATGCTTGGTCACTTGCCTGTGTCGTGTATGGGGCTGAACCCGTCTTCCCGGGATGCGAGCCGGTAGCCGTAGAACTGTAATTTGGCGACCTGGTTCTTCGCCCCCGCTCTACGCCACTCTTTGTGAGCAATGCCTGACGTCCAGTCCGCACCTCCTGAGAAACAACATCATGGCCACAATGTAAAAAGAAAAGAAACCACTCCTCCAGACACAAATCTCATCTCCCACTGCGCCACCTGAAAACTGTCGGAAAAAACATTTCTTCTGAAACGTTTACAAAATCGCCTACCTCATCGGTAAAATACGAGAAAAGAATCGTGACTTCGCGCAGGATTCTTCTCCACGTAGAACCCAGTTAGTCGCTTGTTACAGATAAAGAAAGATCCATTGAGTCCGAAACAACTGAATCCGCGAATTGATAGGTGGAAATAATAAAGTACCACCTGCAGTGGGATTAGCACATAATCACCATTAAAAGGAATTTCAACGTTACATGTTTTTCGATGAAAGACACTATAATTTCTTGCCGACCCTACATTAAACGGTACCATGAAGGCAGGAAATATTCTTTGTCTCTGGTATTACAACCTCGACTAAGATTGTTTGATTAATATTTCTGAGTAAAGCAGGTTTAAGAAGCATTTAAAACTTGTTATTACGTGCTCACTTAACCGTAAGGCTGCTTCAGAATGTAGAAATCTGGTAGTTGCGTCGAACCAGGGGCGGATCCAGGGGGAGGGATACGGGGCTCAAGCCCCTTCCCCCCAAAAGTATCTAGGCCCACCCCCGACATTGTAATTTTGAAAACTTTTTTTTTTTTTTTTTTTAGCTCTACGGATTCGAGGCCCGAGGAGGCTATTAAGACTACCCCATGGTCGACTCCCTCCCCCCCAAACCCCCTAAAAACCAAAATCCTGGATCCGCCCCTGCGTCGAACGATGGGCATACTCAGTAAAGGCTATCCTGCTAACTATGTTTGCTGCTCAGTATTGGCTCCTCATCTAAGTGTTGCTTGTCTGCTTTTTTTGTTTTCGAAATGTGTAGCTCACGCTGGCGTACTAAAGGACCAAAGAAGAACGCCTTTCCAATCTCTGAATCACGTTGTTCTCCACTAAACATTTATTGCATTCTATGTGCGAAGCTGCCAATACAGTGAAGATCGAAACCCTCGTAAGCACTCACCCATTAGCATTCCTTCTTTCACGAACAATGGATTTGTTTATAAGGTAGAAAAGACAGAATGTGTCTTAACTGGTTTTTGTAGCTTCTAACCTTTGCGATAAGCACTTGATACACAGGTTACCCTCAAGTGTTGCTGCGTGCGTTAAAGTTCCACTACATCGGTGAGGTACAACGGGTCAGAGTTCAAATCCACGTTCCGACCATCCTAATTACAGTTTTTGGGTGTTTTCCAATCTTCGCTTCATAAGGTACATATTCTAAACGTAAAAAATATACTTATCACATAGAACGTAAGTTATACGATTCACAGAGAGATGGAAACACGTCCTCTGCCTGATCAGAACCAACAAACTAAGCAAGCAGCTAGTAGATGTAACCTTGCTTCCGAAATAAGCATAGCATAGGGAAGAGGATGTACCGGGCGATCCGCTAAATCGGAAGCATTCAATGATAATGTTGAAGACACGATAGACAGATTAGAAGAAACACATTAGCAAATATGGAGCTTTTTTACTATCTTATGTCTTTAAACGAGCAATTCTTGTGTATATATATATATCGGAAACGGCTTTAACGATTTGGATGAAACTTCTTATTTAGATAAAATTTGCTTTTTAAGTTTATCTAAACAAGTGTCTTCCTTGTAAAAACGCGAATTTACAACAACAAAAAAATATAATTTTTGTTTTTTGAATCTCTGAAACGGCTCTAACGCCATCTCGTTTTAGCTACCAGAAAGTCTATTGATTGTTTCTCTTTGGTTTCGAGAAGGAACGCTTATATATTTAAATGAATAATTCATGTATACTAACTGACCCGTGCGAAAATGACGCACAGTATCGTGATCAGTCATCGACTGGTAATACAATAATGAGGAAATAAGTAAATGCAAGTATTTTTTAACGAAAGGTATTTTATTTTGAAGAGTAGTAATAAATATCACTTTTACTGTAAATGTCGTTATCATTAAATACTACAAGTTTAATTGTAAAACATTTAAAAAGTAAATATTTAAAAAATATTGGCTTCGTCAGAAGCAATTTATTCAACCTTCTTTACAAATTTTCTTTGAAAACAATATTAGCAGTTATAATGTGATCATCGCTGACTTTTTGACCGTATGTGTCTTTAACACAAAAATAGATATTACTGAATTTACAGACTCGTGGAAAATTCACATACGTGTATACATACGAAAAAACAAGTTCTGATAAATACAATCCTGCCTTTGAAGCGTCTCACCTTGTACTTTATTAATGTACGTATCAAATCTTACTTTAATTGGGAATAGTTTCCCTATTATTTGGAAACGAACGGTTGGTGGTTTGAGGTTAATGCGAGCTATAGTTTTATGGGAATGAATTAATTGAGCACTGATGATGTGCTAGTCTAAGTGAATTACCAATAATCTTGCACTATTAATTAATCCCTGATTAGGATTAACATTTCTATTTAACGTAATACTGTAATATCATTTTTCTTTAAAAGCAATTTATGAGTTGGTAAACCAGATGATGCCGCAATTTCATATGTAGATAACATTTTGCTTTTCAGGTTTGTAACACGATGTAAAAAAAAAAAAAAAACAACTTGGACTTTGTGTCTCGGAGACGGCTCTAACCTCAGCTTGTAGACGTTTCTGGTACCAGTATGCCCACTAATATTAGTTAATCTTCTCTTTGCAAGGATCTGTGCTCTTAAAAATTCCTAGAAAGCCTTCAAGAAAAACGTTTAACTTTAATCAAACTTTACTAGAAATCTTGCATATTGAACAGAAATCGAAAGATGCCGAGCGAAGATCGCTCACTCAAGTACTGATTATATAACATTCCATAATCGATTATTAAAACGAGCTGTAAGTGAATGAGTGCCATTACCAACATAGTTGGGGACACAGAGGCGGGAAGATTAATACTGATGATTTGGGACGGTTTTCAGATTTCTTGGTTTCTATGTGTGCTGAATACATTGGAGAGAAACTACAATAACCTTGATCCAAAGTGCACAATATGATAAACAATTTCGTCTGTTTATAATCTAAGGCAGAGGAGAAACAATTCACACTGCTTTCCCAGTAATGTACTGCAGCTATTAAATTCATGCTCTTTGGAGAAAGTAACCAGAACTTAATAATAATTTATTACAAATTAAAAGTACCGTGTCCGAAGAAATTTGCCCCATGTGAATAATAATAAGTAAATGGATGATTTTTGTGTCAAAGATAAATTATGTCCTCAGTATCATTTTGTTTTCAAGGTAATAGCACTTCAGTTTTGATATCTTATTCAACGAGAAATTAGATAATTGGAAGCAAACTACCCATCATCCCCTAATCTGCTAATCTTCATAATTTCTTAGCCAAACTATTCTATCATTAAATAGTCTGAATGTTTGGTTACAAAAGATTTTACTGTTTTCGCAGTTGTCATGATGCCAGCAGGAGGTTTGTCTGCTGAAGAAGATAATTGGTTTTGGTCGAAACGTCAGAAAAAGGGGGAGTGTTTGGACGCAGCGTTAATCTCGCGAAGTTATTTACAACATAAATGTTTGATTCCTCTGATAGATACTGAATAAATATTTTACCTAATTATTTTTTAAGATTTCTTGAGCCGCGTCGTAGTGGGGTGCGCGCCCCAGTGAGAGTCTGGCGAGTGTTTGGCTGGTCGTGGGGCTGTCGTTAGCGCCGGCGCTGGACCCGCATTAGCGGGCAGACTCGCGCCCCGCCACTAACGACAGCCTCACGACGTCTCGGCTCGCTCGGTACACTTCCATGACGACAGGTTTCTACAAACAGACACCAGCCGGCGAGCAAACAACACGCGTCCATCACTGTCTGCAGCACCGTGGGAAACGCTACGCATCGTCACAAACAACAATTTTCATAAACAACAAATCCGATAACCAGGGGCGTTGCTACTATAGGGCTAGGAGGTGCAGTGCACCGGGGCCCCCACGCTCAAGGGCCCCCCGAGGACAGCTCTGAGGGGGGCTCCAAGCGCAGCTCAGAGGGCCCACGGGTCTTCAGGGCAAATGGGCGACCTTTTTTCAGAGCTAAGAAAAAAAGGTCGCCCAATTTGGCCCAAAATAATTTTTGTTGCACCGGGGCGCTTGTTGACCTAGCTACACCAATGCCGATAGCTAAGAAAAACGGTCCAACAGTTTCGAGTACAGTTCCTAAAGCACTGCAGGCAAACGCCCAAAAAGGCACCTGAATATAGACCATGATTGATTCACACTTATCGTGAACACAGCACCAGTTTTCGTTTGGAATCACTGTACTGACCACCACTTGTAAGGCTCCAAGTAAAAAGGTAAAAGAACAAGATAAAAATTACTACCTCTACGCAACCAAGAAATTTTTTGTTGTTGTTTGTTCCCCGAGTTTTTCTTGTCACGCCCCACCTTTCCCCCCCCCCCCCCCCCCCTCTCTGGTCACAAGGTTTTTTTTTCCAAGCCATCTATGGACTGCGACTAAGCAAATTGATTTCCTCTTCTGACTTTCCTTCCTCCATCGTCAGTACTCTTTCATTCTCTGACTCACTCTTGCTTTTTCTTCCTCTGAAAATTCCGTCTTTTTCCTGGTTGGTTTTTCTTCAGTCAGATCCTTTACCTCCGCAATTTTTCCTCTGAATAATTCCCTGTCTGGAACTTGAGTCTTCCTATTCTCTTGAAAGTAGAGTATTTTCTTTGCCATTGCTTCTGGTTCCAACCTCTTGATATGTTCATAGAAAACTAATCTCCTTTTCTTAATTGTGTTTGATACCTTTTCAAACTTGTCATATAATTCTTGGTTCGATCTCAAACGGAATTTACTCTTCCTGTCACTTTTTTTGGTCCCAAGATTTTCCTTAGAAACTTCCTTTGTTTCTTTTTTATTTCCGTCAATCCATTTCTGGCTAGTGTTTTTGCTGTGTAAAAACATTCTGGCTTCACTATTGTACTATAGTGCTTGTATTTCGCCTGATGGGAGAGTAATTTTGATTTGTATGTCTTTTGACAAATCGTGAAAGCTGTTTCCATCTTTCTCGCCCTATCTTCAACTGCAGCCTTTTCATTAACATTGGGCATCAAAAGGAAGTTTATTATTAAACAGATAAATGCCTTCTCACTACTAGCAATGACAACTCAGAGGAAGCTCACTAAGTATGTTATGTTAGAAAAAAGTTATTCAAATATAGGTGGCGGTGAATGAGAAATAGTAGTACTTGTATCGTCTACACGGGCGCCAAACTACGCCCCGTCGACGTCTAGGTCATTAGAGGTGGGGACTAGTAATGGAAAGGAATTAGGCCATAGCCTTTTGAAGGAAGTATCCTGGAATTTTAGAGAGTGTCCATAAATTACGTTCCTCCGTCTATGAGGGGAGGGGTTGGCTGGAAAGCTACGCTAAGCTACGTGAGGGGGCAGGGGGTTTCCAAGCCAAGCCACGTAAGTTCTTATTCATATTATTTGTCACAGTTAAAATAAGGTTCAGGACACACAACACCATGGGAATATTTATTTATGTCATTTAACTATCTCCGTCTGTAATTTACGACAGTCTGACAAGATAAAACAGTACAAAACATCTTCTGGAATCAATAGAGAAAAAATCTACGTGCTACGTGGAGCAGGGAGGGGGGGGGCAGGCAAAAGCCACGGTGGGCTACGTGGGGGGAGGGGTGGTTGACAAGAGACCAAAATGGAGTTACGTGGTTTATGGACGATCCCTTTCCTGGAGTGATCTGGGCAAACCCAAATCAGGATGCGAAGCCAGAGCGTTACCACTCACCCAGCACGCTCGCTGCCCCAGGTTCAAATCCCTATGCATCCAGGAATTTTTAAGAGTTGTACTTGATTATATGAACCTCGCCAGGACGTTTCGTTGTTCGGATTCTATGTTAAACAGAAGGTCTAGCCAAGACAGAGGCACATTGCGCGGGAAATCAAAAGTTTGTTGCCAGATCGCAAAATCATACGAATTTACTTTTACTTTTTTTACTGATGGAATTACTTCAAACCTCGAAGTCGATGAGCCTAAACAATTACCAAAAAATCATAGCTGGCACTCTAGGCTGACTATTATGAGATGGAAAGAATTGCTTGTTGCGGATCCGAAGTGTAAATATTCTTGACATAATATCTGATAGATAATTCATTCTGACAGGTATTAGGGAGAATTTTCAGAATTGTTCATTTATCGGGGAGGATGAGAAGGGAGTTAAGGTAACTGCGTTACATGACTTTGGTCAGACCATTGTTTCACATTGATGGTTCAGTATGGGACTTAGATTTGGCATCAAATGCGAGGGATTGAAGAAAGAGCAAACGAGTGTAGTTAGATTTTTTGTGGCAGCTACTGCGGAACATAATCACTAGTTGATATGATAAATTAGTCGATTGAGAATCAATAGAAGACAGGAGGAGAGTTAAGAGTTTGAAACGCACAAGGCATATATTGGTGATGGGACTTGGAGGGCTATTGGTCGAAGTGTTAGAAATAGTGTGTGGGAAGGAAAAGCTTACCATCATCACAAGTTGCCACTAGATGTTCAGTAAAATTGCCGTCGGAACATGTGCTCCATTGCAATTAAATTTTTGGTCTTATAACAAAATTTTGCTAAAGTTGAAATATAGATTATAACAGAAAATAAATAAAAGTCTAACAGACGTTCATATAAAGTAAAATAGATCGATCACTGGATAAAGGCATCGTTATAATTCCAAATGGAAACATTCTAGGTTTACATACAGAAATAGGATGGCCAGTTTCTTCCCCCTGTATTTTTAATGCTAAGCATTATAAAGGGTTTAAAAACACTCAGGACTTACGAAATTATCATACAATCTAAGGACAGATTTATGGTGTTCATAAAATTACAGCGTACACAAAATAGTAGATCCAAATATCATAGCAACAATAATTATTACTCCATCTGATTTGTGATTTATCACAGACCTTTTTGTGTTGTTAATTTTGAAGGAAATAATAGTGAGGAATTCCAAGTAAATATTATTAAAAAAATCCGGACACGCGTCTGTTCGGTCGGAGAGCGATCGTCGAACAGATGCTTGAGAACAAGATTGTGGAGACTGCATCGCGCCCTCTCTATAGGCAGACCCCGCAAATCGTTGCATAGTATCGTTGCACAGTATCAGTATTAATAATCTACGTTTAAAAACATGAGGTAAAAATGTTATTAGAAACGCTTTTCTTCCTGACTGTTGTTAGTAGTGTAGAGAAGTATTTCTCTATGTTTAAATATAAATGCTTTCTGCAATTCAGCAATTAGTTCAGCAAATTTGTTCGCAATTTATATCTCTTATGTCGTTAGTCTGCCAGACATTGCAAATAATAAAAAATGTATCACTTTTCTAATTTTTTTGATTTTTTTTTATTCTTGGAACGAGTATAATTTCTTCCCATAGTTTAAAAAGAATGGCTAAAAACTTCCCTACACTTCTTTCCACTTTCGAAGTATTCGGCCTCATGGTTCCTCTTTCATATCCAGAAACAGTTATTTTCACATGCTGGGCACCAGCGTGATTTGTTCGAAGAGTCGTGCGACTTTTCGCTGGTATAATTTTCTTTATTGATTGTTTAGTCAAGAATATGACGCCATTCTTTCCCAAACCCTATATTCACCTAAATTAGCTGCTTTCTCAAACTAAAACTTTTACTTAGAATTAACAGTTTTTATAGCAGTTCGGTCGATAAAATGTGAAATACTATATTCCCAGAGGAGTTTTTCGGAGGATGTTTACTTTAAAATCATGGGTTCGTTACAACAATTCTGGAATAGACTGCTATGAAGACGAAAGTACTATTTAATTCATTGGGAAACGGGGACAAAAACGCTTTTATACTTGAATAAATCATTCCGTCAGATTTCGTGCTCCAGCATCTCTTTTAGCAATGGGGTCCTTTCTTGTCGAAATGGACGTAAAGTTGTTTAAAACAACTAAAAACACACATTTATTTCTTTAAATGAAATGGGTCTACTACATTTAAAAATTTAGCTTTCGAGTAATTTTTGTACTGACTGCGTGTGAATAATAGTGTAGAAGGAGAAGGGTGTTAATAGATGTAGTTACTGTCTTGCACACTGACCTCTGTATTCATATTTCCATAATTAATGTAACAGAAATGTGATGAAACCCACTAAACGGAGATAGTACGTCACATGTCTATATAGTGGGTGGTGAAGAATAAAGAAATAATTGATATAACAAGATCCCTACTTGAAATTATTTTTCTACATTCTCTGTCTCAACAATTTCGTTGATTGCGTTAAGATATTTCCTCAGAAAGCTGAAGAGGTCAAACCGGCTGCCTTCAAATCTTATCCATACCGATTTTTAGATAATTTCAACAACCATCCAGGCCAGTGGTTTCCAACCAGAGGGCGTTGAACAGATTATAGGGGGTGCTTCTGTTCAAAAGAAAATATAGGTTTTAATTCCATTCTCGTTATCATATATAGCCAAAAGAGGATTAAGCGTAGTCAGAAATTTATCAGATAAAAAAAGATACAACTTTTCAGTAGTGGAACGCGGAAATTTAAGATTCTAAGATTGCTGATGACAAATAAGGCACCAAATATCTAAAAAAATAATAAAAAAATAAAAAAAGTGTCACTACACCAAGCTCAACCATTTAACCAATATTTTTTTTTTATTACATGTATTTTTTAGACAAACTGTGAACAATATAAAAGCAATTTTACAAATTTGTTCATGTTTTTCTACGTATGTTATATCGTACATTTCACCTAAAAGTAGTGCCATCAAGTCACTCAAAAAGTGGGCACCGAGCCAAAAAGTTGATAACATTATTTACATTATTTATTACAAGAAGGTGAGCTGGTGTGTTCTTTTTTCTGAAAAGGAGACGGTGAGTCATTTTTGTTTCTATAAGGGGTACCGTGTGCCAAGAAAAGGCTAATGATTGGCTTCTGCTAAGATTGGGCTTCAAAAGTTAATCAGAAAAACACAATATTTACGTAGATTGTACGATTCACAGACAGACGTGACAACATACTCCAAGCCATAAACAGAATTTTAAGTACTAGCAAAAAATTGGCAGGAATTAGTTCTAGTGGTACCGAAAGATGGTTACAAGCTCTCCAATCCAAAACTGTTTTGACTTTTACTTATTTTAGAGCAGCGGTTCCCAATCTATGGGTCGTGGCAAGTGTTTTGGTGGGTCGCGGAACAATCGAGGTTTTTGCCTCAAAAATACATCTTTTAATTCATCTACGTATTTAAAAAATATAATACGATATTTTACAAGTGCAATAATCATGAAATCCTTAATTTTCTTCTGGATGAATGTACGAGCAGAGTATGCAGAAATCTCTAAATTAGTTGTGAAGTTCTTGATGCCGTTCAACAAGACATGCTTGTTTGAACAAGCTTTTTCTACTTTAGTGTTTCTGAAAAACAGAAATAAACTATCTGTAGAAAGTGACTTAACGTTAAAATTAACCAGTTTTAACCCTGATATCGATACCCTCGTCAGTAAACCTCAGGGACAGAAATCTCACTGATTGTAAAGTTGTGTTTTTATAATAATCGAACGTATTTTGCATTTTATCTTTGTAATAAAGCGGGAGGTGGCTGCACAAAGCATCACCTCATCGAATTGAAGGTTGAAATTCTAGGATTAGTTAAAACCCGATTTGCAAATTAAAATGACACTGGTGGAAAACACAAACAAATCCCATTTTAGTGGTTGGCTGGTAAGTTTACCGTTGTGTTTTCCTTTTTTTGCTTGGGCTTTACGCCTCGTCGACAGTGTGTTTTCCTGTTGCCGTTTACTTTATTACACATAACTAGAATTAACTGATGAAGTGTAATTTGAGGTTGCCTGTCTCATTAATAGCGAGCAGTTACATATTCATCTCTTTCTAGTTTTATCACTGCTAATATAAGTTTTCTGACTATTATATTTCAGAATTATACAATCTTCAAGTTAATACATGGAAACACGATGTTTGGCTCGTAAAGTAAAGCCACATGACAACCGAGTTCCTCCACCTACATCACAAAACTGTTTTAATATCTTGTTTAAACATACCGAACATTGGTTATACTGTTTGAAACGTTATTACTAGGCTTGCAACGAATATTCGGCAACTATTCGGTATTCGGCCTATTCGGCCACTTTTTTACTATTCGGCCGAATACCGAATATCTAGGTACTATTCGGCCGAATACCGAATACTTAGGATTTTTTTTAGTTATATAATTGCCTAAAATAAAACGATTGATTCATTGCATGGTAATGTATTTAGCTTACAATTACAAAAACTAATCGTGCATGGTCAACTTACACGATGTCAAAGCAAAACAAAAATATTAAATACCTATTCACTGGAATCATCATAGTTGAAATTTAGGAGTGGCAGGGTGTGATGCAGAAATACTAATTTTTCTGCATTGTCAGGTAGTAGTTTACTTCTTTTCTTCTCGTAGACATTTCCAGCTTCAGAGAAAAGCCGCTCCGAATAAACACTGCTTCCTGGCGAGGACAAGTATTTTGCTGCAAGCTTTGTCAAACACGGAAATTTCTCTCTTCTTGCTTGCCACCAATTGTACGGATTATCATGCCATGATATACTATTAATTTTTGAATAAACATCAATTTCAGTTTCAACTGCATTTTTTTCTTGTGATGTCCCTGCATTGATCGTACTTTTCACTGTAACAATCTCTTAAAAACAATCCATAAAAGATGAGTGTGTACTCTGACTTTGACCCGACTCTGCCGTCATCCTCTTGGACTGAATAGGGGACGAATTCGCGCTGCCGTCGCTGCTTGTTTCACAGTACGTCTTTAGACCATCGATCAAAATATACTGCCTTGATTTTTCTCTTTGCAGTTGATTGGTGAAAACATTCATTTTGAAGCGAGGGTCCAAAGAGGTTGCCGATAAATAATATTGTTTGTGGCAACGTCTTCAAATCGTTCGTTCAACCTTTGTTGCATGACAAGTCTCACTTGGCTTAAGTTGGCTGTTAGCTCTGATGTGCTAGTTTTATCGCAATATCGCGTTAGAGCAACAACATACGGAATAATTTCAGAAATGCATGCATATCCGGAACTGGTGATTTTTGTTAGTTCTTCAAATGGTTGTAATAATATCAAAAGTTGCTCTAAAAGCTCCCATTGAGCAGCAGTTAAGTTGACAATATTACAGTCCGTGAGATACACTGAAATTGCCCGTTTTTGTTCCATTAGCCTTTCAAGCATATAATATGTGGAATTCCACCGCGTATTGACATCTTGCACCAATTCATGCTCGGGGAGACCCAATTGATTTTGGATTGCAGCAGTTTTTCTTGCACAATACCGGAATGATTGAAATGAGTCACGATCCTCCTTCCTGCAGCTATCATTTCCATCACTTCTGACTGAACTGTCAGACAATCGGCAACAATTAATTGAAGAGTATGAATGAAACAACGAACTGAGGCCAACGCTGCATTACTGACGGCTTTTACTATGTTTCGTCCATTATCATGAATGACGACATGAATCTTTGCCAGCAGGTTGTCCCAAAAACTTGCTATTTCTTGTAGAGCAACTGCAATATTTTGTTCAGTGTGCTGCCCCTCGAAATGATTGATGCTCAAAACGACATGTTTGACATCGAATTCACGATCAATAAAATGCGCAGTAAAACTTAAAAAACTAATGTGATTATGCAAGCACGTCCACATGTCAGATGTGACGGAAATAAAATCAGTCTCTGAAAGCATTTTTTAAATTGTCTTTACTACCTTTTGGTATATTTCTGGAATTATTTTGGTTGAAAAGTAAGGGCGACATGGTATGTTATACCGAGGCAAAGCGCTATTTAACAGTCTTCTAAAACCACCCCTTTCTACCATATTTACTGCCTCATTTTCAAGTGCTATCATTTCTCTAATTAAGCGATGGTATTTTTTAGCTTTAGGATCATTAATATCCCATTATTTAGGTATTTCAGTACATTCTTCAAGACTCAATTGTCTTTTTGATGTCTTAGGTTTATTTGCACCCATATTTTGATCCGTAAATACTTGCCCCTTAGGAAGCGTAGGCTGCAACTTACGGTATTCTTTGTTGTGTTTATTTCTCATATGGTTTACCGTTCCTAATGTAGTTGCTTTCTTGCCAACTCCGAGAAATTTTTGTTTCGCACAATTTACACACGACAGTTTTCGTATCATTTTTATCGTCCTCAAAGTATGTCCATATAGGCGACTTCTTTCTAGAAGCCATGATTGCCACACAACTTCACTTTTAAAGTAATCAAATCAACACGAAGTACGCTGCACAATCAAACTGCTAAAAGTCGGGTGCACCGCCACCACGCCGACTGTTTTTCTATTGTTGGCACTCACTCGATTGAAGTTGGTTCAAACGACACCGCATCACATCACCTTCCGACACACGGCCGATACCCACCGTCATCTACAGCTATTAGATTGGTTTACTTAGACGGTGACGGTGCGATGTCGATCTGGTAAATGTGGTAAAGTTTATCTCTAAAAATAGAGCAATGATTCCCAAAGTGGTTGATATTGACCCTACACGGACTTCCGTGTGAGTAACAAGGAAATTTGGGAATCCACGAAATTAAAACGGGGGGTCCACCGACTTTCAACATTTAGTAAAGTAATTTCAAGCTTTTAGTACAGATGAAGTGAAAATCATACACGGCTTATTTAACAGATGTATTTGCTAATGTTAATTTTGTTGACTTGCGGTTACAAAGTGATAGTCTGAATTTAATAAAACTAAGGCCATAATTTAGGTTTTCCTCTCAGAATTAATATATTCAAACAAAACGGAAGCCACGAATCTTCCCAGTTCTCCAACTTGTAACTGATAACATTTAGTCAACATTTAGTCTAAATGCCCTTCTCACAGATTAAAAACGAGGTATGAGGATGTTGTGACTACGGAAATACTGCACTCTGTTATCGATCCATATAGTGAAGAATGGCATATCATACTACAAGAAGATTATTGATCGAAGTAATCACTATGCCGGCTTCGGTAGCGTAGGGGCTAAAGTGCTAGCTCCGCGTACCGAAGGTCGCCGGTTCGAGTCCGGCCGAGGGCATGGGTGTTTAGTGTTGTGTCTGTGAATGTCTTGTCCGTGTTGTAGTGTCCTTGTGTCAATACTTGATAGCAACAAATCACATTGAGCTGGCTGTATGGCCCAGTAGCCGAATGCCATTAAAAAAACAAAAAGTAATCACTATCGTACTATGTAGGGCGCAATTCAGAAAGTGGCATCAGCAATTCGGTCTTAAGAAGGTTATACCAATTGCTTATCCCATATTATGAATTATCGTAAGAAAGCTTTTCCATCTTCACACCTCATTGGATGTTATTCTTAAGAAAAAAAAATAAATGTCATAAATAATCCAACGTAGATACTTGAAGTCATACTTCAAGCTTGTTGAACAGGCACAGAGTGGTGGGAGGTAACTCTGCTTTAACAGGTGGGCGAGAGACAAGCACAGAAATACAGATTTAGGCTCACTCCGGCCGAATACTTTTGCCGATTATTCGGCTATTCGGCCAGGAAGTCTGCCGAATATTCGGTATTCGGCGTATGGCCGAATATACTATTCGTTGCAAGTCTAGTTATTACCATTCAGATCATGTACTCTGCTTTCAAACAAACTTTATTACTTTGTTTATTCTAAATTAATTATTCACTCATGTAGGAACCATCTAGATTGCTTCCCTGCCAAGATGTCTTCCTTCGTCTTTTGAAAGTCAAAGCAAATCTCCCGGAAAGTCTTCAGTTGAGCAGTTAGTGCAGATAAGTCTCCGATGGTCAATTAAAAATATTTAATTTCTACAATGTTTAAGAAAGTTTAAATACAAGAATGTGTATGTTAATTTTAAGAAACATTTAAGTTACTTATTGAGATAAAAGCTTATTTAAGTTGAACAACGTCTGACCAATATTAGATCGTTACAGGTATTGCACACAATGATTTTCACTCACGAACGGAAGAACTCACAATTAACTCAGATTTAATTGAACTTAATCGTAATTCGATAAAAATTTGAAGTGTCTGTCTGTTAATTTGAAGAACTTGTGCAAATTATTACAAGACGGTAGGAAAACAGGTTCTTCTGATTATTAGTATCAAACTGCGAAAGCCATTGGAATTGTGTTACATTTTCGTGTTGTTATTTCGTATTCACACTTCATGAAAACTGTTTTGCTGGCTAATGTTTTGAAGGAAACTGTTTATTTATACATTTTTACTTGCTCTGAACTTGAACTGTTAAATTAATCCAGTTAATTAACCACCCCATAAATCAGAATTTATGCATCAAATTATTAGTTGTTTGTGAAGTCGAGAAGTTGCTCCTTTTTGCCTGTTATCAAGTATAGGGTTTTACCTGGGATATGAATGTTGAATTTCACCCACAACCAGTTCGTAGCCACTTTGTTCGTGCAGAGAATAAGATTTTCCTCATTAGAGCATTGAGATGATATATGGAGCTTTCAGAAGTAACGTTAGGGTATTATTCGTTACACTGTGCACATTTACACAGATACTGCACTGTGCTGAAATTGAATGCACGGCAGAAGTAAAAAGAATAATGTAATGTGTACTCCTATACGGGAAGCACGCAGACCGACTTTCATCACAAAGCGGCACAAACGCGCCCAGCGGTCCTAATATGGCCTGTTAATTACGACTGCCGTCCGAAATGAACAATTTCGCCAACGGAGCGATGATAGTGGCAGTTGGGCAGAATAGTTGTCCGCCATCACCGCCGGCAAATTAAAATGCGGTTTGATTGCCCGCACATTGAATTCCAATAACGGGTAATTGGCGCGCGGCGGTGCGTTATGGATATCATAGAGCAGCTGCTTCAGCGCTGGCAATTTGTTTCAATCGGAGTGCGGGCCTGAGGGGCGATGGGCAATCGGCGGGATTGCCTTCAGACCGGTGACGTCCGTTCGCGGAAACAGACGAGACGAATTGCCTCTGGGCCGGCAGCGAAATGCGCTGCGCCCAACTGCCAATACTGCACTCGACGGTATTTAGCGACACAGTTCTTTACATTTTGAAAGTCTCACTGCAGCGATTTGTATTTATAGTATTTTAAAAGCGGCGTGTATTTGAAGAATTACTACCAAATGAATGCTTATCGAACAATGTGCACAAAATAAAAAAAAGAAGTTATTAATATGAACGATTTTACAATACCCTGGGATTTATGAGTAACATAAACCTAATACAAAAGAGTGGATATCCAAAACATTTAATACAAGTTATCCAGCGTATGTATAAAAGGATACAAATTGTTTTAGCTCTGAGATATAAACTAACAGAAGAGATAACAGTTAAACACCATTTTTTTTTTCAAAACAAGATACCTAGAACATATTAATACATTCAAAAAGGGTCAACACACTAAATCAGCTGTAGCAACCCATATCCATAATACTGGCCACCCTTTCAGTGAAATCGACAAAGACTTGAAAGTACTCCATTACCTAAATAAAAGCCACCAAATGGATTTGATGGAGGAATATGAGATCTAAGTGCATCACAAATTATTTAATGACACAATACTTAATGAAAGACTTGAAAGTGAATCTGTAAATTATTTCAAGTGTTTCGATAAATTATTATAATTATTAAAAAAAATTGCTGACTTCATGGCTTTTATATTTATTAAATGTTTTTGTAAAATTACTAGGCAAGCTATATAGTAACAACATGTATCTTTAATTATTCAATCTTTAACGAATTATCTTTGGTTGTTTTTATTAAATAAGATGTACTAAATCATCTTTGCACTGTTTGTATATATATATATATATATATATATATATATATATATATATATATATATATATATATATATATATATATATAAATATTATGTAGTGACGAAGTGCAAGTGTGAAATTCTGTGAATCATACTTTGGAGAATCCTTCGTAAAATGAAAGTTTTGTTTATATAAAAAAAATTATGGTTCCACTCCACATGAATTGCAATAAACTGTTTAGTACACAATCCAAAATATCAATTTCAAGAAATACAAAGTAAAACCGGATAACAGCAAACAGAAGATGACACGAGCACTCATCACACCAAAAATGTAATAAAATAAAATGAGAATAATTTCTCGAAACGCGTCACGCATATCAACAAAATAAATTAAATAATAATTTATTAAAGTAACTGTGTAGCAGAAAATTATTTGCATACCTTATTATGTTAAACACTATGCTATATAAACACTTATGGCTTTACGCCTCGTCGATGTCATTAGAGGTGAGAAGGTTTGGGAGCAAGAAACGGGAAGGAATTCGGCAATGTCCTTTTAAAGTAAACAGCCCGGCATTCGCCTGGAGTGATTTGGGGAAACCATGGCCAACTCAAATCTGGATACGCGAACGAGGACTCGAAACGGCGTCCTCCCGAATGCGAGGCCAGAGCGTAACCGCTTACCCACCACACTCTGGTTACTATGCTATCTGGAGACGGTCAATTTATCCTGTAGTAAAATGAAGATTGACTCAAAAAATCTATACATATGATAAAGTTTATCTGTAAAATTTATAATTTGCAGTTGTCTGGTACAAAAACAAAATTTATGGCGTGGCAAGAGAAATATCCTATCACAGTCAAAATAATGACCGACAATCAGCCAACAGAACAATTACCTACCTCGCTTGTGAATTATCCTTTAATGAAGAACAAACTTCAGCTTTTTCAATACATGTGTGGAACAATTGGACGAACACTGAAATGTAAAGCCCAAGAAAAGGCTAAACTAAAATTTTTTAAACAATGGCAGTACCGACTCTGATGTATGGCGGTTAAACGTGGTAAAATAAAATACTATATAAAAATAAAATTCATTGATCCGAAATGAACATAAAGGATATTCCCGCAATGATAGTAAGAGGAACGAAGAAATAAGGTAACAACTGAATATTCCCTATCTGAATGATAGAATTTACTAAAAAGGATCACGTTTGAGGGATGGGTAAAGACATATTTCCTTAGCTTGCCCTCCAGCAGCACCCTATAGGGAAAAACTTTATTGGTAGACCCATGAATCGGTGGTTAGAAAACTAAGAAAGGAACAGGCTAGAGGCATCTAGAGGAAATAAGTAAATGTTTACAATATCTCTGTATACGATATTTGATGTCAGAACTTAATTATTCTGAGTTTTTAGTTTATCATTTTCGGTAATCGATACAAAAATATTGGCAACACAGAGCGTAAGTAAATTAAGCATTTGGAAATTCTGATCCCGTTGTTTGAAATGTTTGTCGATGAGACTGGCTAATAATCATTGCGAATACAACTTCCAGTGGGATTCTTGTTAACTCCTGAAGTTGTCGCTGCAAGGGTGACTGTAGTGCTTGGCGGGTTGCGTCTCTGTTCACGCAGGCGGTGTGGTGATATGAACTGTGTCCCGGCTGCCCTAGGATCCATTTTTAAATTTAGTTTAACGTAAACTTTGTGGTTTAATGTAAACTGAGTATGATATTTCAGAGGGCGAAAAAATAATCATTTTCAGTGATACATTATTTAACACTTTAGGCCTTGTATTAGTTGAGAAACAGCCGTGTTAACAATAGAAATAGTAGTATTAAACAGCTTAAATTGTAAAACAATAAGCTCTTAAAGATTATTCCCTCATTATAATGACTCCTAAACCTTATAGGCGTATAATAGGGAGCACAACATGAGGCACGTTAGGTTTGTAAGCAACGGAAACTATTCTACAACTTATAAAAACAGAGGCAGCTGTCAGAACATTGCCATCTTACAATTTTATCTAGCTGAACACTCACGATGATTACGTTGATTAAATTTTTAATTTGATGGTCGATTTTGATTTCGCATAGTAAAATGGTGATGTTGCATGATCTGTTTATTCATTATAACACTGCTTCACCAGATTCCCACCTTCACGTTGAGAGCAAATCAAAAAAAAAATGCTATACATGTATCTTAAACTTATGTTCCAAGCAGACTCAAGCAGTTGTTAGACACTGCTCAAGATAATGAAATGGAACGTAACTCGTGAGACCATTCACTTTTCGATCAGACTTTTTTTTAAAGGTATAAATACATCTAGGATTTGAATATGTCTCTTCGAGAATACTAAAAAACCAGAGACGGTTGTGTATTCATCTTCTAATCTGCTTGCTCTTCGCAGCTGTGTGAAACACTCCCGAAACAGCCTTTTGAGGCTGTTAAAATATCTAGCTACCAGACTTTATAATGTTTCCGAATCTGACACGTGGCTTTATCCGATCCGTTAAGGAAAGTTCTACGACATTCTGCTTTATGGCAATGTGACGTCTTTATCAACTTTCCCTAACGCAAGCTGTAGCTAAAATAACAGTATATCATTATTTACCCACTTATTTCGAATTATCTAGTATTTCAGCACACCATTTTTCTGAGCAACCAGATTAAAATTATAAAAATGTGAAAACACAGTATGTCGCCGTTGTTCACACACTCTGTCTGCTTGCAAAATACTGTACAAAAGACTTTAGTGGGAACTCCCACTATGCATCTAGCTCGCCAGGATCCTCTTGCATATGATAAAAATAGTGTAAATTTTAATTATGAGGGATTCTTCTAAGTGATTACATTACACAACTCATGACTCGCCAGTATGTCCACAGTTTACAGGGGGGTACAGTGCGTTTGGAGCATCGTTCACTCTGATTAGAATTTTTAGATGGTTTTCAGTTATAATCTAGGCCAGTATTTCCCAACCTTTTTCAACTGCGGACCCATTGAAGACTAGTTCGGTCCTCTTGGAAACTAGCCTACACCCCTCGGACCCGTTGGAGACTAGCCACGGAAGACTGAATAATAGTAATAATAATAATTGGAATTTTTCCATTCTAGTACTGTGATTTGATATCTCGACTCACACCTCATAAATTGGGTCCAGTGTTCGTGTGTTCTCACTCTTCAATTTATGTTTTCGTAATTATTAATTTTATTTTGCACGTGGACCCCTTAGCATAGGTCCGCGGACCCCCATTTCACTAACCGAATCATCACCTATCATAAAGAAAAGGGTTAATCTGTATTAATATTATAAATACGAAAGTAACTCTGTCTGTCTGTTTTTTACGTTTCTTGGGCTAAACGGCTACTCCGATCGTGATGAAAATTGACAAGGAGATGCTATTTGACATTAGGGTGGACATGGGATACCATATTCTGTATAGATAAGAATATATTGTCATTAAATTATGAAAACTATCTGAACTGTGAAAGACAAACGCATAATATCTATATGTCTTTGTAATGCGTAATGTTAGAGAGCAATGGTAGCGTAGCGTGGTGGTAACGTGCTTGCTTCAGGTTCAAACCCCGCTGGGAGCAAACATTTTTGTGAATTGTTTTTCATAGTTTGAGCCAAGCCTAGGATTTTGTAGTAATCTGGCAAATCTTTTGCGATAGAATAGTGCCCTAAGCGTTTACTTTATTCAGGGTATACTGGTTCCACAGGCAGTTTTTGTGTGATCTAAACTAATAATATTATATATGCGAAAGTAAGTCTCCGCCTTTTTTTTACGTTTTGACGACTATATGTGTATACCGATATACCGAAATACATTATATCATTAGGAACGAAATGGGATACTTTTTTCCGATATGAATAAATGAGACAGGTTCGACGGTGGAATGGTATATCGATAGCGTTCCTGTCATATTATTCCGACATAATAGGTAACTTTCAGCTTTGTGTATCCATTTTAGCTCTAAATCCACGCGTACGAAGTCGCGGGTAACAGATAGTGTTCATGAACAGATGGTGCCACTAAAGTTTTCTACCACCCCCCCCCCCCCATTCTTTTAAGCCGCCTGTAAACAGAGTTGTCTCAAGTGTTTGGTAGAAGCAGAACCCGCGGAACAGTGCGAGAAACCCTAGGATGCATAACATTCCAATTAATTAAACGAGCTCTGTGCTAGGCAGGACTCCAACCTACGACTGTTGCTGTCTGAGGTCATCTCGCTGAAACACTGCTTGCTACTAGAGCATTCTATTTCTCAAAAACTGAAATGTTAATGGTTAAACACTCACCCCTCTCTTTTCGAGCTAATCATTTCTCCCATTTATAATAAACACACGAAGCTGATTATCTACTTGGAGCTTATGCAATGCAGTAAGAGTATTTATTGTGCTCTTACAAAACTCATTTACGTTTAGGACCAACGAACCAATATGGGTGTCCGCGTCCTGCAACGGGAAGACACAATTGAATCAGGTTAGGTTTCTGACACGTCAACCTGATTAGAGTTATTACGCTGGTCGGAATTTAGATTAATGTACACACCGTATTCCAGCAGATATAACAGGGTACGTTTCCTTTTGATTTGACGCTGAATATCTGACAAATTTAAGATAATTTTTTGCCCAAAGTGATTCACGTAAAAACTACTAGTCGGGTGTTAATGAGTTTTCTAATAATGTTTGGCCAGTGATCCAAATGAGGTATGTCTTATTTTGATGCGACGTTAAAAAGCTAAGAAATTAAGATAAAATTGTCCTCTAATTAATATTCATTTAAAGGTTTCTCGCAGTCGAAATGTTTATTGTTCTTTCAGCTTGCGACTGATAGAGTTATTTCAAGGAATGAAGTTACAGATTGTTATGGAGATCCTTCATGCATGAAGAATTTGTGTTCAGTTAGTTACAGGAACCATATACGTTGGCGAATCAGAAAGTCTTTGTGTAAAATAACGGAAATATTTTTTATTTAAAGAAAAAAGATCATAATATTTAGCTCCTTGAGCAGGGATTAAAATTAATAATACATACTCTTAGAGAAAAGCAAGACGACATAGATTGCTATGGAAATAAATACTCAAGAGACGGTGGTTATCGGCGTATAAGCATAGATCGGGTGCTTGTGTTTGTTATCATTGCCTAAATGAACTTGAATCTTCTGAGATTACCCAGTTTTGATGTAATTCCTAGTGGATTAAAATAATATACAATAAACTAAAACTGTTGAAAACAAAAGGATTGAATTCTTTATATTTCTATTCGGTTCATAAGATATCGGTAACGCGACATTTGCCCCTATTTCTTTCTAGCCAAACTATGGCTGTAAATGCGAAGTCAACATATCCGTTCCTTTCTTGGAACGGACCGGCCTTATCTCACGTTTGCTCCGCGGCAACGCGCTGCTGTCAATTATTAAAGATGGCGTGTACTCGGCGAATTCGTTTTCTATGGAGCAAGGGACGAACGTCCATCGAAATCCCCAGAGAAATGCAGCCCACGTATGGGAAAAAGCGTCTCGCTTTGAAAGTGTGAGATGGTGATGTTGTGAGTTCGCGAAAGACCGTGAAGGCATGCATGACGACGTTAACAGTCTTCTGGGATCGCTGTGGACCGTTCCTGCAGGAATTCATGCCACAGTTATTTCTCCACACTGTCACGTCTGCGGGCTCATATTAGGAAGAAGCACCGAAGTATTCTCGACGTAGACAACACGGTTATCCTCCACGACAGTGCAAGAACACATGTGGCAATCAGAACCACCAACAAGCTCCGGTGATTTCACTAAGAAAGTCTGGAATACTCACCATACAGTCCGGACCTCGTCCCTAATGATTTCCACGTTTTCGGTCCATTGAAGAAGTTCCTGGCAGGACAATGATTCCCGTGCAACGATGAAGCCAAGACAGCAGTTCGACGTTGATTCCACAGTGGGCCGAACGAATTCTACCACATGGCATCTCAAATTTAGTGCTGCGATGGTACAAATGTCTGAACCGCTTTAGAGGCTGAGTGTAAAAATAGGGTAAGGTACGTAGAATAGTACGTATATTTGTAATCACCTGTATATACCTTATTTCTGCAAATAAAAAATAGAGGCAAAGACTTTCTGATTTGTTCTTGTATCATGTAGCTCTTAATGCTGTTGGTTTATAGATTAACGATCTACACAAACGAAGTTGCCGTCAAAATCTAGCATATGATAAAATTTGACCCTGTGGACCAACGGAAAACTCTTCGATCAAGCGAAAATATTAAAAACTTAGAAAATACATTTGGAATTGGGCTAGTTCCACATTACAGAAGTGGTATTACTGAATACAGTGGTTCATATTGTACACGAATAAAGACGGTATAGAATTAGGTCCTCTTAATACTAGTAACAAAATCCAATACGATTCGCATATGCTGACATCTGAATGTAAAAAGGATTTGCTAGCAGTAAAACTATAAACTCGAGTTTAATAAAACACTGTTTTATATACACTATAAGTGGTTATGAACAAATAAAGATGAATATTACAAGTATTATATGTGAGTGGAGACTTGCCCGGTGTATTAATGCAATGAATTCTTCATAGGATTTCAGCCGGATAGTAATACCACTTCAGTAAGGTAGAGTTAAAAGAATTCTAAATGTATTTTCTAAGTTTTTAATATTTTCGTTTGATCCAAGAGTTTTCCGTTGGTCCACAGGGTCATATTTTATCATATGCTAGACTTTGACGGCAACTTCGTTTGCGTAGATCGTTAATGTATCCGGCTGAACTCCTGTGAAGAATTCATTGCAAGTATTATATGTTTCAGTAGGCAATCTTAATTTACTGACCACATTTCTCTGATTTTGCAACTATTTTCATTACAAGAGTAAGACAACAGGAGATCACGTGATCAAATACTGAACATATCGTTTGTCAAATAAAGCGTAAATTCGCAAGAAGGGAATAAAAATGGGGGTGTGGGGGGAAGGAGGGCTTCGTAGCTCGTTGATAGGTAAAAAATGGATCAAATTATTTCCTCAAAAGCAGTGTTCTAGATGGTTTGTGCTTATATCATAAACTAAGTAGTTTCCGTGAAAATTACTCTGATTTTTACTGGAAGATAGATATATTCCATTTGCAAAAGGAATTGTATGAAAACGTATGTAAATCGCAAACCACGTTGAAGTTATTCTTACCGTAATTTTGATTTTAGGTTATGTCAATTTTTAGTTTGTTAGGATATTTTCTTTTTTAAAGTGATAAGTAGATACTGCTGTTGGTGGTAGTGAAACACTTTTGGCTTCTGGCTGAATTTGAGTCCAGAAACAATAATGGACTCATTTAAGTTCTAACGGAGGGAGATAAAACCTCGAAACAACTTCCTGGCTTCAGTAATAACGCTTTACTTTTCATTCACTGCAAAATTCAATAGAATTTGATAGATAAATCTGAGTGTCTTTCTGTCTGGTTGAAGTAAGATTTGAATTAATTACTGGAATGTCAGCAAACTTAAAACAGCTACATACTTCCCAATCATTTCGTTCAGCCTGAGTCGGTGCCGTGATATAACGATTTAATGAACATTTTGAATCGACTGAAAAGAAAAACAAAGAAAAATGAGCGTACAGAATTAAATTTTTCCACACGAAAAAATTGTATACAATCCGGATGTTATCGAGAGGAAATTAGCGATGCGTTTAATTAAAACTATTTTCTATAAATACTCTGTGAAAATGTGGGTTCTGCGTGATTTTCTCTCCGAGCGTGGAATTAAAATATTAGCTTTTGTTAAAATCTAGTTTCCGCATGTTAATACAGTGCCTAAGAATACTTCTTCAGACACGGTTACAATCGTAATGACCCTATTAGAGCTTCATTTACAATAATCCACATCTACACATTACCACGACGCCTTATTGTGAGAATGTACGCACCACAATTACATTACTCAACATCCTAACAACAAATTAAAATTAGAATTTTCCACAGATAGGATGTATTCTGCCTATTGTCTAGTAAGTTTAAAGAAAATTTAGCGTGGAATATCGCCGACGACTCCAAGTGAGAAGAGAAAGTCATGCTGCCCGTAGCGTGGTGATTGCTTATGCCGAGTAGCCGTGGACCCAACACAGGGAGTTGGACGTGAATGAAACCTGTCGTGGCCGGTGACACCTGTGGTGGCACATAAACATGAGCCTCACATATTCACTCTCCACGACCCGCCCGGAATATTCAAGCAGGCCACTGGGCCCTGAGTCGCTGTGTCAAACCTGTGCGTGTGAGGTTAACGACTTTTGCAAACACTGCGGTAACCGAATCGATTCCATCCCGCCACGTCACTCCGCTACTGTGCGATCAACTATTAAGAAAATTACACACGGTCTTCTGTTTGAGTTCTTTGGATTGTTGGACCAGCCATCTCCAGGAATCGTGTTATGAATACTAAACGACTCTCATAACTTGTTGTACCTGCATTCTCACAATTTAACAATATGTGAACTTTTATTTGTTTAAAATACTCTATGCCTAATGGTGTCAAGAAATTAGGAACCAATAGAACAAGTCTCAAGCTTTACCAATCTCGGTTTTGAACTATCCCTTAATGAAGTTAACGAAGCGAAGAAAAACACGTTTGTAACAATTCGACGAACACTGAAATGTAAAGCCTGACAATAGACTTAACTCAAATTCTATAAAACAATGGAAATACTAACTATAATTTACGGCTGTGTAACGCAGGTAAATAAAATACAAACCAAAAATAAAATTAGGTCATACGAAATAAAATTCCTATTTCCCTGAATATTCCCTGAAAGATAAAATAGAGGAATGAAGAAATAAGACAACAACTGAATAGTTTCGTCTCTGAATGATATATTTAAAAAAAAAAAAAAAATTGAAAAGACCACCTCCTAAAGATGCATAACAACAGATTTCACTACAGGAAGAAGCAATATTGGTAGATCCGTGAAGAGAAAGTCGGAACACTGAGGTTGGAACAATCTTTTGCCCTACCCATGAAGAGGAAGTAAGTAAGGTGTCAAGAAATACAGTTAACTGAAGTATAACACTAACATCAAAAAAGCGCTACTGTACAAGTTGAAATAGGAATAGCTTTCTTTGTTACTGGAAGCTATATCCAATACGGGAATGTTAGTAGAATACGTTTTATCCTGACAGGATTGCAACACTCCATCTCTGCCCAGTGGTGGATCCAGGGAGGGAGGGAGACTAGGGGGCTGAAGCCCCCCCCCCCCAAAAGCACCAAGGTCACTCCCGATGACATGGATTTTGGTGACTTTATTTTTATTTTTTTTGCTCTACTGTTTTTATAAAGGCGGCAATCTGGAGTAATGAGATTTCTCTCGACGACCCCCTCCTCGCCCAAGTCAAGCCCTCCCCCAAAACAAAATCCTGGATCCGCCACTGTCTGTGCCTATTTGTCAAGTACGGTGCAACAAAATCTTCTCGGGTATCCCGCCGAAGATTTTGTTGCATCGATACGCCGGGAAAGTCTCCACTCACATTTCAAGTACGGTGTAGGCATTATGGTACTGAACCTCAGATCGGTGTTTTTCGTGTCTAATGGTAATGCTAATCGCCTTATCCTGTCTATGCACACGTCATTCAAAAACAAACGAATGGCTTCCATCGGAATTTATACACGGTGATAATGTATGTCGTGGGTTAAGTTACGGAATACTTTTTAAGCAGATTATTTACGAAACTCAATAAATCACGCATCTCAAAAATACTGTATGAGTTTCAGTTAAATGTAGCAAAGAGATGGACTATGTACTCACACAAACACACATACCTTCAAAATTCATGGCATAAGATGGCGATAGCACCCCGGAAGAAACGTATAACTGTGCCATGCAGGATCGTGTGAAATTTTTCTGAGGTGCTTATGGCCCCACTGCATGAATTAATTGACTTTATACGCAGAATGATAGTTGGCGCTAGACGCATGTGGAATTCTATTTCGGAAATTGTTCATTAATTCAATATTTTTCGTTGCACAGTGTCAAGAGTGAATATGTAATTTCCGGAATTACGTATCACCATGGATTACTTGTTGACAGGCAGGCAACAGTGCATCAAAGAGCAGTGACATATCATGTGGGATGTACGATAAACATGACCGTGCGGACAGTGCAGCGAAATTTGGTGTTTATGGGATATGGCAGCAGAAGACCGACGCGATCAAAACGCCATCGGGGCTCGTGAACATATCGGTTGGACCATAGATTACTGTAAAAAGGTTACATGGTCCAATGAGTCATATTCCAATTGATAGTTGATGATGGTTGGATTGGAGTATGGCACAGACCCCGTAAGGCTACCTTGATTGCCAGAAGGCACTGTGCAAGCTGGTGGTGGATCAATCCTGCTATAGGATATGTTTACATGTCATGGATTTGGATCTCTCATCAGACTGCACCGACTATTGACTGGAAATGGTTACGTTCAGCTACTTGGAGTCCATTTGCAACTATTCATACGTTAATGTTCCCAAATGAGGGTCAATTTTCCACTGTATCACCGGATCGAAAGCGTTTACAATTGGCTTGAGGCACATTACGGGTAATGCCAGCGAAGGATTTTGCCACCTAGATCACCAGATACGAATCTAATCTAACATATCTGCGGCATGACCAAAAGGTCAATTCGTGACCAACGTCCTGCACCTGCAACACTTTCACAATTATGGATGACTGTAGAAGAAGCGTGGCTGAATGTTTCTGTAAGGGACTTGTTGAATCAATGCCACGTCGGGTTGCTGTACTTTAGAGGAAAGAAGGGGATTCCACAAGTAATTGGGAGGTATACCATTACTTTTAGTTCTTTAGTCTAACTTGAATACCATCAGACATGTTAAGAACGGATTTAGATCTCCTTCATATATGTTGAAGGCTACACACCACATATGTCTGTGGTATAGTTGTTTCTCAAAATGCCCCCTAGTTTTTGAGATATTCGCAAAAAAAAAATATTTAATTGTGTATATGCTAAATTATTGGTCCACTTTATCTGGTGGTAGCGTGGCTTATGCGATAGGATGCTAGTTTCATAATTTTCTGATCCGAGTTCAAATCCCCGCAGAATCAAATATTTTTATTTATTTTTATCTTCAGAAATTGCCAAGCTTGACTTTTTTATTTTGTTTAAACATTATTTAATATTTTTATTGCGTGAAATAGGATTTAAATCAAATCACTAACTACAATTCTGCGTCATTTTTTTTTCGTGAAAAAGTTTTTTCGTAATGAATTCACGGATCTACCGACGGATTGTCTTTTCACAACATAAATCGGCCGCACACCCTTGAAGACTTGCAATCTTACGTCAGGAAAGTCTCCATTCTCACATTATTTTTTCACTTTTTGTTAATATGTTTATTGTTTCGGTGCTTTTTCAATTGAAATACTATCATTTTATTTATTTCATTCTCGTCGTTTCTTTACTTGTATATAATCAAGAGATTTATTAAACGAAATACTTAGCGTTTGGAAGATAGATTTTTCTTTCTTCCTTGTACACACGATTTGTTCCAAGAACGGTTGTGTGTAAATGGTTGAAAATAAAATAGTATGGCTATCCGTGACGAAAAAATGGAGCTCAACAAGGAAATGGAAGAACAAGTCACAAATGCTTATAAAAATTGCAAAATTCTTGTGTCAGATTCCAGTTTACTAGCAGATTCGCCTCCTGTCTTAATTTTATTTGGTATGGCCGAGACATATTACGAAGCCATTGTTGATATATTGGCTGAAATTACGTTTAGTGTATCTGTTGTAAGCAATATGATTTGTTTTTAATTTTATTTCGCGCAATAAAAGTGTGTAAATGAAGTTTAAACAAAATAAAAAAGCTTGAGAATTTCTGAAGAGAAAAACAAATAAAAATATTTGATCCTGCGGAGATGGGAACTCGGGTCAAAAAAAAAAAAAAATGAAACTAGCACCCTATCACATAATCCACGCTGCGATGGGTTAATGTAGGGCAATAATTTAGTATATACACCACATTTAGAATTTCTTATTTTTTTGCATGGGAATATCTCAAAAACTAGGGTGCATTTTGAGAAACGACTGCACCACAGACATATATGGTGTGTACCCTTCAACATATATGGAGATCGAAATCCATTCTTAACATGTCTGATGGTCTCCAAGTCAATTCCTAATGGATTCGTCATAAAATCTGTATGTTGAGAGAAAGACATAATGGTTATTTTTATGTTGTATAGGGCCTTAAGTATGGCCGCGTAGCACTGACTTCAGAGCGTCTGACTTCGGCCAAGGTGACCGGGGTTCGATCCCCAACGAAGCCGGGGATTTTTCCTCCAAGCTGAACGTCCGGAAAGACCCACCACGCCCATGCAGCCTGCTGTCAAATGAGTGCCGGGGAGGAAACTCCGAGGGAAGGTAAAGAAAAAGGGCCGGACGGTGTCGCTGACCTGCATGACCACTCTAGTGCCTACGGTCAGGAAATAGGAATGCGGAGTTCTGCCTCCGCTAATCTTTCAGGAATTTTGCTTCAAAGCTGTGAAAACTCACTGCCTTTACTTTTACCTTATAGGTACTTAAAGTTCTGCTAACCTCATCTATGGAGACAGTTCGCTGGCTTGCCAACAGGAGGCAATACTGTTATAAAAGTTACTGAACCTGGTTAATTAAGCTCTTGAAGTAGTATTGGACAGAACGTGAGAATTGAGTGCAAAATTTTCCGCCCCGTTGAAGTGTGTTGCTGACACTGAGTGGGTGAATCAGCTGGTGGTGAGACGGCAGAGGCGATGGCCCTGCTCACAAGGCTGCCTTTCAGAGGCGTTGAGTCACGTCACGTGTCCTTCCAAGGCGTCCAGCACTGTGCATACCTTCATCCACCCAGCCACATAGCTTCTGACGTTTAGCAGAATTCCAATATTTACACCCCATTCCGTGAACGTGCCACTACGTTCAACGAATGAAGAGGGGAGGAAAGATGATAAGGGATAGCACTGAAAGGAAATTTAGTGTGTTAGTAATGTCAGTCTATTGTATCGAATTCGATACTTACATACCCATGTGTTTACCATCAACTGTTATTAGGAAGTGACTGTAGACTGTTAAGCACATTAGTTTCCCAAGTAATGCCTTGAAAGCAGACATGCTGATCCCAACATTAAAACTGCAAAATACCACAAGTAAATGGATATTATAAATTCATTTACAACAATTTCCAGGGATACATTGTTTAATCCACCTAAATTCTTGGTTCAGTATAAACTAACGTCAAGCCAATATCATCTTCGCCTAAGCCTGTTCTAAACCTGTCTCATGCTTACCAACCTTCCCTAGTCATTGCGAAATGATACATGGTTTGTATCCCGAAATAAATTTTTAATTCATAGAATATCACAAAATTTCTTACAACGTATTTCATAGGCAAATGATGACACTTTTATCGCATCAGTAAACTTCTTTCTGTGCCTTGTGACAATTAGCAAACACATTTTACTGTGAACTACAACACTGCTGAAACTATCGAACGCGAATGAACAGAGATCTGATGGCAAAGATGTCTGATGCAGACGGTAGAAAATGCAAAAGAAAAAATTACGATGTATTTACAAGACATTTACACTTTCCGATTAGATGGCATTAACATCTCGTTAGTCAACTAAACAAGAAACGAACGTGAGTTTTATCCTGACTATTCAAGAGGTAGTCACGGATTGACAGAATAAGTCATTTCATATATTCTCTATGACCAAGTCTTATGAGCATTTAGTTTCCGTTACCATGAGAAAGACGCTCACCATTCTGATCCTTGTTCACCATGTTTTCTGAAATGGGTAAAGGTGTACTGATTGCCCACTGATAGAGGGTGCCACTAATTTAATTTAATTTCTTTGGCAACTTACCTAAAAGTTAGTTTTACAACTTAAATTTTTAGTGAATTTCATCACCCGCTTAGTCCCTCGATCATTTTAATTTTTAACTTTTTCAGTGTTGTCGGTATATTGTTCAAATTTGCCTACAGAATATAATTTTATCACTTCTTTACCCCTGAATTTAAATGCCAGTTTGTGATTATGGTAATCTCTTCTTCTTTTTTTCCTCTTGGATGTACTGTTTCTAATTATTCCACCAATATCCAAGCCTCGTCGCCATCTTGTACATTGCAAGCGCTCTCTTTACACGCCTCCTTAATTCCAGTGACTCCCATTCCAGTTCCTTTATCATATCAGTTACTGATTGTGCTCTGCGGTAATTTCCACAAACAATTTTAGCTGCCCTTCTTTGCACCACTTCCAGCTCGTGATTTCACACTACACCATCATTTTCAAGCAGTGATCTAACGAAGATTTTTAATACCAATTCCCTCTATTAAACGGAGAATTCTGAAATCTTTTCCTACGACTAGCACAATGTATGCCCTATTACTATCAAACGTTACGCAAAGATATTTACCGTTAAGATCTTCAGCGAGGAATTTCCTCCTCCGCCGAACAAGCATAAAAAGCTTTTTTTTTTTTTTAGCTGTTAATCTATTGGTGATGAGGTTAATGCGGTGACGAGGCAATGAGCCTGACATCCTCCAATAAGATTCTCATATAAAAATAATTATCACTCATTAGTTTGTTGCACATTCTGAGTGAAAAAAATTTGACATTACGCGACATTCAGTAAGGAAATTAATAAAAAATATTTCCGTCGGATAATTGTACTTCATGCACAAGATTCTACATATAGTCACGGTAAAACGAATGGCTAACTGATTCTTCATGTTAAAGAGCAAAGTCTCTTATGGCTCATTGTAATCGATAACAAACAAAATACCGAGCGTGGTGGGTGAACGGTTAACGTTCTGGCCTCCCATTCGGGAGGACGCCGGTTCGAATCACCGTCCGGACATCCAGATTTGGGTTTTCCATGGTTTCCCCAGATCACTCCAGGCGAATGCCGGGATGCTTCCTTCAAAAAGGCCATGGCTGAACTCCTTGCCGTTCCTTGTCCCCCATCCCATCCCGCCTCTAATGACCATGCTGTCGACGAGGCGTAAATCCTAATCAAATATATATATATATATATATCAAAATTCATTGATAGTTCGAATACGTGGTCAACCGTTGGTTATCATTTAAATGATTATCGAATATTTTATTTCTTTTGCTGTGGGTAAATCTACAAAAACATGCGCTAATGATCTATTGTGTTTCCGTCAAAGAAAAACTGGACATAATTACCATCGCTTATATACTTCTGTGCCATGTCATTCTCGCGAAATTCACCATTCTTCTGCGTTGGCTCACGAAACTGGCGTAAAAAACTGAAAGCAAAACATCGCTCTCACATAAACACCGATCAACAGGCTTTCGGACGGACAGAAAGAAAGCCATCATTTTGAAAAGGGCCAAGAAATATTAGTACGTTCCTTTTATTTTGTTTGCGCGCACAACTAAAATGATTCTGGAGAAGTTATACTAAATCTATCATTAATATTAATCACAAAGTTGTCTGCTCTACTCAGTTTAGGTTTTCATTAGCAATTAGGGTAGTCAGTATGCTGAATACCACAATTACAAAAAAAATTCCATTGTCATTTTCACAAGTAATTTCTACTAAATACAACAAAAGAAACCGTCGGTTTACAACCAGTTCTTCCTCAATAAAACAGACACTGATCAGAGCTCAGAAAGAAGTAACACTCATACTCAGAGTATAAGGCTGTCGCTGAGTTATTATCAAACTAATTTGTATTTGTGCCCAGTAGTTCTACTGACGAGCGTTCACGTCCCGTCTTACAGGAGAGACTAGCAGGACGCGATCATTCAGGCGAATGTTACGATGCTCCCATTTCCGCTTAAAAGACACATTTCATCAACATTATAAAGAGACAAACACCAACGTAGACAGTAACTTCTTAACATATAACCATCTCTGATAGGTTCTTGTGGTCGTAACGACCTGGTGACGGGGTTTTTACTGGCTGCGCATCCCGTCCCTACCGTAGACGCCTTAACCTAAAGTGGTAATCCTACCAATTATAAAGGACCTACTGTATAACGTGACACTTGAACCACGGAAGCGTTATGGCGTACTTCACATTACACAGCAAGCTGTTCCACAGGTGAAGTTCGGGTTAAAAACTTATAAAAATCTACGCCGAGACTTAGATTCGAATCGGAGACATTTCGATGTCCAGTCAGATGTCTTAGCCACTGAGACATCAGACCTATCACCGCTTGTGATGATCGTGGTATTTTTTGGCTGTGCTCACAGATTATAACAATCCACGATTTGGATTCGAATCGGGGACCTTTCGATCTCCAGTCAGGTGCCTTAGCCACTGAGACATTAGACCATTCACCGCATGTGATGATAATGGTATATCTTGGCTGTGCACACAGATTATAACAGTTTCTCATAGTTCACCAAGGGTTTACTAAGTATAAGTGGATTCAGCTGTGCCAGTGACTTTGCGTCGTCCTAGGCTGTATTAATGTGTAATATTTATCGTAATAGTACTGTATAGTGCTAACCATAGCGATACCGTCTATAACACAATGGTTCTCTTGTTATGCTATAGAGCACATAGACTTCAGATTCCAGTTTGCATCAAGAAAACGGGCGGAAACCCTACGGAGTTAAAATCAAAATTGTTATATCTGTACCTATTGTCTTAAGGCTGGAATCTTTATTTTGCATCTGTCTGTGAAACGTGTAACTTGTGTCCTGACAGGTGTATTTTTGTTTGTGGAATGCGTAGTTTATAAGGCTGTGATTAGGCCCTTTCGCAGAATTCAATTAGATGATTGTGGGAAATAGCCTACAAAACCGCGATCAGGCCGTCCGGTACGTGGAGACCAAGCGTGGTGGGTGAACGGTTAGCGTTCTGGTCTCGCATTCGGGAGGACGCCGGTTCGAATCCCCGTCTGGGCATCGAGATTTGGGTTTTCCATGGTTTCCCCAAATCACTCCAGGCGAATGCCGGGATGCTTCCTTCAAAAGGAGGCCATGGCCAAATTCCTTCCCTTTCCTTGCCGCAATCCCATCCCGCCTCTAATGACCTCGCCGTTGACGAGGCGTAAAGCCCAAGCAAAAAAAAGGTATTTGGGAGTGCTGTACCTCCACGATCCCACGATGGCACACAACTGTACTGGCGGGTCAGTGATTCACTATTTCAATACCATACTCAGTTCTCCACTACTCTACCGCCTTCTGTCCGTAATATCATTTCTATAATGGCGGCAATGGTCGTTTTGCACGTAAACACAACTACCTATTCATATCTTTATCTTTATTCTTACTGTGACGGAGTGACACCTCAATTCTTTGATTTTTGCTGTAACTGAAATTTGCATCATTTTTCTTCTTAAGTGACATTTGAAGCCTTCATTTGTACCTAAGATAATAATTTTTACCTTCAGGTTAGTTATTAGTCAGTACAAAGTGCACTCTTACGTACACTTGATACATAGTTGAATCGACGTTTTTTAAAAGGGCGTAATCGACATTTATTCACATTTTGGTTTTTTCTAGCGTTTTTTGTTCCTTGAGGATAGGGCCATCAGTTTCTTTTGAAAAGGCATCTGTGTGAGCATTCTTTCGCTTTAAATGGCTTAAATAATCTGAAGAATTAGACTCCACATGATTATGACATGTATTATAAGAAGCTATTTCACTGGCCAACCATGTTGCAACTCCAGACAGCGGCGGAAGGTCAAGAAAAAGAAAAATACTTTCTATGAACATAAACTTAGCCTAATTTAGACAATATACCAAAGTACTCACTTAAAAGTACAGTCTTAACTACTATTAATTTAATGTGTACTTTGACAGATGTCTAACAAATAAATGCAAAATTATACCTCCTTAAAATTATTTCACCCCACTTAAACTCGATTTTTTTTGAAAGGGTGTACTTTTTATAATTTTCAAACTGCCATGATGCGAGATAATATTTTAAAATTATTTTTCAAGTAGTGGTACATGTCAAAGCAATGTATTTCAAATTAAAATACCATATAAAGCTAAACAAAAATTTCTAATAAGGCTTCTGGAATGTTTTTTTTTCCTTCAGTTTTCCGAAAGTTTATTTTTGGTCACGTACGCCCATTAAAAAAAACACCAATTAAGTTAGGAAGTCACTTTTCATTTTTTTAAAAAAAAAGTCCCCTTTTTTAATGTTTGCAAAAACGGGTAAATAAACATAGTATTCGAATGAATTATGAATTCTAAATTAACGAACCCTTTGATTTTCCTCCAGAAAACATTTGTTACAAACAATTCTGTTCATTATCTGGGATGCAATGGGTTGAATCTACAGTACAGACCGTCCCTCCAAATAAAGGGGTATTACTATCATAACCTTTTCCCGGAGTATTTTATGGTATTTCGACGTCAGTAATATTTGCAGCCAGGATTTGATTGAATTGTTGAATAAGGATGTAAAGAAATTATACACTTAACATTATTGTGGAGTGATTAGAGAAACGATGAAAACCGAAATGTGTTTACTGATTTAAAATCATTTTCCCCCACATTACTGTATGTCACTAAAAGACACGTGAATTTAGTTGCAACGTATCAGTAACATTGAACTCTCTGAACAGTGTCACACTAATAACCATAATGAATTACAGAATATTGACCACACAAGAAGACAATTATCCAAGAATGGCGTAACACTTCCATCATATGTGACATATCCGAATCAAATTCTAGCAGTTCAATTAATGACTGCTGAAGGCGAAGCTTTTGCTATTATGAGTGACTGATTCATGTCTGTGGCGCACTCATACGATACAAAACAGAACATACGATGAAGATGGTGTTGTTCATTTCTGGCCAAATCAGATGTAGACTGGTGATTGATGGCATTGCGTACAGCAAACTTTCCTGTCATTGATCATTATAACGTCGATCAAAGTACAGGTAACACAATGCCCTCGATGAAAAGCAGCAGCGAAGGTGTTGCGGTTAAACAGTGATCTCCATCAACGATCCTGCCAGACTGAAACGCAACACAAAGTGGACAACTGAGAACTGTGAATGTATGACGTTATCTTCACCTATTTAAAATTCAAATTAGGCACTTGCCCGTGACCCCAGAGAGGGGAAAATTGATTTAAGAGGATAATTAAATGAGGCATTACAAAACTTCAAGTGGCAAATAAAGTTACAGGATGTAGCTGGTAGGAAATACATTTATGGAGAAAAAAGACGTTGCTTGTATTGATATTTAGTTGTGTTGGCAGCCTGGATCAAATCTGGCTTTGAGTTAAGTATTATGAAAATTCTGTCGAACGACGGATAGATCTAGGATTTCTTAATAACACTTATATTCAAAATAAAGCTCTGGTTAATTCGATCTGGAAATTAAATAATTGGATGACTTCATTATTAATGTGATTATTAACTTCTTTATTTTACATCTTATAATATTTTAAAACAAGATATTAGATACTTATCTGGCGGGATAAAAAACTCGAATATCGTGATTGTGTTGCATGTGCTATGGGGACAAATACGCAGTTTTTCTATTTTCCGCTGTGCGTTGATTTATTCAATATTTTGTGCAATGAATGTGACAGTATACCCAACCTTTACGTAACAACATTCACAAATATTTTGGCACTGAGTTAGTTATCAATTCAACGCATTCTTACTGTAGTAGTAGCAACATCTTTTTAACGGTTTGAGGAATAAAAATTGACAACACACGTTTCTCTTTTTCTCGCATGGAGGTGTTTTACCAACTTTATCAAGATGAAGAATTGAGGATCTGCTAAACAGTTAACATTGTAATCCTCTCTACGAGATACAAATGATGTTTCCAAAACTTAATTCTTAGAAATAATAATAACATAGTCCTGATATGAAAACACGAATGCTGATTTCTAACGAGACGTAATACTTTTCATTTTCAGTTAACGCATAGAGTCCGGTTCTTTCATTTCGATGAAAATTCTTTTGTTGTCAGAAACTAAAATGACTTAATTTTCACAGTAATAAAACAAAAGAAAATAAATGATGCTACTATATTTGCAATATTTCTAGAATCAGATATAAAGATGGCCATGTGGCACGAAAAACTGATGTATTAAATAAGAAATTTTATTAAATAATATAATTCCTATAAGAGATAAAATTAAGCAAAAAATTTGACTCTGAAATCAAATTTTAATTCAGTTGTCTTCTAGCAGGTGGTGGAATTCAGAAGAAATCATATTATTTATTACAGATACGACAAATTCTAGAGAAAATAGAGATTAGTTTAACCTTAAAACGCCAAGAAAAAGTGCGAATCCGGTTAGTTGATCATGAAGCAGATAAGCCACGGGTGTGTACCACTGTAATCAACACACCGTACAGAGTCGCCTGATACAATCGATCATTGGCGGTACATGATGGCCCGTGTTCCAGGCCTGCCACCCGCGCCGACAGACAACACCAAACACCGCCAAATGGCTACCCTCAATCACGCACATTAAAAACTGGTAACGCTCTGGCCTCGCATTCGGGTGGACGCGGTTTCAAATCCCCGTCCGCCACCCATACTTTGCAGGTTTTGTTCAGTATAGCTAACAAAAATTACAAGTTATTTTAAATTTGGGAGTGCTTGTTTGTACTACACAGTAATTAGACGAGTATAAAATTATAAGCTTAGCATCAAAGGCTAAACTGCATTTGCGATTACGTATTATTGGTTAATGGTTCCTGCAGAAGGCTATAACATAATACTATCACTTTGCTTGTCCTCTCCCACCTTTAATTGCGTCTGTTATATTTTAATAAAAAATTTCTATCTAGTATTTCGATGTTAGTAATTCACTTCACAATTATCCGTGACAGAAATATGTATATTACGGTTAGACAATTTTCTACACATTATTTTTACGACTTATGTGTTTCAACTGATCATTCATATCTTGTAACTCCCTATAACAGTTTTATATTAGCGTCTTCGGGTCTGCAAGTGTTTCAAAATTGATGTCACAGATTTTCGCGGATTTGAAATCTCTGTGATTGTAATTACACGAGACTTTATTATTTAAGTGGTCTGCTTTTGTTTTTAAACTACATCGAGTTTTGGTACCTATGTTTTTGTTTCATGACTTTTCATTTAGGGAATTTTACTTTCCAGGCTTTGTCCTGTAAAGTTATTTTAAATTTGGAAGTGTTTGTTTGAACATGGTAATTAGACGAGAATAAATTTGTAAGCTCAGTACCAAAAGGCTAAGCTATATTTGTGTTTGCGTATTATTGGTTAATCTTAGAGCCCGAGATGATGGATGAGAGCTGTTTTCAAATCCTCTAATCTTAATCACGGCTGTTCCTTTGAGCAGGATTGCTCACTTTACCTTTCTCCTTTGACTTGCACAATCTGAAAGCAATAAAATAAAAAATTATGTGTTTTACACTGATTCTTTCATTACACTCTTTTTGTATAACATACATCTACGAAAATTTGACTAAATATCTTGCCACCATCAAATGTGTATAGTTATCTTAGGCAGGCAGGACGGTAGCTCAAATTGCTGGTTTCTGTTTACGTTTTTTTACCAGTGTTTCTGTTTACATGTTTTTCTGAATCGCTCCAAGTAAACGCCGTCATGCTTCTGTAACATACTAATAGTTTACGCCTGATTTCCTTCGTCATTGATCCCATTCCTCACAGCTATAATGACCAAGCCACTGACGAATCGTAAAGTTGAAGGTAAGAAGTAACGAAAAGTCGTGTTTATTGAGATTTTCGACGTACTGCCTAGGACACTGAAACAATTTGGAAGTCTGTCCAGTGTAATGGACTAAAATGAAATGCACGTTTTTAGGGCAATTACATTTTTTTCTTAGTTACTAACCCAAGAAAACTGTTAACTGAAAATTCCAACTACTGCAGTTGAATGGTGTATGTAATTTGGTGAACATATTAATAAAATTCAAACAATATCATGAACAATGTACTCTACTAAACTAAGTTTTTAATAAACAAAGTTTTTTCGTAAAGAACAATGTTCAGTTATAAAACATAATCTACTGCCGAATACGACAAATTTGGAAGATAGGAGAAGGAATGCTGGGTGTTTACAAGGCGTATGTAGGTGATGGGTCTTTGGGGGATTTTGATCAGAGATTTAGGAATACTGCATGGAAAGGAAAAGATGATTTTATGCACAATGGAATGATAAAATTTTCTTTTGAGTGTAAAGGTGTCGGGGAATAGAATAAATTACCAAGAGAAGTGGTGAATAATTTACTAAAAATGCTGAAGGAATTTAAAATTAATAATCGTAAATCACAAAAAGGAGATGGGTAGATGACTGCAATACTCACATAATAAGAAAGGGGTAATTAGATGACTGTGGAAATTTCCACCGGAACATGCGTTCCATTGTAATTAAATTCAATTCAAATAGTTACGAACAAGTATCAATCAACCAATCACCTTTTTACTCTGGAAACTTTGATTTTAATTTCACAAAGACACTTGCGCTTAGCCTTTCTAGGTTAATGGTGTTGTTCATCTGGCACTACTGATGTGTGGGTTGCACTTCGCTATCTTTATGGTGTACAGTGTTCGCAGCTATAAATAATAAAATAATGTCTATTTTACGAAAACTTGATGAAAACTTGCTATTGTTAAATTAATTTATGTGTTAGTGGTGTATTGTTGATTAAGGACTCAATTATTTTCACTAAAATGACATATTTTTTTCGTGTTATTAACTTGTTATTCAGATATGTTTCATCAGCTTTGTTAGCGTCGAAATTTCAAGCAACTGGTAGCAGAAGCTGCTTGGCAACGTTGCTTCTCGGCCGCCTGCTAACGCCTGAACGTTTTCACTTCCACTTGTTTCGTTCTGAGACCAGTGCAGGGGAAACTGAGTTACACTACACATTTATTGCTTATATAGAGACATCATGTGAATTAGATGCAACTGCGGAATTTGGAGTCCCGGTTTAGCTGCAAAGCATGACATGCAAGTAAATGATTTATTACCAGATTATGTCGGTCACAGGTGGATATTTTACTGTATCTACTTCGCTGGTGACAACAAATCACTTTATTTTTAATTCAATTGAATGATTAATTTCGATGGAGCGCATGCTTCGGCGGAAATTTGCCTAGTCATTTGATTACCCCTACATTAGTATTTTTTTCTATTATCTTATATACTTTCATTATGAAAATTCCTTCCTCTTCTACTTTTACAGATTTACGAATTTTAATTTTAAATTCCTTCAGCGTTTTTGATAAATTATTCATCACTCCATTGGTAACTTATTCCCCCTCCCTGACACCCCCACCCACGAAACGAAAATTTCCCACTCCCTTATACACAAAATCGAGTCCCAGGTTGTGCCCGTGGTCATTGTAAATTTATTAATTTAGAGGCGATTCCATCATTTGAACAGATCATTAAGAAAATTATGGATATATCAAATAGGCCTATTTTAATTTTTTCGACGTTTTCAGCCTTTCCTCGATAAGAAGGATACACATTTGAAAGTGACTGCTTACGCGAAGCTTTTCAGTCAAAGTGGAATGCGGGAGAATCGATAAATCATTTATTTGAAATCAAACACTGTCGATGAATGTAATAATGATAAATTCATGAAAGACGCGTGATGGATATCAATGTTTTGTGGTATGGGTTTTCCAGTGTTGTGTGTTTATGAGCCCATCAGTTGTGAGTTAATGAGCCATAATTTGTGTATTGGTTTCTATTAAGACAAAACGTGTCTAATATGAGTATTTATTAGGTAGATATTAGTTTTTCGAGAAATGTGTTTTTTTTCATAACAAAATAATCCAGTACATAGAACTTGAAAAGCGAATAATTTTCTGAATTGCTATAAGGAACTGACATATTTCTAAACCGCACTGAGAAGAATATGAACATTATTTCTGCGATTATTACTTAACTTTTCCGATGACTTCTCTGCACTGTTAAGTTAAATCATTGTAAAAATATTTTATTCAAAGCGTTCGATTAGTTACGGATAGAAATGAATTTCATTGCCTATTAGTTGTTCTTTTGGTGCTCCTCAATTCGTTTTCGAAAGTTCTTGTTTCGTTCCTTGTCATCTTTTCGGAAGTACATTCTTTTTCGGCAGTAGTAAAGTTGAATTTACCTACCAGCCACGCTAACAAAGCCAGAGACAAAAAGAAAAGAACACGACTCTGAGCGACATTTGCAAATTGCGTCAAACCGTTGTACCAGGTGTTAATGACAGTTGATACGTACTTGAAAATGGAGGCAACATGGGCAGTGGGTTGAAAATTGATATTTGAACACCTCCTTAACAGCTGCATCGCCCCCTCATCCAGCAACTAAACAGCATTTAAAATTTAGTGTGTGAGTAATGCTATCCTTGTGACCCCAAAGTAGCAAGTGTTCAATGTTGAACAAGACTAGTAAAGGCATTCTCCGTTTAGAGTTACTCCAGACTTTGTGTTTATAACACCAACTTACGGCATACATTTACAAGAGTTCTTAGACAATGCAGCCCAATTTCTGTATCACTGTTGTGACACTTAAATAAGGGCTGTGGCCAGAAATCATGAATCAAGTGGCTCTTCTCTGAATCTTCTGTATACTATCAATCAGTCCCTCGAGATACTGATCCCAAACGACACAACAATAGTTTGTGGACGCTCCTTTGTATAAGCAAGTCTTCAAAATTTGACCTGAGAGACGCAGCCTAAAATTATACCTACTGAAGTTATGTTCAGGCCTCATCTTAGTTACCGGTGCTCTAATTACTCTATGTGAAGTTCCGTTTTGTTACTAATGTTAGAAAATAGTAAAGCAGCAGAGACGTCACCGTAATATAAGTGTTCGATGTCATAACATTAACGTCGATGCATTTCCCGTCTATCTTATACTGCAAGCTAAATGGTTGAAAGGCGATATGAAACCATCGATTTTATAACAAGTTATTTTTAAGCAGCAAGATGATTTATCCTGTCTTTTTTTAAGAAAAAAAATAGTTACAAATAAGCCACAATAGTTCCGATCTCAAACACAATTTCCAGAAATACTCTGGTTAAACTACCACGAAGATTAATAACTTTAATAAACGCATCTTGGAAATTACATATCCGCTAAATTACTAAAACTTAAGAAAGTATTGTTACTGTCAAAGCTATTCTACTCTATAAATTATCAATATGAGCTTCCATTAAGATATTTCAGTTAGTTTTCGTGAAACTTACAAAGATACTATCTGTTATCAGACGCAGATTACTGGTAATTTCAGTTGATATATGCAAAAACCGGGCTTAAGTAAAATACATTCGCGCACAAAAACTTTATAATTCCTACGGTCTATAAGAGGAAAATTGTATGTGAATTCTACCTGTAGTGTATCATAGATATTCCAATAGTATTCCGATAACAGAATGGTTATATGAGACACAAGCACCGAAGGATCTGTTAATCTCTATAAACTGCAATTTTACTAACTTTCTTGGCTTCATATACCATATTTGGACAAATAAAACGTATCTGGCAAAAATCATTTAAAATAATATTTTACCAGAAACAGCATATTATTAAAACTTATTATTATTGTTTTCTAGACACGGACTGTTAAATTAAATGGATAAATTTCAGTGCTGTTATTATTTAATATCTCTGGAGAGGGGCATACGTTTTAACCTGGAAATCAGATGTAAAAAATAACGAAAACTAAACATGAGTGAAAATTTTTTATGCTGTCTTCCCTATCCAGTGTTCATTGTGATTCTTATAGAAACTTGTAAGTACAAAAGGATTTTTTTGTTGAGTTGAGACGTATTTGCTATAAATGACACTTATGCGACATTAACAGACTTTTAAAAATGTATCTTGACAGTAACTTAGAACGTTCCGTTTTTCGCCAAATCCTATATTACACAGTTGAGACTGCGTGCTATATTCGAATGTTTACAGGTAGCATACAGAAGGGTTGTTGGTATCTATACACCAACAACGCGATTTCGTCAAACACCTTTTCAAGTTTGCAGTTGTACGAGATTCTTCGACTCACGAAGCAGCCGAGTACAAAAACAGATCTGAAACATATGTACTATAAATTTTGTGCCTTTGGCATATTATGCTCCAGTATACTTAAAAACAATTTCGAATCCGAATTAAAAACATTCATAATTTTATGCTGTACCTGACAAATTAGAATTAAACAAGATGGGTCTCAGCATTTGTCTCGTGAATCAGAGTCAACTGAAGTATACAAAACTGATAGCGGTAGCATTAAATATAACCATAAATAACAGAAACGATTAAGGGCGAAAATTTAGATATAAATGTAACGTAAACAATTATGATCCGAGTACAATGAATATACAATATTTATACCTATTGCCCACTATTAATTAAAAGTCGCAGGTACCCATATCCATTGCGTAAAAGCTGATGTAATTTTATATTTGAAAGGAAAACGTATATAAAAATATAATAATGCATTAAATTGAGCTTCCAACTATTAAATTTCGCCTGTCCAGTACTGAGGTTAACGAATTCGCGAAAATCCTGCTTAATACACAATTATAGAAATACGTAACGATTATATTGAAATCTGTAAAGTGGAAATCAACATACAAAGATCAGAGAAAACAGGGCATAGAATATTAGAATAACTAAACAAATTCTCTATATTACAAGTAGAGCTATTCAGAGTATTGATAATAATGTCATATCAATAATTGTTTCGACCGCTGAATGTGTAATTTTGAACGCTATATAATTCTACAGTAAGAAAACAACGAAATATGTTATAAACATTGATACATACGTCAGCTCAAAAATTTAGTATTTTTTATTGTAATCAGCCAAAATTTTATATTGTATTCAGTTATGAACAGGTTGATAATTACCTTTGTAAACTTATCGTCAGTACATCATGATACTTTGTAAATAAAGTGAACTTATAACATGAATAACCAAAACGTTTTATTTCGATTTTAGAAATATCGACCCATACGGCACACTAGAAATATTAACTGGCTGTTCTTTATTCTATTACGTGTATGTTATTAACAGGTACATTTTTATCAGAGCTTGTAGTTTACTGTTGTGCTTGTACGTCTTATGTCTGTCTAAGCTAATGTGTATATGTGAATGGAAATAAATTTTACTGTCGTAAATTAATATTATGAGAAAATAATGTTATAGGAGTATTTTGCTGATAATATTTTTTTCACGTGCACATTTAATTTATTTTTTATACGCAGAAGTTTGATGTTTGTAGTGTTACGAAAAAAATGCTCGTAAACTGCACTATTTTTCGTATAGTTTATCTAAAAAAACGTTTTTAACTTCACCATTTAATAATAATGTGTATAGAATAATGGTTTAACAAATTAAGAACATATGTAAACAGATAGTATGTATAGTTTCCTAAATAAAATACGAATAAGAGCTAGGTTCTTTGAAGAGGTTTTTAAGGCCCTGTATTTATTGGAAAGGGTGAGGGAATGGGAATTGGATTACAAAAGCTTGGTCAGACCACTGATTAAATGGGATAGCATGGTATACACATTATAAGTATCAAATACAGCAGCTGGAGAGGATGCAATGGAGGGTAACTAGATTTTTCTGTGAATGTTACATGAGAACACAAAAGTAAATAATAAGACAAAGGAGCTGCGTTGGGTGTAACAGGGAAATAGGAGGTGGGTGAAGATAGCGCTTCATGTGTATGACCCATTTATTAATGACTAGCAGTTACCCGCGACTTCGTCCGCGTTGAAAAGTGTTGTAATATAAGATTTTCTTGAGAGGTCTGGTTGCTCAGTGGTTAGGGCGTCCAACTGGAGATGGAAAAGTCCCCAGCTTGAATTCCAGTCTTGGCGAGGATTTTCAAAGGTCCTTAGCTCGACCTTCACCTCTGGCATAGGTTGGTGTGTGATGTGAATTACGCCACAATGCTCACTTGGTTCTGATTCCGTGTTGAACTGTGGGTCCTCTATGTCCGGTAGGATTACTGGGTTACGTTAAGAGACTACGAAAGGGACTGATTCCGGAGACGTAAAGAAGTCACCAGGTCAATACGACCATACAGTTTATTTAAGAGCTATTTTTATTAGTAATAGTAGTAATAAATGTTGCAATAAAATAACAAAAATCTATTTATGTTCCACAACTACTTCACTGAATTGATAAAGCAGTAAAAATATTCAGTTTGTAAGGAGTATTTTCAGTATAATATATCCGTATATACAATATTGAGGATTTGTCTCCTAGGTTTTGGCTATTTTCATATCCCTAGTTTTCTTACATTTCTTTGAAAGATTTGAATTTCGTTTACCCAACATCTCTTAAAATTACTAATTTCATCACGCGAATAAAAATGAATATAGTTTTCATTAATGGAAGCTCAAAACGTCAAAATATTAGCAATACATTGATGGAATCGACTAAATATCAACAACAAAAAAATACTAACATCCAAACAGCAAATAAATACTTAAGTGGCCCAAGGACGTTCATTTCCATTAGTAAAATTGCGATACTAAAAATGAATATTTTGATTTGCATTGAGTACTGAAAAAAATCTTTAAAAAAGAAGAACTTCATTTCCTCTTTGAATATTGATTTTTTTTTTTAGGATATATTGGTTCCATCAACAGAAATTTACATATTATAGTAGTAAGTATAGTAGTAATTGATTCTTTTATCCATAATAATCAGAGGTATTGCGGTAATGGTTTCTCTATCTCTGGAAACAACTGAATTGCCTATAGACCATTTTACTATAGTTCATTCGTTTTGATCCATTAATTCTGCGCTAAAATATAAATTTCAATATTAAAGTAGTAATAGATTGTTTCTTCATATTCGGTTTCTTATTCTGCATACAGAATTGAATGACTACCGGCGAATTACCACTCCGCTTTTCCGCCACTCCACTATCTGAATAAAACATTGATAAATTTAAAAAATTTACTTCGGGCAACGCCGTATGGTTCTGCTAAATCGTCCAAGCTTAATATAGATCTTTTGATACAATATCGGTACAAAGCGATACATGATGTCACTAAAATGGCGCTCATGAAAGAAGCTTAATAAATAATAATGTTTAAGTTCTCATTCTGGCCCAGGCTGCGTTTTAAAATTACCTCTAGAAAATCAAAGCTTCTATCACTCGCACATTAATACATTCACTATATTGTATGTTAGTGACGTCATGAATAGCGAAATAAACTTGACTTATTATTAACGCAGTAAATTAAATACTGAATACGTCTAAAACTACATTCAGCCGCATGAACTATGTCGTCAGCTTCATGACAGTTATTGAGGTAACGTAATTAAAAAATTTATGCTAAAATGCTTTTAACTTACAGTGTACAACGGAAAGTCCACAATTCTCTATGATCGTTAATATTGCAGGTCAAATGTACATCGCGATAAAGTGACTTTTATTGCTCGTGATTTAGTAAGGTGTATAATGAAATTAATTGTGATAGTAATTTATGATATACTAATTAGGAATTTTGATATAGAAAATTCTGTTACCACTCGAAATGTAGGTCCAGAGCATTTAATGTGTTGAGATGTGTTCGTATCGTTTGATTTTGTAGCGGAGGTATTAGCAGAAATGTGGTTTGGTTGAAATGCTGCCTGGACCAGAATGTTTTTGTTACAGCAGATGGCAGAAGGAATTTAGTTGTTATGCTCCGTGCAAATGAGGTGTATTGTGTTGTAAACGACTTTCAGTGTTACTTCATGAAACAATAAGTTTCTACATTAGCCCATTGAATACATTCGTTTTAAGTGTAGCGTTCGATAGATATTTGCAGAATATTGAACAGTAAATAAAAAGCAGTACTATTCGTACAAAAATTCTGAACAAAACATAAAAAGGGTGAGTTAAGTTTTAAATTTCGGCAAAAATAATTTGTAATACACAGACTGTATAGTAACAAAAAAGAAACAGGAAATAACCGAGATAGAATGGACTCCCTTACATTTTTATAAATACGACATTTGGGGCACGACCATTTTGCACTTTCAGTGAACCGACTTTCGTGCTGGTATACTCATAGCATTTTACTTTTTTTCCAAGCTTTGATTTTTTATATTTATTATAACGCATATATTACGAACGAAATTATGGTGTAATATTTGATATGTCATAGTATTTTATGTACGCAAATGAAAACATCTCTTTGCGAACTTGACAAAAGTACCTACCTTTCTTTTTTTAATTTAAGGTTAAGAACAGATTTATATTTCCTGCTTCAAAAGTATTATTTTTATGGCTTTTAAACTAAACACAAACTTGCATATGTAAGTAGGTTTTTGCTCTTAGTTCTGAGTATAAGTGTTTGCGATTTACTTAAAAAGCAAAGAGTAAACGTGGCACGGCTATCTACGAAGTAGGAAACTCTTTGTTGCTTCCGAATTGATATTAATGGCAATTTCTAAAAGAACTATGCGTTTTTGCGGGATAAAATCTTTTTTATTGCACTTCGCACGCAATTAACTGACTTCATGCCAAATTTCATTTAAATATGTTGAGTTATTAAGGCGTGATTGATTGCCAACGTACATCCAAACACACATCCGAACTTTCTCATTTTCTCATTTATAGATATATAGATGAGGCCTGGATGGCTATTGTTATAAGAATTATGAGTATTATGTGGAAGGTAAGAAACTACCATAATCATAAACTAGAATCTGATTATAGGCATAAATTAGCGGAAAAAATTTCGTTTGTAGGTAAGGGAATTAGAATATGGAGCCGAAGGACATGCTAAATAAATATTCTGGAAAATTAAAATTATTTTTAGGTAAAAGTTTTCACTAAAATAATTTAGGATAAAAATTCATTAAGTGCGAAGGTGGGAGAATAAGGAAAATGCTAACAGGTTATATGCTCCATAAAAATTAAACTAATTAAAAGAAAATACTCTAAACATTTTCAAACAATCCAAATCGAATTTCCCCAACCATTATTTCAGTGGCAAAGTAGAATACACATAAACGAAACTCGCGTTAACTGCCTTTGGGATTTCTGCTAAAAGCACATTAGCTTCCTTCTTGATTACGCTTTCTTGGTAACACAAGAACTTTGACGATTGCTGATCGCAAATGAAACTGCTACACTTACTGGTGGCTACCATCAGGCCAAATTCCAGTTAGAAAAAAGACAACAGACATTAATAGAGATGACATTAATATGATTCACTTCCAGTCCTGATGAACCATTCAAGAGGAAACACATACTTTAAAACCACTACTATATACTCCTGCTTTCGATACTGTTGATCACAGATTGTGGATAAACTAGCTCATTCTTAATTTGGTATATTTTCACAAACAACTAAGTGAAAGAACTGCATAACTTCGTTTTTGTATAAATTCATGTATTATATATATGACGGCTTTGTAATGACTGATTTCCATTTGTTCGTGGTTTTTAAAACAGATTACATTTTCCCATTCGCGAAATCTGATTCAGTAGCCTAGTCTGATTATTCATCCGAAAACTACGAAAATTCAAGGTAGTTTTGTGTGTGTGTGTGTGTGTGTGTGTACGGTGGACTTACGCTTCTACCTTGCAAAACTGACTCTGCAAAATTGGCTTCTCACTGCGTTGAGCACACAATCGCAGGTACAGCGTTGCTTCCCAAGCCTTTCCTCAGCTGGCAGGCATTAGCTTTTTTTGTATTTTGGGTCTTAACAAATAGTCTGCGGCATCATGTAGAGTTTTCGTAAGAAGCTAATCAATCACACTAACAGTAACCTGCATTCGTTTCGAAAAAACCATGAAAAACTGAAATATGGATAACCCGAAAATGATTTGGACCTATATTCCTTAGAACGGCAAACACTGAAGTTTCGCTATCTGACAACGTTCACACGAACAATAAGACAGGTGAGTAAATAATTGCATCGCTGCTTTGCAATCATAGCGTTGAATATTATTTCGTAAATCAGATGTTTCAGAACAGAAGAATAATAAAATCAGAAATCGCTGCAGATGTTTGAAAAAGTATTTCGCAACCACACGACTTAGACCTTTTGACGTTCTGTATCAGAGCAGTTTGGAGGTCTTTAGCATTTTTAAGTAATTGTCCATTTTAGTTTTTAACGGTTAATTTATAAGCACTGCGCTTAGGTTAGGTCCAGTGGAGAGGGCCACAACAACGGAGCTGTTTGTCTGCAGTAATGTCGTGATAAGTAGAGGTACTTAACACGGTTTATGTCGCGTCATTCAGCCCAGGCCGGTCTGGCAGATTCCCTCCGCCACCTGCTCTCCTAACTACCTGTCATTATCACACGGTCTGCATTGCAACATTCCACTTTAATATTAAATACGCGTCTATTTCGTCCCCTTCGCTTTTGAACGAGTGAAAAATGACTATTCATAAGCTGGGGAGAAACAGACTAACAAGTAGATTATTTTTATAACAAAAGTATGTATTGATAATTAACTAGGAATTATGATTATGGTAATACTATCGCGGCAGAAATATCATCATGCTATTCAGGTGACAGTGTTATTCCTATGCTGTTTGGCCATGGCCTTTAGAAGGAACCACCCTGGAGTGATTTGGGGAAACCATGGGAAACGCAAATCAATAATAGTGTGATCCAAAGTAAATAACAGTACTATTGTGCAAAAGCATAAAGAGTCGGTGCGAAGGAATTACAATTTCAAAGCGTGTATCACCAGAGAAAACCGCCAAAAGTTTGAGTGATCGGGCCATATGTTCACGCATTTCAAAATATAAGGACTGAAAAGGTGGAGGTATTTAACAGCAGCCATCTGGTCAGAAACCAGTTTACACTTCTAAATGAACAGAACGCATCGCTTCCGAAATCTTTAATAATGGCACAGTTGCTGAACGATTAAAATCTTTAAATTAGCTTAAATATTTCTTTCTATAGGTTCAGCACTTAAAACTGTAGGCCTTTGTAGCTAAGGGCCGGCAAGTTTTGGAACCGCTGAAAAATTATGTTATGCTTATTCAAAATATAATCACTGCCTTTTTTTACTTATGGCTTTACTCCTCGTGGATGTCAAAATCATTAGAGATGGGCTCAAAATTTTATTCTTCGCATCCTATTTATGGATTAGATTTGTGGTTACTACAAGATGAATAAAATACGTGTTGGCTGTCGGAAATGCCATTCCCATTACCCAGGTCAGCTATGATGTATCGAATAAAAGACAAGAGAGTTATTATGACACCTAAGAACTCGAGTCTATGTTGGTAGATTTGTACTTGTCCACTGAAAATAATCGAAAACGGAAATTTTATCAGTAATAACAATTAAACTGGCAACCGTTACCCATTAGTGTCTAATTTAATACTAAGGTGAGAGATATCATCAAAGTTAGTATGTCAATAATACAATAAATATTCTAGACACCGATATCTAAGCCAAAAATAAAGTATTTCGAGATTATGAAGAAAATTTAAGTATCATTAATCGATGAAAATATTAATATAGTATTAAACAACTATTTAACAGTGATATAATTAATTATTGGCTCGATATATGTAGAGTAATTGTAATACTATGTTGCTAAATCTTAAGAATAAAGATATTTTGTTCGAAAGATTTGAATATTATTTTCTTTAAAAACGTATCGTTAACACTCACACCTTAGAGAAACAAATGTGTCCACTCAGGGAATGAATTATTTCTGCAAGATATCTAACTGTATTAAGTGTGGAATGTAAATAATTAATTATGCGTTTTGTTGAAGTAATCTTTATTTTTACGCTAAGTAAACAAAAAAATAGTTTAAAAATTAATTTTTTATTTGCTGTTGTAGAGATGTTTGGGTACTGTTCTCTCAGTTGAGAGTTTTCAAGGGTCCGTACAATAATAACACAACAAACTAAACCTTGTCAGTCATACGTATTAAAATTGAAATAAATATGGTACAATTTGTAGATTGCGGTGTTAGGCCACATTAAATAAGGGTTCCTTACGGTATGTTGTAATTCTACCGGCAAGAGTTAAATGGGAAATGATAATGGCACATGTAAAAGAAGTATATTACATAAAATCTGAAGCAACAGATTTAATCCTCTAAAATAATCCTTAACCTAGTATGGGGACTGAAATCAAGAAATGAAACTGATATATTCCGTAACAGAAATAAATCAAAATTCTGCGTTAAAAGTTGGCGTACTATGAAGACACCTGAAATGGTAAAAGTTTGATTTTCTTCTTCTACAGCATGTTAGCATAATTGTAACTAACATCTAAGAAACTATCTAGCCCAATATCATTTTCACAATAAATTATACAGTTCGTATCGCTACGCATCAAAGACTGATTCCTAAATGTTACAGTAACCACCGTCCTTATAGTGGTTTGCTGCCGAATACGTGAAACAAATTCAACATGAATGAAGTTTTCCGGATACCGGAGCGTTGTAAACAGAGCCATCCAGCAACTGTTGTTTATCACTGAACTGTGTTTTTTTTTTCAATCCTAATACTATAATAGATAAAGAGACTTTGTGGACAACAACCGACGGTACTACTATATTGGAATAAAACAGTGGAGTTGATTTTTTTAAATGCTATTTCAGAGACTTTTGCGGTGCTGAAGATTAAAGTTATATTAAAATCTAGGAAAATTTTGAACAGTCAGAATAAATTGGTGGGTTTTTCTCAACTTATGAGTTATCCATGCTTTTTAATGATTGAAAGTAATAGAATAGTATGTGATTTAAATTCTGAAGAAAGCGAATGAAGGTCGGTGTACAAAAGGATATCGACAGAGTTCCACAGTCTTTGAAGGAAGTTTTACAGCACATTTTAAGATATACGTATTATTTTTGTTATAACATAGGTAATGGTTATTACATTACAGGTTACAGTTCAGATAAAATAAGCTAAGCTGAAATTTTTGTTGTTGTTGAATTTTCTAAATCACTGATATAAATAAAACATTGAAAATGGTACATATTGTTTCGAGTTAACGTTAATGTTCTAGTTTCAAGTAACAGTGATGTTTTTCGTCAGACAGATTCTTTTAAACTGGTTCAAACGTTTCCAACTTTCTCCTGAATAGAATTAGCATCATGTGATTTCCAAAGCAAAATGTATGATTTTCCATCTTCATCAATTGAAGGACAATACATTCATAATAAAATCTAAAAAAAAAAACAATTTTTTTCATATTAAAAATTACCTCCGCTTTTGTTAATACCAATATAAATCTTAAGAATTCTAATTAACTCATCACAATATTGCGCATGAATCACAGGAATAAAACAATAGTTTCTAATATGTTACTGTTCTGAAGGTTAAGAAGCTGCTTGCCGTGCGTTGCACAGAATTATTTGTGCCTTTTTAGCGATATCTTAGCCGAACGGGAACTAAATTTTTTGTCGATCGAAAACAAAGGATATATAGTGTAATAAACACTCATGTAAATAGAACTAAAAACTTCCTGGAAAAAGGGGAAATGAGATTGATTTTGATTAATATCATATTTTAGACAAAACTCATATTTCAATAGTTCATTACAATTACCGAAGTTTAAGGCAGGCTATCTGAATACAAAAAAAATTTAGCACTTGGTACTTAAATACCTATAGTTTCACTCACAACTGTGTGTTTAAAATAATGAATAATGTAAAACTAAAACAGATGCAAGATAATTGTGCAATTTTACCACATCACAGCTCCGTATTAGATGTGAATTTTACGTCATCATTAATGTATCTTTAATTTATAAATACATTTGAAGCACTGTACATTTCTCTTCGATCTAACAAAAGAAAGAGATCTAGCGTTGTATAAATTTTGACAATTAGAGAAACTTTTATCAACCGAAGACAGTAAGCTATCCAAGGTATTCCAGCAAAAAGGATCACGTCGTTGTTCGAAACTATACAAGAAGCCGATGATTAAAGTAATTGCGCTGAATTCACTCATAGTTTTTGGAGACAGATATGCAGAAAGAACCGTGTGCATTTAGTAAAAACAGATTAATTTTTAAGGTGTTACGACTAAAATGAATTGTAAAAAGCCACTGTGAAGAATCCTCTGCTGTGCCTCATTCATCTGCTGCATCGTCGAGTATGTTAAAGTAAATGCCATCGCCATGTTTGGTGAAACGAAGAGGATGTTATTAATTTCGGTTAGGCAGGAAGCTGAAACCGGAAATTCTTATAAACGGTATACCTTGGTAGATGTCAGAACTAACAAACTAACATAACTGAAGGAATTACTGCAGGACGACTAAAACTATCTTCCTATCTACTATTCTCCTTTTCGGACTGTAAATCTACTAACATAATAAGCAGTGAGCAGTACTAGCGAACTTCATTCATAGAAAATATAATTTTACGTCTGTTTTCCGTATGTCGAGTCAACCCGGAACTGATTCCATTCTTGAGAATTGAACGACCAACAGTAGCAGTTGATGCGAATCCCCTAAAATTTCGATTCTGAACTTTCTCCGTTTACGCAGTGACTGTAGTTTGAACCATTTCTCAGTTATGACCGTAATGAGGAAGTCCACGATCAGCTGCAAATGTATTTATCCATGCACCAAACTGTTCACGAAGAACCAAAACAATCTGCAGTATACCAGTAGGTGTATATATTCACTTCATACTTAGTGCTAAGTTTGGAAGATAATGGCAAAAGACAATGACTGGATTAAAAAAGGGAGACTTAAAGCGAACCACAAAAAAGAAGTGTCCACGTAGTGGCACTCGGCAGACCAGAAGACGCACAGGCTAAGACCGCGTAGACGCAACTGAGCTGACGCCTCATGCAGGTTCCTCCGCCTGCACTGCAAATTGATTGCATTTAGCAGGCACTGCTGGAATAGGCTGCCTTCAGAATTGGGTTTAATTTGGGCGCGGCGCTCCTAACTCAATTTAATCCCTTAGTTCACCTATCAAAAGGGAAGTTCCTAATGAGCCCGAGAGGCGGCGCGCGGTGCGGGGAGAGGCCGTAACACAATTAGGACTCACCGGCCAGGGCGAGGTTGTTGAGCATCGTGGCTGCTGCTGCTGCTGCTGCTGCGTCCTGCACCGAGCCTCGCTACGCACTGGAGCCGTGGCGGGCCCTTGTGTGGCGGGCCGCGCTCGGGGCTTCTTGTTGCGGCCACACAGAGATCGCCCGACCACCGCCGCCGCCGGCTCGCTCCCAGGCCCGCAACGCCGCGAGCTCGCGTGGGAGGAGTGGGAGGGGAGGCCGGCCAATGGCGGCTCGCTCCTCCCCCACGCCTCCCGGGGGCGGGGTCTCCCGTACCGACCAGGCCCGGAGATCTGCCCGTGTCTCCATTGGCTCGGCTGCACAGCCCAGGCATGCAGCACTAGTCTTTGTAGGTGCACTCACACAAATATGCACTTACATACATATAAAAAGACCTTAGTAGTTGCTACAGTTATTGCTTCATCTTTCCAAAATCGCTTTTGCGTTCTGAAGATCGTTCACAAGGATCCTTCTCTATTTTCCTTCATTTATTACTATCTTACACTTTTCTGAACATGTTTTCCTCTCCACGATATGTTGATCTTCTAATGATACTCTGTTACTTCGAGATCTTTGTTCCTCATGCCAAAAGCATTGGTCTGTTTTTGTTCATTTTGATTCTTAAGTGATTGCTGCCAAAGAATATCTACCTGTCTTGTTTTGTATTTGGTCTCTTCATTCATTACTTGCAACCTATTTTAATCTTATTTACAGTTAGCCTGCTTCTGCGAATTACGATTAAAATTCAAATATTGGAACATTGTGGTTATCAACAGTGGTGGATCTACGAATTTTTCCAGCCCTTGGAAAAACTTGAGATTGCCGCCCCTTCAAATATGAATTTGCCGCCCGGGACAGAATGGAGCTGTTCCTAGGTTTCGTTGCCCCCCTGATGGTTGCCGATCGGGACAGTAGAGCTAATAAAACGGTAGTCGTCACAAGAATATTTCATTTACCGCCTGTTCAAGCATGATTTTGCGGCCCCCCTGAAGTTGCCGCTCGGGGCAAGCACAACGGTTTGACCCTCCTAAATCCGGCACTAGTTATTAAACAATCGTTGCTGCTCAGCATTTTTTATTAATTTTTTAATTGCAATGGAGTTAACAATCCGGTGGCAATTCCCCTAGTCATCCATTTACCACTTTTTTATACACATTTTTTTTTAAATTTCTTTTATAATTGGAAAGTTAAATTCCTCCCCCATTTACTTTTATGATTTACAAATTTTAATTCTAAATTCCTTAAGCGTTTTTGGAAAATTATTCATCACTACACTTAGTAATTTGTTCTTATTCCTAACGCCCTTACCAAAAAAGAAAATTTTCCCACTCCCTCATGAATGAAATCGAGTGCAAGCTTATGGTCATGGTCGCCTTTCCCCTTCCATGCACTATTCCTAATTCTTTGACCAATATTCCTCCAAGCTCCACCACCAACATTTGTCTATTCGTTAATAAAATTATAAGTTTGATTTTGTGAGCAACAATTTCCTTTGTGTTTATAATCTTCACTAAATTTTCGAGGCTTGGAAACCAGTATTCCTTGCGATATTGTAATGTGAATTACGTGTCAGTGAAGTCATTTAGTCTCGTGCAACTGGAGAAACAGGCAAAAAACGATGAAGCTTCTGATCAAAACCTGTTCTGGCGAATTATGAAAAATCCTAATATATTTTCTTAAATTAATTTATCTGCCTCTCGTTTCTAGATGAAAATTAATTAAATCAGCAAATAGAAGCCCTTGGACGTTCGTGGTTCTTAAAGCAATAACTCCACTAAGGTTTGATCTGAAGTATTTTCGTTTATCATCAAGTTACAATTAAATTACTGGCTGCAAGCAGTAGGATTTATTTATTTATTTTACAATTTCATTCCTTCCAGCTGAAGGCTGGGAGGAGTAAATTACGGGGAGGGAATGGGGATGGAAGTCGGCCGTGGCCTTGTAGGGAACCATCCCATCATTCACCTTGAGTGACTGGGGAAAACCACGGAAAACCTCAGTCAGGATGGCCGAACGGGATTTGACCCCCGTCCTCGGGAATGTCAGGTAGTATCGCGAATTTGCACTACTCCAGACTCCGCGCAAGCAGCATTACATCATCAAAAACAAATGCTACACTTTAGCAACAAAAATAAAATGCTATGCTTCTTTTGAGTGTTGCCACATAAAAGAAGCAGTTCAGCCCTCATCTTGTAGAACAATTTTATGCTTCCTCCATTAAGGTATTGCATTTATTCTAAACTTTACGTGGAGATGAGTGGAGATAAGATATGTAACAATGCTCTAATAAACAGTTAATGACTTCTTGTTTCTGAAAGTTGCTCTCATCATATCCTAAGGAAGCTAGCTCTGGGTGACTGCTTCACCAATAGTTTTATGTTTCCATTATCATTTTATCTATATTGAAGAACATCTCGTTTGTCAGTAAACGGTTACTTTCTGTATCGACTAGCAAAATGGATGTCTACTAAATTAAAGCCTTAATGAAGTATTGGTTATAGAGTTACCATATATTGACTGGATTGTAATGAAGCTGTTCCATGAGTTCATACCTAACTAGCCACATTTTAGGATTGTAACTGTAAACATTATTTGAAACCAATCACTATATGGGAAGCATTTTTAAATAGAAATGGAACAACCTAGAGCGAATCCTCGGTGGGGAAGGCAAGCACTAAGTCTTGTATAATTCTGATCAGCAGCACTTGTATCCGAATATCAACAACCGATTTTCATAGACGGAGAGAGAGTGTCAAAATTACTGCTCGCAAATTGTTTCTGTTGTTGGGATTCCATATAAGCTTTTCTACACTAATGACTATTTGAACCTGCGCGGCTTCCTTCCGAATGCGAGGCCAGAGCGTTACTGCTCACACCCCACGCTCCCTTTACCTTTTTAGACCACTACTGTTACCAGCTCGGTCTATTACCTCGGTTCTTGAATTTTTATTTATTTTGTTCTTATTTTGTTATGAAATGATAATTTTTTCTTATACGAGTAGGTGTTCTTAATACAAAGGGCATTGCAATCTAATGACTGGGATGTATTCTGCCTGTGGTGAATGTGACTGGCCGTGTGACAAGGAGGCATGACATTGGAGGGGCGTGGAGCTGAGTCCGCTACACAACCTAAAGTTATTTTAGTTCCGTATCGAAGGAAAAGTGGCGATGATCGATTCTGAATCTGTTTCATGTTCTTTCATGAGTGGTTCGAAGTCTCACACGTATACATTCGACTGATACTATCCTCAATTTACAATTCTTGCATATCACAGTGTTTCCTAAAAGAGAGAGAAGGTCTTCTACCTTGCGGTATTTTCAGAGTTATTTTTAGCTGATTAGTCTTCGCAATGTCACTCATTTATAAGTCGTATTATTCGTTATTCCAGAGCCTGCCCGATCAGAACTGTAAAATTCTTTCATGATGACAGTGAGAATCGTGCCTCGCCCAATGCACGTGTGCAGCGATATGCAAAAGGTTACAACCGATAGCTTTTTAAAAGAGCACTGATAAAAATAGATACGTAATCGAACGTCCATAACAAGCCGTCTGTAAACCCTTTAAAAAATACCGCGCAATAATCGTGACTGGCACGCCTATCAAATTTCTGAAATGCTGTCGCTGATAGACATAACGTAAAAGTTACAATGTCCATAATTTTGACATTTGAGAGTCTGCCGGTAGTTGAAGTCAAAACGAGATAGTGTAAGTGTGATGGGTATATGAATAACAATCTGTGGACGAAAATTCACAATGTCACTCTCTGCAGAATATTTCTCTTTGCACACGAGACAATCTCGACCTCTTGATATAAAAATCAGAAATCTTTTGAATAAATCATTCATTTGTGTGGCCTCTTTGTGTGTGATACGAACCGATGGTTCTTGATTATGTTTGATGGGTCGCTGAAGGATCATTAGTTGACAGGGATGGTATCAGGTAGTCATACCGACGTTGTGACGTCATAGACTCTTCAGAGGAGGTGCAGGGTTTGCGTCTGAGGTCCATTAATCTTCATCAGCAACCATGTGACTTGTAGGTTTAGACTTGGTGCAGACAAAGCGTTGATTTGCTACTAAATCGATGGGCATTGTATAAATCGATAGAGAAATCGATATGGAACCTAAGGGAGGGTAGTTTCAACGCATTAAAGTAAAGCCGGTTCTACGACCTAGACAAAAGTCACAGATTTTTCGAATAAGATTAGAGGAATGGTGAAATTATTGATAGAATTTATTTGAAGTTATTGAAATGTGGTTTCATTTAGCAAAGTACATTTTATGTGGTTATTTAAGGTGGGTAATAGAACTAGCATCTACATACAGGTTTTCATGTTTACTTTGCAGTAGTAACATTGAAGAAATATTTTGCACTCGATTTTGGAATGGATGCTCAATTTTAGAAACCCACATTTTATAGGATATCTTCGTATACATATCGCACCTACTGCAATAATGATTTGACTTTCGTGTTATTCAGTAGACAATTGCTCCTTGATGGGAAGATGGCATTTCAACAGTTTCATATTCCTACTTTATTAGAGTTTTTTCTACAACTGCTCTTCAATTGGTTATCTGAATCTTGATTTAAAAAAAGATACACAAAAACTGCGAGCAATCAAAAAATGTGAGGTATTTCATTGCAATATTATAAAGGAAACTAAACGTTACCTACTTTTGTTAGATTATGGCCAAAGTTGTATATTCGTGGAAACCGAATAGTAAATGAATTTCAAGAAACCACGCAATTTCCTCATTATATCGTTTACCGTTTTCGGTTTGAAAACAGACACTGAATTTTTTCATCATACACGTGATTGTAAAATGATATTTCGATGATAAAGGCGAATCTGAATTCTTTAAGTCACCATGGATTAGTGACACATAAGTCGATAAATTATTGAAGTCAGAGAATTATAAGGTAGTTCAGATGACTTCATTGTATGCCTGATATTTGATTTTTGTTCGATATGCTGGTTACTGATGTTACCTGAAGTGAAATTAATCAGTTTACATAGATAAAAGAAACACTTTTGTTCTCTAACACAAACATATATGAGTACTAATATATATACTTAAAAAAACATTACCACAAATACTTCTTTTCAGTTTTTTGCACAGTTCCTGTACTACATCCAATTTGAAAGACGTAAAATGAGAGCAAAGGCCAAGCTGGAGTGTACTGCCACTGGAAAATCGGGTCAAGGTTGTATTGGAGGCTCTTTTTTTCTCAATACCACTGACAATGGTAGCGGCGTAGCGTAGACACATGACTGCGTATTGCAGTGTACAGACAGGTGTTTTTCGGTCGAGTTGTCCCGCGGTCGTCCCTGCACTTGTGCGTTATACATCAGCCAGCGACTCGCAACTGAACACACCACCAAACAGGCGTCATCTTGGAAATTCCACCGTAATTGGCCGGCAGACGAGCGACAGCGCGGGCCGTGTACAATTCATGGACGCCGATATGGAACACGGGTAATTGGCCCGGCGTGTGCCGTCAACCGCATTCGATCGAGCGTCGCGTTCCGTGCAACGCACGAGCAGGTTGGCTACGGTGTGCTGAGTACACGAGATAGCAGCTCCTGGCAGTGCGGAGACTAGCATGGTGGCCTCGCATTGCAAGGGTCACTGGTTCGAGTCAGGACTGAATTTAATTAAATGTCGTGTTCGTCTTTTGCTGTCGTCACTACCGTCCCACAGTTAACATCAGCATGGCCGGCCTCGGTAGCGTAGGGTCTAGAGTGCGCTAGCTAGCTCCGCGTGCCGAAGGTCGCCGGTTCGAGTCCGGCCGCGGGCATGGGTGTTTAAGTGTTGTGTCTGTGAATGTCATGTTCGTGCTGTGATATGTCTAATTAGCTGGTAAAAATTCATACTGGAGAAACTGAAAGCACTGAGTGACGTTTAATTACTATCGATTGGCTGCCTGGCCTAAGATGTCGAAAGCCATTAAAAAAAAAAAAAAAAATTAGCATGATACAAATGTTAGAACAATATACAGGGTTAGCCTAAATCAGATATGGGCAACCTTTGCTTAACTGAGGGCGTAAATTTCGGGACTTAATCAGGTTGCTGGCCGTAGGTAAGAAATAAGTAGGTAGTAGTGAAGAAAAGGCGATAAAAATTCACACTTTTTTTATTTATTAGAATTACAATAGCATAGTCAAACATACAAAAAGCAAATTAACAAAAACAGATAGAAAAATCAAATGAAAATTAATGAGATACTTGAGTTTGAAGCTGAGAAACAAGATGATCGAAACTGGGGGTCAATATCACTAGTAGATAGGCGCAAAGTGTTTTCTAAATTAACATCTGTAAGCCGAGTACGGAGATTATTTTTATTAATTTTCATGATTGAAAAAAGCTGCTCACATTTATACGTGCTTCCAAATGTGCAAATTATTTTTCGTGCGAAAACTCTCAGCTGTGGATATTTTTCTTCGGTAAGATATGTTCTGCAATATTTGCTTTATACTGTATATTCCGTTTAAATATTACCCGCAATAAGCAACTATAATACTCTCGATCGTACGCGAATATGCGATGCGAGCGTTCAGAGTTGACTGTTATGAATAACAGTCGGGCGGCTTCCTGAATGTTTATCTGTTTGTCTCTTTCTAACGACTATTTCTGACTCGATCTGTGGCGTTCCGCTGCGTACGCTTACTAATATTATTTATCGATTTTAGTATTTATGATTTGAATAAATACAGATTTTTTTGCGCGTTATTTGATAAATCTTAATCTCTCGCGGCCCGGATTGAAGCTGGTGGAGGGCCGGATCCGGCCCGGGGGCCGGAGGTTGCCCATATATGGCCTAAATGATTCATCAGGTTTCAAAACACATTGATTTGAAAAGTATACGACGCACAAAGACGAGTGATACATGAAAAGATAAACCAAGTTTAAAAGCCCGCTTGGTTTCTGCTGTTCACGCTAGAGGGTAGCAGTCGACAAGATGGTGGAAAACCAGGAGAAGAGTTTTTGTGTGTTAGAATCTGAGAAGTGTTCTTCGGTTATGAATGTGGAGGTTGTACTCGTACGAAATACGGAAAAGCTGAACCCAGTCACCAGAGCATTTTACGTTGGTTTGCCAGTTTCTTGACACTAGTTGTCTGTATAAACGGTCCAGCACGGGAAAGACCCCAAATGATTATTGCAGCCGTTTTGATTTGTGTACCAGAATGATGGAACCTATGGAAAATCATGAGGATTGGGGGAGGGGGGGACTTTGTATTCAGCGACGGAGGCGACTTTTCATACGTCTGAAAAGGCGAATCGTCAAAATGTGAGAGTATAGTGTACTGAATTGCCACATACCTTTGTGGAGCTGGAAAGGGATTCACCAAAAGTGAATGTCTTCTGTACCATGTCAAAGAGAAAGCTGTATGAGCCTTTTTTTTCATCGAGTAGATGGTGACAGTATCTGTGTACCTGGGTATGTGGCAGGTGTTGATATTTCCATAACTGAATACTGACTCCTCCACTTCTATCCTGCAACAGGATGGGACTCCACCTCACTGGAGTACAAATGTCTGCGATTTTCTTAACAGAGAACTGCCACATCACTGGATAGTGCGAGTGATGTTACTCTGTTGTCATGGTCCCCAGGTTGCCAGATCTGTCCCCGTGTGATTTCTTTTTGTGGGGTTATCTGAACGACAAAGATTATGTACCCCCAATGCCATCAACACTGCAAGAATTACAGGAACGGATCATTGCTGCTGTGACGGACATAGACAGAAACATGCTAACAGAGCTGGATTACCATTTGTATGTGTGCCGGGTGACTAAGGTTGCACACATCGAACATTTATAGTATGTACCAGAAACATGGTGCATCTCTCGTCTTTGTAGGTTGTATACTTTTCGATACACAATATTCTGAAACCAGATTAATCATTTTGGCTAACCCTTTATATAAGTGGTCGCAGAGACCGAAGGCCAGTTTTTTTAACCGACAGGTAACTTTTTGGAATGAAAAACCGCTGTCGAAAAAAATACCAAAAAATCACGTCTTTACATATAATGTTGGAAAAGGAGACACTTATTTTCATGATATATAAACCGAAGTAAAGTAGTGACAGTTGATATTACGCCCAGAGTAAATGTCACTCCTTATGTAACGAGACTCATATACCGAGCATGATGGGATAGCGGTAACATTCAGGCATTACATTCCGGAGGACATGGGTTCAAATCCGCCAACCAGATTTCGGTTTTCCGTGGTTTCCCAGAATCATTCAAGTTAAATACCGGGATTATTCCTTCAGTAAAAGCCCTTGATTGAATTCCTTCACGTTCCTTGCCCCCAATTACCTATTGCCTCTACTGAAGCGACGTTGACAAAGCATAAAGCCACAAGAAAAATAAATTACTACCACATAATTAAAATGTGTTGTTCATTTTCGAGATTCTTAAACTCAGGTTTCTCAGGATGTATTAATCATGCTGTGGGCGAAACAATTATCAGACAGGTTGAAAACCAAATTTCAACAAATAAAATCAGACAGCTGTTTTTAGATTTCTATGACAACACTCTAGTAACATTAAATCGATTTGTTTGAATCCTTAATTCATTATTGGTTAATTTTAACCGCAATTCGGCATACTTCTGTCCTTATTTCCATTCATTACGTTTCATTCTTTGACATAATTTCACATGTACTTAAAAATTTTGTAACTGTTTTTTTTTCAGTATATGCAATATATTTGATGAGTCTGATAAAAATCAGCCACATAAAACTTACGTTTATGCTGTTATGTATATTGCTATCATAACATAAGTTACTCGTAAAAGCAATGCAATAATAGGAATATAACTAAGAATGAGTCTTTTGTTATTAGAATCGTATTTATTAGTTTCTCAATCCTTACCTGATAAGTCTCCTCCCAACTGAAATATTTACAACAGCCTTTACATTCAATTAAAGAAGATAATTACACGTTGCCTTGATAGCCTTTTTTTCTGTCAAAATCCAAAATTTTCAGATTATTTAACAGAAGAAAATTAAAGTAAAAAAGCTGAATATTGCCCGTTATTTCCTAAAAAATATTATGCTTGAAACGATTATTTATTAATACAAAGAATCGAAAGTAGATGGAAATTTCGTTCAGTCATCAATCGGTTGCATGTAATGCCGAAATACAGTCCGTGATTTGATACTTGTAAGTTTAATAGTGTAAAATGTAAAAAAACATATTTAGTTTAGCGATGCACGAAAGTAACTTAATATAGTACTCTGTAGTACTGTATTTAATTTGTAACTGTATGTTTTTAGGTTAAGCAACTATTTTATGATCAGTATCGAGCGGACCTCAGTTTCTTTCTTAACATTGGGTAGTTGAATATGGTCACCTTATAGCTGCTGGGACATGTAAGCCTGGCATAACTGTAGTTTTTGGTACAGGGTGAGCCAATATGTTGTTTCGGAAAAGCGCAATATCAACGCAGCGAAATTGTTTGGGGTGTAATATTGGTAAGCAGTGTAATTAGGTCGTACTTCAATGACGGTAATTTCAATTAAAACATACCCCAGGAATCACAATAAATACGGAAAACGTCGATCTTCAGTTACAGCATGATGGAGATTTTTTGCCACTAAGCTATAGATGTTGAACGTACGTTGACGGTTTTATCAAAGGAAAAGTGATTGGATGAAATACAGCAATTGAATTCCCACCTCGATCCCCAATGGTCTCCTTTCTTTCGTGTGAGGCTAACGACGAAGTGTATGGATGGAAACCACAAACTGTTGTACAGCTCTTACTGTTTACATTGGGGACGCCTTCAAGAATCTGGATAACGACAGTCAGCAATGTGTATGTGTGTGTGTTTCTGTGTTGTGCTGCAGAGACTCCGACGAAACACCGTGAACATAAAAAGAAGTGAAATCATTTTTTTAATTACAATTTACAAAATGTGTTAATTGGGAAGTGGTAAATTAAATATAGTTTACACCGATCAACCAAAACATTATGAACACCTACTTATTAGTGTGTTGGTCTAGCATCGGAGAGCGATTTGGCGTGGCAGGTATTCGAAAAGTACTTGTTGGGTTTCCGGAGTTATCTGGCACCAGATGTCTACGCACTTGTCACGCAATGCCCTTAAATTACGGTCCGGTTGTTTGTGGGTGCTGAACCCGGGAACGAGCATTTAGGAAACGGCGAGGCTGGTCGGCTGTTCACATGCTACTGTAGTGGTTGAATGACGGTGAAACCACGGCTGGGCGACAAGGTGGTGGACGACCACGTCTCTTCACACAACGTGGAGATCGGAGGCTTGCCCGCTCTGTTGAGCGGGAAAGACGGCGGTCTGTGGCAGATCTGACAACAGAGTGTGCTCCGAAACACTTGTGGCTTACCCAGCACTGTACTCTACTGTCAGATCTGCCACAGATCGCAGCCTATCCTACTTTACAGAGCGGGCTAGACTCCGACCTCCGCGTTCTGTAATGAGGCGTGGACGTCCCCTCACTTTGTCGCCCAAATCGTGATTTCACCATCCCTCAACCACTCTGCATAGATGCTCACTACAGTAGCACGCGAACAGCCGACCAGCCTCGCCGTTTCCTAGATGCTCGTTCCCAGGTGCCACGCCCTACAAACCGACGGCCCGTAATTTAACGGGAATTGCGTGACCTGTGCGTAGACATCTCGTGCCAGACAACTCCGGAAGCCTAACAAGGACTTTTCGAATCCATGCCACGCCGAATCGTTAGCTGTATTGCGGTCCAAAGATGGGCCAACACACTTTAAAAGCAGGTGGTCATAATGTTTTGGCTGATCAGTGTATTACATTTTGACATTGTGTAAAGTATAAAGTATTTCCTGTATAGTAAAAAGACTCGTTAGTGACACGAAACTGAGAAAGCAGTGAGTCTGGTAGAGCGCCAGACGCGCAGCTGTGCTCCGCGTGAGTCAGTGAGTCGTTTGAGTACCTGCGGCAGACGCCCCGCCGGCGCCGTTTAATTTGATCTGTGTTATTAATGTGCGCTGCAGGTAGGCGCCGTGCTTTGTACTCGCTATGATGTTATCTGAGCCGCTTATTGCGTCGCGTGGCTCGGATCACAGGACGGCGACAGCGGATCGTCGTCTCCAACCCACAATACTCGAGTCGCAAATCAAGAATCTGGTTCTCTCGAAATGAAAAGCCATGTCTGTTTCAATTTAAAGTTAAGGATACACGATAAAACAGTGAGGCATATATGTATGAGAATGCTTTTAAAATTTAACATTTACCTATCGTACCAACAAAAGAATTTTCTTCTTGTATTTCACTAAACGCATTATAGCCATTCCAGTGCCGTTAGGGAATGACGGTGTTCTGTGTCCACGATTTACATTTTGGGCCCCTAACAAACTGGGCAACGCCAGCTTTTTATGATTTTTTGAATGATCTATGATTTTAACGCTGTCTGCTTTATTTATATATGAAAGATTGCAATACCATTTGACACTTGTTTCGTACAAATATTGGTAAAATACTTATTTTACCAACAAAATAGTTTTTAGATCACAAAATCATTAATAGGTGCTGTGTTTGTGTGTGTGTGTGTGTGTGTGTGTGTAAGCGACGTGCATGAAGTTAGGTTGTTTATAGTATCAACGAATTTAAATGAATCTGAATAGTACTGCCGTATTTGGTTTTAGAACGGTTTATTTCTGTATTTATTTTGAATCTTCTGCTTTATGTTATTGTGGTTTTTTTTATTAACTATTATTTATTATTTGATCATAGTGAGTAGAAGAAACTGAAGCTCCACAAGCAATTCCTTTCTATTCTACGATAAAATGTAAGACTGTTGCTTTCAGAGTGGTAAAATTGGATTATCTCCGGAGGACTTTCTTGATTAATGGTTACAGTCAAGGGCAGATCAATCGTGCGTTTACAAAGAAGGAAGATTGACAGAAAGATCGCATTGATACCAAGAGCGTTGCCTTTCTTTCGTTTGTGGATGGGCTTAGTTCTGAGATAGGTAGACTGTTGTCTGAACACGGAGTCAAGACAATTTTCAGGTCACTCACAAAATTAAGAACATGGTTAGCAGCATTAAGGATGACCTAGACCTAGTGTTTATTACATACCTTGTGAATGTGGCCGTGCTTATATCAGACAAACGCAGTAGTGTATTGTGTATCGAGCATACAAGGAATGTCGCCTGGGGCAAGATGAGAAATCAGCTGTGGCCGAACACAGTGTCCAAGAGGGACATACATTTAATTTTGAAGACACTAGGATTTTAGCCCAGGTCAGAGATTTTTGCGACGGTGATATGACAGAAGCTGTTGAAATCAGAACAACTGATTCTTTAGTCAACAGGGACACTGGACACCAGCTTAGTGTGGCCTGGACCCCGGCTATCAAAATGTTGAAACAGCTTCGCCTCGGTAAGGAGCAGAAGGATGGATGACGTAATTGCGCTGGGTCGGCTTTTGTCTTTCGCCTTTTCGGTGGTAAAGCGGGTTGAAAATGAGGGCAGAGATAATCGCCTTTGATACGTCCAAGAGTTGTGACATTTACACACGGCTGGAAGCCCTAGAAGAGTTTACTAACAAATTCTTACATGGGTTTTGAATTACCCTTTTCCCAAAATTTTGTATATCCTGCCCCATCTAACTTTATGAGTTTTTTAGAATAAAAACGCTATAAGAATAGTGTTGTTTTACTTGAAATATTCCTTCTATATTTAACAACACGGTAATTTCTCTTGTAACCCAGTTTTACATAACCCAAAATTATCTTCAACTGACATCTCTTCCACTTTCGTTTCTGTTCTTTTGTATAATATTGTAAGTAATTTGGAAGCATATGTTATCAGACTTATTTAGTTTTAATTACCATTCTTACCAAATTTTGTTTTTTTTTAATGTCAAGATGATACGTTTATTTAATCTGTCGGAATCTCTTCTCTCTTGTATTATTTCTGTACCATTCTAAATAATTCTTTGATTCCTTATCCTCCTTCTAGTGGTCATTTTGAGATAGGATTAAAATCAATGTCTATTGGTCAACGATTGTCGAAACCCGAACATTAGTAGCTAAATGTAGTGTCCCACTACGTGGGATTAATAAGATGAGGTTTGTTATTAATATGCCTGACACTTCCTACAAAGAAATGAGATAATATGAACGACAATTGGGATAAATAAATAACTGGGTTCAAATGAATTGCATCACAAGTAACCAGGATAAAGTTAAAATTGAAAAATTTATTTTAAAAATTTAAATAGAACGTAATTAAATGATACAAACCTTTTATTACCACAAATTTTCATGAACTGGAAACAAATACAAAATGTTTGAATGAGTAAGAGAGCACGAAGTCATTCAGGACGGGTATTTATCTATTCTTGTGGACGATTCTATCAGTGGATGTTCTGTGTAACTTATCACTGAGGAGGTTCACCGCAGGTGAATAACTGGTTCCATTCTTTGCGGCTGAATGCAGACACTTCACTACAAGCAGTAAGCTCACTTTCGTGAAGTGGTAGACCATCATCGTCTCAGTACCAATGACCAGCAGACTGCTGTGTCGACCCAGCTTGTCTTCGCGGTGTCCTGGCGAACCCCTCCTTTCCTTTCCCAACTTGTCGCTAAGAATCGTTGGTGCTTCCAAGTTTCGCTCAGTCAGGTAAGAATTATACATAAACATTGCTACCAGTTATTACAAACTTTCCCCACCAACTCACACAGTGACCGAGAACTGAAAAGCTCCTTTACATGCCTCGTTTTCGGTTTGTTAGAAATTCACATGGAGTAGCAAATAATTTATAGAGTCCACATTCCAGAAAGACATGGGCTTATCCGACGGATTCGTGCAGAAACAAACTTTCTTCGCCATACTTGAGCCCTGCCTCGACTGTTAAGCACGCATGTAGTTTAACTTAGGAACCTTCGAAGACACAATACCAGATCCTAGCAGTTGCGCAAGAATCTCGTCATTTCTTACTGTTTCTATTTTTCGCATAATTCTACTTCCTAGATCATTCTTTCTCCTATGACGAAATATTCTCTACTTTTGGTTTTTGTACAACTAGATTCCAATCGTCCATGATTTTTAGATTCTCCTTTCCCTCACCTACTGAATTAATTAATTTCAGTAAATATTTTCTCCATTTCGTCAGCGTCGTTGAGAAAAGTTTGTATATATACTTGCACTTAATCTAATGAAAATAATTCAACTACTCAATGGTTCACAATAACTTTTATTTTCCTTAGTGTCGTATTCATTACTACCTGTTGCTCTTTACTTACAGGCTACGCATTTTCAAGAATGTCGTAAATGCATTGAGGAATTAATTGGGGTTGCGACTCGCAGAAATGAATTATATTACTGATGATGGTTTGAAGTCAAAATTAAAAAAGCCACATCTGTCGCCGAATGTAAACATCGCCAAAAAGTGCTAGTAAATCAGCATTTCTCCTATGCCTCAGCTGGCATGTACATATATTTTTTTAGTATAACTCTAATTAAATAATAATGATTTCGTGTGTTTTTAGTGATTCACTGACACAGCTTCTTGCCGGCTGCTCAGTCCTCCTCTGTGGTAGCCTTCTAAACTAAACTAGTACTCCTGTCAGATAACGGGGACACACAGTTTAACGTGGCATCCGAATAATGGGTCGTGTCAGACGTGAATATCAGTTTCAATACCGAGCAAACTCTTTTCAATTCCTAACAATACGATTTTGGTGGTATGTATGTGAGTAAACTTTTCGTCCCCTAGAAGTAACTAACCTTTACATGGATACTAATTTCTCAGCTTTCCAATGTCACGTCAGAATGAAAACATACTTACTTCAATCCTGACGCCGTTGGCTGAACACTATCCGAAACCCTATCAGAGTTAGTGGTTTATGTGTTAATCACGTTCATCGAAACAGATAGACATAAATTTAAAACAACAGTTCATTCCTGTTGCTTATTAACATAGCCAAAAAATAATTTATTCAGAAATATATAACTTCTAAAGACTTTATCCATGTTACAGTTGTAAGATTTCTTTTCCACATATGTACAAAAACAAATTGTACTAGCGTGGTTTTTGAATCTTACAACTTAACATTGAATAGAATTACTCACTTAAATTTTTATTCAAATTCACTTTAACCTTTTAATCATTTAATTGTTTATTTCTCTCTTCTTTATTATATTTAATATTTCTTATCGCACAACTACAGCACAACTACATTAAAACATATTTATTCCACCATACCCAGCTGTTGCTTTACTACACACTCTACAAAACCAGAGAGTCCGCTCTTCGATATTGCAACTTACAATTACAATCTATGGTCCAACGATATACTATTACCACTAATATTTCATAAACATCAATGATGAGTATAAGGCGTTTCCTTATACAGTCTTATTATATTTGTGATAATCCTAGACAAATAAACCCGTCGATGACTTGTGTACTGATTAATCTATATTACTCAAACCAGAAATCCTGCTTGTATTTACATTTAAACTCACCAATGAACACCTAACTGAAGTCGTCCCATTTCCCTGTGGAGGGTCTCCAGTCTGTCAGCCTTATTCAGATTTCTCACCTTCCACACTGAGGTTCATTCAGTTCTTGAGACCCGACTGGAACACTGTATAAACTCCGCAATGTTTTACTCAGGAAGGAATACTCGTTTCTTAAATAATTTGGAAGCTTTCTCGGACGCAGGATATCTTCCTGATCATTAATGCAGTGTCCCCCCTTTTTCCCTATATCCCTTTGAGGACTTATCCACGTTCAGGAAAAGGGGGTTCCTTAGACAGATGCCCTATCTTTCGCCTTCCTCCATGAGGTCGTTGGTAGCCAGTAGGTGTCGTTAATAAAACGAGGTGCACCAGGTTAACAGCTGCTTGGAAGACGCTAATAAAATTTCCCCCAAATCCTTACCTTCCATTAATAACCATAATTCTCTAGAATTTCGTTGTTGTTTAACCTCACAATATAAAATTCATCTAACATACATTAACTGTTAGTGTTAACTACAGTATTGCGAACATAATTAACAAAGTGCTGTTCGAGATGGCAACATGAAAAGTTTTCGGCTTTATTTGCAGTGCGGTTCATCATTCGTATAAAGGATGAGATTTTTAATGATGATCTCTGTCTACAAACATAAGTTTCTAGTAATAACTTCTAACTTTCATTATACAAGTGTAAAGAATAATCTGCTACATGAAGAAAAGCCAGAAAATCTTTCAAATTATAGTGATGGTAACTAATTGTTGTTGCCATGGACTTCTACCAAACATCCATAATTTTTTTTAAGAACCATTCTTTCGAATTGGTTATAGAAGTTTTCGCATTTCGTAATGTAGGTTACATTCTTTGTGGAAGATACTGAATTGGTAAAAACTTTAATTTTCAGGCAAATTATTTGTATCCCTAACTTATGTATTTCATTACCCTGCATTTGGGCATTGAGAATAAACTGTTGTGGATTGTAGGCTCCAGTAACAGTAGTTGATGTACTTGTGAGATACATGACCTCACAGAATGTGCAAATAAATGTTAATATCGTTTTTCAAGTTTTATATGGAAGAAACTAATTATGTTATGTCAAGCATCAAGAACAAAAATCTTCAAGTCAGGTAAAACGGTGAGTCTATGACGCTGATCGAAACAGAAGACGCACTTCAGGATAATCTATATATCTATAAATGAGAAAATGAGAAAGTTCGGATGTGTGTTTGGATGTACGTCTGCAATCAATCACGCCTTAATAACTCAACTTATTAAAATGAAATTTGGCACGAAGTCAGTTAATTGCGTGCGAAGTGACATAGGATAGATTTTATCCCGCAAAAACGCATAGTTCTTTTAGAAATTGCCGTTAATATCAATTTGGAAGCAACAAAGAGTTTCCTACTTCGTAGATAGCCGCGCCACGTTTACTCTTTGCTTTTTACGTAAATCGCAAACACTACTTTTCAGAAATAAAAGCAAAAACCTTCTTACATTTGCAAGTTTGTGTTTAGTTTAAAAGCCATAAAACTGACGCACTTGACAAATAATAGTAGAGAATTGTGGACTTTCCGCTGTACACTGTAAGTTAAAAGAATTTTAGTATAAATTTTTTAATTACGTTACCTCAATAACTGTCAAGAAGCTGACGACATAGTTCAAGCGGCTGAATGTAGTTTTAGACGTATTCAGTATTTAATTTACTGCGTTAATAATAAGTCAAGCTTATTTCGCTATTCATGACGTCACTAACATACAATATAGTGAATGTATTAATGTGCGAGTGATAGAAGCTTTGATTTTCTAGCGGTAATTTTAAAACGCAGCCTGCGCCAGAATGAGAACTGAAACATTATTAGTTATTTAAGCTTCTTTCATGAGCGCCATTTTAGTGACATCATGTATCGCTTTGTACCGATATTGTATCAAAAGATCTATAGTAAGCTTGGACGATTTGCCCGAAGTAAATTTTTGAAATTTATCATTGTTTTATTCAGATAATGGAGTGGCGGACAAGCGGAGTGGTAATTCGCCGGTAGTCATTCAATTCTGTTTGCAGAATGAGAAACCAAATATCAAGAAACAATCTATTACTACTTTAATATTGAAATTTATATTTTAGCTCAGAATTAATGGATCGAAACGAATGAACTATAGTAAACTGGTCTACAGGCAATTCAGTTGTTTCCAGAGATAGAGAAACCATTACCGCAATACCACTGATTATTATGGATAAAAGAATCAGTTACTACTATACTTACTACTATAATATGTAAATTTCTGTTGATGGAACCAATATATCCTCAAAAAAAAATCAATATTCAAAGAGCAAATTAAGTTCTCCTTTTTTAAAGATTATTTGTCAGTACTCAATGCAAATCAAAATATTCCTTTTTAGTACCGCAATTTTACTAATGGAAATTCAAATCTTCCAAAGAAATGTAAGAAAACTAGGGCTATGAAAATAGCTAAAACCTAGGAGACAAATCCTCAATATTGTATATACGGATATATTAAACTGAAAATACTCCTTACAAACAGAATATTTTTACTGTTTTAAAAATTCAGTGAAGTAGTTGTGGAACATAAATAGATTTTTGTTATTTTATTGCAACATTTATTACTACTATTACTAATAAAAGTAGCTCTAAAATAAATGGCATGGTCGTATTGACCTGGTGACAAGACTTCTTTACGTCTCCGGAATCAGTCCATTTCGTAGCCTCTTAACGTAACGCAGTAATCCTACCGTACATAGAGGACCCACAGTTCAACACGGAAACAGAACCAAGTGAGAATTCTGGCGTAATTCACATCACACAACAATCTATGCCAGAGGTGAAGGTGGAGCTAAGGACCTTTGAAAATCCTCGCCGAGACTGGGATTCAAGCTGGGGACGTATCCATCTCCAGTTGGTCGTCCTATGCACTGAGCACCCAAACCTCTCAAGAAAATCTTATATTACAACACTTTTCAACGCGGACTAAGTCGCGGGTAACTGCTAGTGAAGGAATAAGCTGAAGCAGATTTGATGAGGTGGAAAAAGCTCTCTTTTATACTAATAGCATAAGTCTGAAAACGAAAAAAAAAAAAAAAAAAATACTGTAAAGTAATGTGTTGTTGGTTTTATGGATTTAAAATTATACAAAATATAAGTATCGGTAATTTGAATAGAAGTGAGGAACTAGTTTGAATTTCAGTTATCTATACTTAATAAGAAGTACTTGGAATTTTAAGATAGTATTTTCTGGTAAATGACTGAAAGAGGATTAAGTGCACTATTTTCAGGTGTTTGGTAATAACAGGTCGAAGGAAATAAATATTTGTATGATACCTACCGCAGCCTTAATTGCGGTATCGTGACAAATGTAAGTTAAGATATTTTAAATACAGTGCCTGATGACTGAGCGGTTAGCATTGTTGAACGACATTAGCGAGCACCTGGGTTTGAATCTCGGTCCAACCGTTATGATTTTGGTTATGCATGGTTCGCGAAAAAAATTAAGCGAGGTGAATAAAGCAAAATTGCTGATTTCCTTCCCGTCGCTTACCCACAACTCTCTGCTTGCTCTAATGACGAGCCGTAAAACGTAATTTGATCGTGATAGATGGAATGCTGCGGTGGTTACCTTCCTACACACCAATTTCTCCGTTTCATGTACCTGCTTTTGCCTTTACCTAATTTCAATTTTAAATTGGTAAATTATTTAAATTAATTTAATTGCGATGGAAAGCCTGTTCCTGTGGCAATTTCCCTACACACCCATTTTTCCCATTTACTTATTACCACCTACTTTTGCCTTCTACTAATATCAACTTTAAATTCTTTTAGAGTTTTCTCTTGGTAATTTTTTCCAATGCCTGACCCCCTTACCTTCTAAAGAGAATCTTCCCACATCTTTATATATTAAATCGAGTGCCAGCTTGTTTTCATGGTCATCTTTTCCCTTCCATGCACTACTCCTAATTCTTACAACAATATCTTTTCACGCCTCATCACCAATATACGCTTTGTACACTCCCATGGCCCTCTTTACCCTCCTCCTGTCTTCTAATGAACCCCATTTCAGCTTCTTAATCATATCAGTTACTGAATGTGTTCTGCAGTAATTTCCAGAGACAAATCTAGCAGCCCTTCTTTGTTTGCACTCCCTCCAACTCCCGTATCTGATACCCAAAACGTGTATCCCTTACTACACTACCATATTCATGCAACGGTTTAGCCAAAATTTTGTAACCGAGTTCCCTTACTTCTCTGGTGCATCTTCTCATCACCCTCTCCAACAAGTGGAGGACTCTGAAACGTTTTCCTACTGCCTTCCAATTTTTCCTGCCCATTTAAGTACGTTACCAAATATTGTTCCAAAATACTTACATTACAAGTATTCGACAAGTAATTCTTTCCCCAGCTTATAATCATATTTAATCACTTTCCTCGGTAATTTATTCCAATTCCTGACTTTCTCTCCTAGAAAAATAAAATATATCCCAGTCCCTTATGCCTGAAATCGAGTGACGCTTGTGCTCATGGTCATTTTTCCTTTCTGTGTATTACGCTTAAATTTTCCACCAATATCTTAACACGCCTTATCACCATTATACGCCTTATAGCCGCCCAGCACTTTCTTCAACCTCCCCCCGTCTTCTGATGATCCCCAATCCAACTCCTTTGTCATACTGATTGTGTTCTGCGGTAATTTCCTGAAACAAATCTAGCTACCCTCCTGCGCATCTTCTCCAACTCCTGTATTTGATATCAAAAATGTGATCTCACCTTACACCACCATATTCAAACACTGGTCAGACCAAACTTTTGTAACAGTTCCCTCCCATCTCTAGTAAATCCTCTAATCACCCTCTCAAATAAATTTAGAACTTTCTACCTCCTGCCCAATGTGACCTGCCAAGTTAAGTTTATTATCAAATATGACACAAAGAGTTCAGATATGCAACTTGTAACGCTGTAAGCTTATCGGTGTTGACGGGGTGTAAAGCCTGAAGCAAGGGGAAAAAAACCTATATGTTTTCATGCAACTGAATTCATATTCTTGCTCACCCCCGCACGATTTTAATAGTTAATACAGGAAAATTATTTGAAAGATTTCGCTTTACATGCCTTCTTCCAAATAACGCAACCGCGGATAAACTGTTTCTTTCCTATTTATTTGCTACATTAATTATTTTTGGGTTCGTTTCAGGTAGCAAATCTTCAGCGGTAATGGAAGTCGCTGAAAGAATTTTATGCATGGATTTTATGACAAAAAATTATGGTCCAGGCATCATTTCAACCTAACCAAAACCTCTAGCAGGAAACAAAATATTTTATTTGGGTTGATATTGAAAGCAGCAACCAGTCACAATTTGTTGTTATTATGTTTATTCAATCATTACCGGTTTCAACCAAGATGCTCATCATCAGATGGTTTGAATTTTAATGTATTTAGATATGCAGATGCAAAATTCGAGCGTGCGTAGTTAGATGTCTGAATATTTTTGAAATTAAACTCTTCTTAATGGCGTAAGGATATGATGTATTTCTGTGGTGGATCATTATTAAAGAAACACACGGCACTAACACTGATTATGAGAGTCTGAATTCCAATTCAGACTCTCATACTAGTGAAGTTATAATCACTATAATAACAATCACTATAATAATAATCACTATAATAAAAATCACTATAATAATAATCACTTAATAATCTGATGATGAGCATCTTGCTCGAAACCGGCAATGGTTGAATAAACATAATAACAACAAATTGTGATTGGTTGCTGCTTTCAATATCAACCCGAATTTGATATCACTGTCGCGGATTTCCATTAATCCATCATGAACAAAAGAAAATATTTTAGGTTGATATGATCCCTGTACCGTATACTGGTATTTTTGCATCGTAGCAGAATATGCCAATTCCATAGCCGCCTCATATTTCAGCATTTATAATTTAATCTGTGGCGAATTTCTTGTAAAATGTGGATGGAGAACGTGAAGAAGACATTATATCGAAGTAATTAATCCAATTTTTTTAACGGTGTACAAAGTCGCGTAACCACCGTGTTTGGATCGTGCTGAATCTCTTAGATTCTGATATCCTGGACTTCAAACTGCAACGCCGTGTGCGAAATTACTAAATGAGCTTCCGCCAGTTTCACTAAGATCTTTTACTAGCAATAGGAATATCTCTGACAAAGACTGGAAGCACCGCGTGGGGCTTTGTATTTTGATGGAACTTCGCGGTTTATCGCAGCGTAATAGAGATACAATCTGTAGCTGTATGTAGTAATAGGAGCTTTCCATTCAAACACACAACCGTCACAATTCACTGTTCACAGTATGATGAAAGTGGAGCAGCAGCTTTACCCGTATGCATCTAGCAGCGGGTCCGCTCGCAGGTGCTCCATTTTTGATGCGACGGCAGATACTGCGCGTCCCCGCTGCCTCTCCTGCAGTCCTGGCAACATATAACAACTGAACATTATTGCATTCCGCTCTCGCGACTCGCTTGGCAACGGGCGGGAGTCGGGCTGGCAAGTTTAATAATCAGCGGCGCGGAAGAGTAAGCGAGCAGGTGGTTGGTTGGCTGTCGCCTTTCTTCGCCGGCGCCAATATTGTGCCGCATCAGATGTATAGATTAATTTGTGTTTCAGGTAATCTAGCGGGAATGTGAGCAGACGAGATTCCTCTTCCCCCGGTCCTCGAGCGCGATATGAGAATATGGTCCTCCGCACTGCTTGCTCGAGCACTTCCTTCGCAATATGTTTTTGAAGGGGGCCGGTTATACAGACCAGCAGTTCTTTTTCCACTCTCCTTTTTTCGCATCTTACTCAAGAATCTCTGCACTTACAATTAATCCTACTAGTTCGTCATGAATCGGTGTCTGCTATAAAGATATTTGACGTCCGTCTAATTAGTAAATTATTCTATTTCTTTTCATTCTAAAAACAAAAAGAATTACTTTGGATATAGAGCTCTAGATTTAACTACAGTTTGGAAGATTTTTGTCAGCTCTACTCCGTTGTAAAAAGTCTCACAAAATTGACAAACAGGCAATATTTATCCGAGTTGTAATACGGGGATGCCTGCCATCTTACATAGCAACGAGCAACCATAGATAATCGATTGCTTCCATTGGGGGGGGGGGGGGAACAACAAAAAACGCTATTTGCGCGTTGGGTACCGCATAGCCAAAATTTCGTATTTTTTTTTATTTTTTTTACTTGGTTCAGGTCGTATTCAACCTAACCACGATTTCTATGACATAACGAAACTGTTTAGGTTGAAATGATAATTTTTATGTTATTTTTTCAGTGCTGATAGCATTTAGCAGTTGCTCAGCCTTTCATATTTCGGCATTTTTAATTAAATTTCTAGCGACTTTTCCGCAATGTATGATCACAAAACGTGAAGAGGACTTGTTGACGAAGCGACTGATGTAAATTTCAACAGACTAGTACCCGTTTCTGAAAGGTTACCAAGGTGGTGCAGTTCCCGGATTTTTTTAAAAAAATTAGTTTGTACTTCATGTATATATGATATAACTATATACTCCTATTTTAACTTTCGTCATAGAAGGAAAATGAGGAAGTGTATCCCGCAATACTTCACCATCCACGCGGAGCATTTCTTGTCCGACTAAGATATCGACAAATCTTTTTCTATCACAAAAATTAAAAGGAGAAGGCTATTTCGGTGCACCTGTTAAAGTCACTTACGACACTCGGTTTCATTGATACCTTCCTCTAGTCGCAGCCTTCGTCAAAATCAACAATCTAAAAGTCTAAAGGAACTATTGATTTCCTTAATAATTAACAGAACACATACACAAATACTGCAAGCGCTATCGGGTCAACCAGTACGATTGCATCCATCGACAGACAATTTTACAACGTATTTTTCTGTGAATGGCTGAAATATTAAATGCCAAATAAATATTACTTTGTTTTTTAAAGTCATATTAAAATTCGTTATACTTTTCGACTAGTCAGGTACAGAAAATATTGTTATATTTGAATGAGAATACACATGTCTTTCAGAATATGTAGTACATCTACCACAGATAAATCACTCACTAAATTATACTTCTAATTCCCAGAGTAATCATTAGGAAGCAATAGTTACTGGAAGGAGGTCTTTGGATGCAAGTATTAAAATAGTTATGCTCTCTATATTATTATACAACTGATTAGGAATTTATATATCCGTTTCTATTGTATGTTAGTACTAAGCGTGGAAAATGTTTGCAAGCTATGTTATATACAGTATATGTATGACTTTACATTTCGCTGTGCTACAAGCTCTCTCGAGTTCCTTCTATTCGATTTTCACTGTCTTTTTTCATCTACCACAATTTTTAGCCTTCAGAATTAACATTACCCGGTTTCACAGAGTTAATATATTATACTGTATCTGCTTGTATTTATTCCTGTAGAGATGCTTATGAAAATTTAACTGGACATGTCTACACCCAATTATTCCTAAAAATATCAGAGCACAGAAATGTAACTGAATTCTGCGTTTGTCGCAGATTTTATAAAGTTAGTAAACGAAACTGTTTATGTCGCACATAATTCTTTTTCTTAGGAACATTATTTATTATACGTTGAAACATTTTCGTTTTAATCAATAGATGTTCTAAAAATGTAAGAAAAACGTGTCTCCAGCTAGTAATTAAACTATGTTGACAATAGTGTTTAAATGAAAGAAATTGGTAAACTATATTGTTCATTTACTGTCTGTGAACAATGTTACAAATTGTTCTATTTCGAAGTCGATTATGGTAAAAGCTTAAGATTAAATTTAGAACCATGTTAACTAGATTACTAAGGGAAAACAAAAATTAAATCTGTGAAATATGTGAAATCTTATTCCGGTTTTTTTCCGGACTATTGAAGAACTATCGTGTTTGATTTACCAACTATGAGTGGAGCGATTTCCGTTCACTTCTTGCATTTTTGTAGTAGGATGGCACAACAACCGATACTGATTGATACCTCCTGTTAGTAAAAAAAATTCTGTTGGAAATGAGACAGAGAAAATCATATGATAGTATTTGCCCCTGAGGAGAAGTTAATTCATATAGTTGTTTCATGAAATTATACCTTATTTAGCAATGAATGTCAACCAGTGATTAATTACCGTAAATTTCAGTTTGATATACTGTGGTTCTTATGCCTCCACTGGTATAACTAAATACAATAGTGGAAACAGCGTACTGGTTGAGGTCACAGAAGACCAACAACCACACCTCAAAATGTAAATGTAAGTTGCAATATGAATCCCATCCTATTACACCAATGTAAACAAACGTTCTATAAGATAATTCATAACTAGTATGTTAAATATAAGTCATATTATGCATCCTATAGATAGAATAATTTCGTTATATGTAAACAAAACAATAACATTTTTTCAAATTATAACTAATCGCATATTACAGGAAACATTGTACGCTGAAGATACCTCGACGAGAGGCGAAACGCGTCCGAAAAATAAAGAATATCCAACAACAGTTGTATTGGCGTTTTTACTAAATAATAATTAGTTTAATTCTTTTTTTTTTTTTTTACTCTAACGGAAAAGTTGCTTACTATATGAACAAGACGATATGGTGTAGCACATATAACAAAGAATCATAAGTCCAACTCTCTACTGGAAATACTCGTACATGTTTTGCTATGATCCAGAAGCAAACATATCTTACCATACTTATCGCAAGGTATCGTTCATATCTGGTCGTGAAATGTCGTGTCTGAAGGACAGTAAAGCTAACGGGTACAAAATTTGCAGCTATTTGATTGATCGTGGGACGTTCTATGAAGTCAAGCATTTATCTGTGAGAACAATTACAAGCTATTGTGAAATGAGAAACTTTGTCCATCCGAAGGGATCTATCCGTAACATGCCATTCTGCAACTACATCGTACATCATTACTATTATAATTTTAAAAAATTGGAAACTGCGGAAACCTAGTGGTTGATCTCTATGGGTATCTCACCTATTGTTTCCTACTCCGTTGAAATGCGGAGGAAGTATGAATCATAGTGCTTATGATTCAGGAAAAATATCGTTTTTCCTTTTACACTTAGAACGTTATAAAATTAATATATTTTACTGTTACTCATTTTTACACACAAATAACATTTACTTTCAGCATTCATTCAACATATTGACAGAATATCTCTAAGCACAATTCGTCCGCTACATTCACCTCTTTTTTCCTACGGACTTGCTCCTCTCCTTTCCACCAAAGAAGTTCTTTTAACAGACTACTCCTTGCTCTTGTATAGTAACTATTATCTTGTTCTTTTGCAAAAAGAAAATAAATTAAATACAAAAATTCTTAACATTAAATATATATACAGAAAACAATAAAACTGAAATAATACAAACGAAAATGTAAGGGACTATGTTTCCTTACAACCTCTATTAGTTTTTAGAGTGGTTACTGTGTTTCTGTAGGCGGCCGCATAGTTCACGCCGTAGAGTGTTTTACTAGGCCCGGACGTACGGGATTGGATCCTCGACGAAGCCGAGGACTTTCCTACAAGCTGAAGGTCCAAAACGGCCCTCCAGGCCCACTCAGCCTGCTTTCAAATGAGTACCTTAGGGGAAACTCCGCTAGAAGGTAAAGAAAAAGGGCCTGACCTTGTCGCCGACCACGGCACGTCCTCTTTAGTGCCTACGGTCAGGAAATAGGAATGTCGAGCTTTACCTCCGTAAATCCTACGGGAATACCGCTTGAAAGCTATGGAAACCAACTTACCCTACATTGCTTCTGCTACTTCTAAACTCGTAAGAAATAATTTTTCTATGGTGTACTCACTACCCGTTACCATTCTTTCTTTGGCGGTGTTTTTTCAGGGGGAGGGGGGCTGGTCGCCGCCGTGTTTAAGACTTTGCGCTGGCTGTCTGGTCGCGCAGCTGGTGAGTTGAGCTGAGTCAGCGGCCATGCAGCTGCCGGGACAATCACAGCCTACAGACACCTGGGAAATTTCGTTTACCTCATAGATGTTACATGGAACAGAAACGAGTTGAAGCTCAGTTTTACAAATGACCGACTTTGTAGAAGTCAGTCACTTCTTAACCTAGAAGTGATATTTTCTAGTCATTTGATTCATTCTTCTTGTTGATGCGGTACTTTCTTTCTAATGGTATTATTGTGTCTTTAATCATATAAATTCCACACAGTAAAGGTATTACCTTTTATTACTTTAAAAATAGCTTAGCTCAAGGATTCTTTGAAATTAGGCCGGCTCAAAAGTAGGCTGTGGCGTAGACCATCCTGACTGCAGCTTTTCGGCAATTTTTCGTAGTTTCCAAGAAATGCTGAGATGTTTCCCAACTTTCTCCTCAAAAATCACTACTCTCACAAACGTAATAACACAAGATGGATTCGCATACAGCTTACATGATTTGTAGACTAATGGCATCATTAGGTATCTTACGTTATCTTGTCCGTAAGGACTTATCCCCATAAAAAATATTTTGGCAGTTTATATCTAAAATGACCTAAAAAAACTCAACGAATGTGCTGTTGAATGTTGCTCTGACTATTTGTTATTTAAGAAAGCATTAATTTTTAGAAAATTATAGTACTACCATTTATAATCGTACTAATACTATCATGTGAGAACACATGAAAGAAGTACGATTATCAGAATAACAAACTGTATTTTATTATTTATTTAGAAGTCTTAGCAAACCAAAAAGCAGCAGCAATTAGTCGCCAGAGGAAGCAGAAGAATAACAGAAGTAAAAACGAAATAATTAAGACCAAATCGGATTCAGCCATTTGAAGTCTATAAACAGCAACGACCAAAGTGCATTAATTGTAAAATTCTATCGTACTCTAATCTGCAACGAGATCTGTGTAATTATTGTTTCGGCATTAATATATTGCACCGAGAAAAAATTAAATATAAATTAATGAAGATTATTAAAGATTCAATAAGAAATCATGTTACTTTATTTCAGAATTTCTTTTACTAATTAACGAATTTACCATAGGAAACTAAAATTTATGTGTAATACTTGCAATTGACGTAGTTTTTTCATCTCACGACTTGTTTGATAGAATCCTTTATCTCTTTCTATGTTAAACTAATTCACCGAGGGTGGTGGGTGAGCGGTAACGTTCAGGTCTGCCAATCGGAAGGACTTGGGTCAGAATCCCCGTCCAGCCATCAAGATTCCCACTCCATACGAATACCGGGAAGTTCGCCTGAAAAACTCATAAAAATGAGCTAATCTCAAAACATCTCTTACAACCTACGTCCTTAATTATCTTCTTCACATATTATAATCTTCATTTTATTTTTTGTTTCCGTCTTTACGCCTCGTTAACATCGAGGTCATCGGAGACGGGAAAGCACAGGAGTCAAGGAATAAGAGGGAATTCAGCCATGGCCTTTTGAAAGAACCACCCCTGCATTCGCTTGGAGTGTTTGGGTAAATTACAGAAAATCCAAATCTGGATGGCCGGATGAGGATTCTAATGGGTCTAATCATCGTCTTTCTCTATAGTTCTTTCCTTCATTTGTTCCCTCCCTTAACAAATTAATCAATCCCACGGTTCTTAAAATGAGACCCACTATCCTGTCTCTTCTTTCGGTGAGACAATTCCACAAACTTCATTTCTAGTCATCATTTCCAAAATATGTTCATTTCTTACTTTACGTGTCCACTTAATCTTCATCTTCCTGACATAGCACCACATTTCAAATTCTTTAGTTTTACTTCTTTCTGATATTCCAGAGGTCCGTGCTTCTGTACCATAAAGTGATGCGCTACAACATCCAGTTTTAAAAAGTTCTTTTTGAGTCCTAACTCAATATTTGAAATTCGTTCTTTAAGTTATTACTATTCTGCTTTTGACGTCATTCCTGATTTGGTCATAAGTTGTAATTTTACTCGCTGTGCAACAGAATTCACTTCACCTATTACATCTAATCCCATTTTTATATGCAGTCTACTTTTATGATTATCATTTCTGAGAAATTTTATGACTTTTGTCTTTCTTTGGTTTATATTTACTCCAAACTACCCTCTGCATTTTTCTCATTCTCACTTTGTTTTGTTAAAAATACAATGTCATCAGTAGTATACTGTTTGTTTCTCATTGAACAATTATCGACATTCATAGTTTTCTTTTGCTTCCTTTATTGCTACATCTACATACCTTTCTGAATTCCGGTAATAAATAGTTTCCGATGACCAGGCTATTGACGTGGAAGGATGAACAGCAACTTCTTCAACTAACTAGAGAAAATGTGAAACCACCTCGAAGAAAGGCGACGCATTCAGTCTACTATGATTGACAGGCGTTTTAATTAATATTTTTGATCTCGCCCTATACCGATAACATTATTTTTTCTGCGAGATGACGAGATAAAAAAAGGGGGGCACTTCCGTTCCGTCTCCTGAATGAGAGAAACATTAAAAACTGGATGTTGTGCGCCATTTCCTCTATTGCGAGTTAATCAATTTTTTATAAAGGTGAATAACTCGCCAATGCAATTGAATGATTGTTTTATTCTTTGTGTCGTTCGCGTTTCGTTCTATTTCCAGAGCATGATCTGGGACATCTGTTTGGTATTTGTACATTTAGTTAGTTACATTCGTTTAAAATAAAAATAAAAAAATATGTATATATAAAGTTGAAATTAAATTTTAACTTACATGTTACTATTTTATTTTGTCCTCTTCTATAGGATTCATTTTGGAATCTTCTGACGATATGTAGCACCGACCAGATTACACATTATCACTATTATTTACTGTCAATATTAAAACATTAGAAAGTAAACACCACGCCATGTTTTCCAAGTCCATATGTTATGTTTCGGGTTTCATTGTGATTAGAATTCCTAGGTTTTTACAATCTACTTTGTGTTATCTTTGATGGTAGGCGGGGATTTGAGATGTTTTTTTTGTGAATATTAATTTGGTTTTTAATATCGCATATAGTGTTTGATGAGTCAAGTTTGTGTAATCATTTATTATCTGCTTTCCTTCAACTAGTGCTTTTTGGATATGATAGTTTTCTTGAAATGTTAATGCCTGTGGTTTGCTATTGTTCACGGTGAGTATTTGCATGACAATGTGAATGTCTGTCGGTTGGTGATTGTGTTGTAGAATGTGTTCTGCAAACGTGGAGTGGTTAGTGTATTTCAGTGCTCTTAAGTGTTCTTTGTATTTTGTTTCGAATTTTCTGCATGTCATATATGAAATTATATTTTTGCTGAGTGTTTCAGGATAGCTGTTCAGACCTTCTATTCGTTCATCACCTTATCGACTAGGCATTACAAATTAATTCATCAAATTTATTTCACAATGCAAGTGAGGTTCAATAACGAACAGTCCCTAAATGGTTAAATCCAACTTCGTAAATGTAAAGAAGGGGAACAACTTTAAACATTATTTCTCAAACATACAATTAACATCTGCAAGCAGTATTTCTAAATGACATGGCAACAACTCAATGCTTCTTTTCCTCCTGATAGACTTATAGAGTTAGGCAAATCTGACATGTACATCAGGTACTTAGAACACACAATTTACCGCAAGCCCTGATCGAGATCGAAATCCGCAACATGGCTGACATTGCTTAAGTTCATTCCACCTGCTAAAAACCTCGTGGCACAATAGGTGGGAAAAGAAGACAGATGCAATATCAGTTCAGGAATAAGCGAAAGGGGAGAGCGCAACTATCGCAAGCAGTCGACGGAAATATCAGGCCAGGAATTCTGTGCGCCTCCACAAAATGTAGCGCAATCTGACAACAAACTTATGTGGGCCTATAGAAAACTAAATATTGACTATCAAATGATTAGCTAACATCATGTTGAAGCTCCTGAGACCAGTATAATAGGGTATATACAGAGTTTTACTAGGAGCACTTCGGTAGCTCGACTGACTGCAAATTTTAGCACCGCAGTTCAAATACCCCTAAAGGTAAATATTTTTCGTCGAAACTAAATACCTGGAACAGTTCATCCAAATGATTACCAGGAAAGGATAAACAAAAAGAGACTTTGAACTGATCACTCCACCTACTCCCCAGTGTAAGGTTGCAAGTCTATTCCTATCTCGACTACCTTCTGCAAAAGGCTTGTACGTGGGCGAATTTATACGTGTGTGAGTTCCTCAATGACTGTGAAAATTGAACAGATACATGTCCCAGCAATTTAGGCCACCCAGTCGGGAACAGCAAGCCAGTTAACTGTAAGATTCGGCGGCAAGAGACTTCCATTCCACATCCACTGTAGTAGCCTGTGAAGGAGAACGCCGTTTGCGTAGAATGCAGGTGGAGGGTCCGGCCGCGTGCGGCGAGTCGGCCTAATGAAATCTGGCGCAGCCCCGCCCTTCCGGCTGAGCGATATTATACTTGATTTGCTTTATCGCAGTGAGCGCGCTTAATCAAAGTGTCTCTGAGTCGCCGTGTCTCTCTCGGTTAGACGACCCGCCGCACAGCGTGACAATTATAATATTTTGCCGTCGCCGGTCGCGTGTCCGGCCAATAAGAGCCACCTGCCATACGACACGGCTCCCAGAAACAACAGGCTTCAACAACACAACTGTGTATGCAAAGAATACAGTTTCAAAAATTCACTGAAACAAGCGTATCGAAGAATCTTGCAACAAGAAATCATAACAAATACATTTTCCATTTATAACTTCCCTATCCCTAGCTGGAAACTATTATTCTGTTGGTCACTATTCAGATCATAGTTCTCGTTACTTGACCAGTGACTATTAACAAATTTACTTCTAAAATTGTCTCTTAACCTAATTCTGTAGTATTCTAGTTTACCTTAATCACGTTTCTTGATAATTTCCAACATCTTCTACACTTAAGATGGATTTCAACGATAGACATCCGGTTGTAAATTAATCTTCCTCTTTTTTTCTTATTTTTAAGAAAAACCGAATACACTGCCTGAAATTATTTCTCCTTATCTTCCTTCAAAAAAAAAAAAAAAACAAACCATACGTTCTACTTACAATATTACGTGTACTGAATCACACATTTATTACATCTCTTCTCATACACATAGTAATCAATCCTACATAAATTGCTACGAACATATTCTCCATGGTCACAGCCACAACTATTTTACAGAAATCCAATTCCACATAAGTAAAACTATCCTTCATGATTATGATTAAAAATATTAATTCATCTTCCAACATCCATAATCCAGTAGAGTTATTTTTTTGTGTCTTTACGCCTCGTCGACGTCGAGGTCATTAGAGGCGGGATAGGACTGTAGAAAAGAAACATGAAGGAAATCGGCCATGGCCATATAATGGAAGCATTCTGGCATTCGTCTGGAGTGATTTTGGAAAACCATGGAAAATCCAAATCTGGATGCCCGGACGGGGATTCGAACCACCGTCCTCCCGAATGCGAGGCCAGAGCGTTAACCACTCACCCACCACGCTCGGTTAGAAATTATTACTAGACTGATAGCTGCCACAACGTGAAATTTTTAGGATCGGTTGTGTTGCTACAGAATACTGACTTTGGCTGACGTTTACTAGACCTCTGTAGATTTTAAACACACGGAATTAATTGACATCCTGGGACCCCTCAAAGTATTACAGTAAACATTCAAAAGAGTACCAGACTTAAAATCACACAACTACCAGAATATCCAAAACACCCTGCTGCGCTTGATATTTCTTATTTCCTTATCGATCCCATCCCTTTGCTGTTGTTTCCTCCAACAATGTTTTGGTGGTCCTCTCCATCTTGTTTGTCATCTTTCCATTTCACTCGAACACCATAACCTCCCTTACATTTCATCTGTCACTCTTGAGGCTAAAGTCCTTCTCAACAAAATGGTGTAAAGGGCTAAGACTAGTAGCATCATTACTGAAGCAGGGAAACGTAGCATTTTTATGCGGTGAAAGAAGATTAAAATTATAACTATACAGCAATTTCGCATGATCTAAAATTTGTTTAAGACAACGATCTGTGAGTATATGATCATATCAAAAACTTAAGTTCCAATTCTACTGAAGTTGTATGTGTTTAATTGAGAGAATTTTTTTCTTTCCTAAATGTTTCGGGTTACCTTCCTCCATAAGATTCTTTTGTCCAGGTTTTGATGGCAAGTGGTGGAGGAAAAAAAAAACACTTGAATAAACATTTTTGAGTTGATGAAATGAGTTACTACATTCCTCTGTCTGTTATCTGGATAGAGGATGAGGTAACTATTTTTTGCCCTCTGACTGTTTAAAGGGCAAGTATTCTTTGTTAATTTAAAAAATAAATTAGATAAGGATGGACTTCATAAGAAGACAACCACGGTATTACCGCTGTACATTTACTTTACACACATTGTATTCATTTTTAAATTAAGTGTATTTGAGTTGGTATTAAATTGGAATAAATCATTTTGTTTTTGTGTAATAATATCTTTTCTAATAAACCCATATTATGACAATTACTATGGAATAAGATTATTGGTAACTGTTTGTTCTAAGAGAAGATTTATTTAAAACCAGATTTTTATGGAACGTTTCTGATATTTAGTTTTTTATTCTTCGTTTTATGGCTCGTTAAATAGAAAAACATTATGGTGAACGAAGAGGAAGAAAATCGCCCATGATCTTTATTTTGGAACCATACCGGTATTCTCCTAGAGTTATTTCGGTAAATAGTAAAATGATGAAATCTCAATAGCCTGTCGGGAATCAACCGCGGGTCTTCCTTTCTCTAGGATTAAACATTACCGCTCAACACAAGATTCGGTACTTTTGGACCGTTTTACAAAATCTTTATTCTTATCCAGTGGCAAGTACACTCGTTAGTGTTTGTGGTAATATTCAGCTCTACTGCATTCATTCAGAATCGACGAATTATATACAGACTTTGTAATTACTGACAGATGGAAGAGTCATTTCTAATAGCATGTACAGGAAGAGTAATACAATTCAGAATTTACCTTTGTCATAAGTTAATAATTCGTCGTTAGACAATAAAGATTTGCAGTGATAATTTCGCGTCTGCAGGAACTACTAAGTATTTCCTGAAATTCATAGGCACTGTCGCCACAGCAGCATCTCGGAATGGACTAGTAGTGGTTGGTATTGAATGGAAGTAAATTTCGCGCAACTGTCCTTGGCATGGGCTAATCTAGCAGCCCTTTTTTGGACAAATTTATGGTTTTAAGCCTCGTCGACGTCGAGGTCATTAGAGGCGGGATGGGACTGGAAGGATTTCGGCTATGGCCTTTTTAATGCATTCCGGCATTCGCCTGGAGTGATTTGGGGAAACCATGGAAAACACAAATCTGGATGCCCGGAAGGGGATTCGAACCCGCGTCCTCCTAAATGCGAGGCCAAAGTGTCCAACTCCTGCATTTGATCCAAAAATGTGGATCCCAAACTACACTAACATATTCACGAAATGGTATGACCAACGTTTTGTAAACCAATTCCCTTACTTCTCTAATACATCCTCTCATCACTATCTCCAACAAGTGAATGATTTTGAAACCTTTTTCTCCCACTTGACCAATGTGTCCCGCCCAGTTGAGTTTGTTATTAAATATTATGCTAAGTATGATGATTGAAATCTGGAATAAAATTATCGCTAACACTATTAGTTCCACTTATATAAATCATTCTCTCTGGCAGCATTAAGGACTGCAAAATTGGCAGCAATACACTCTTCCTCCTAGAAGAGCTCTTGCAAAAGAAATGGGAGCGCAGCTTCATTTACAATGCATATTTCTGCTGCGTATGTACAGTACATATGCAGTTTATTAGAATTTTTTTTGTCATTTCACAAACTGTTGAAGACATTTGTTAAAAAAGGCAGTAGTCATTACTGTACTATTAATGTTTTGTGAGTATTTTTTTTTTTCTATTGGCTGTAGATTACTGAGGCCCCGCAACCATGACACAATATGTTCTTTTGGCATAAAGGAATCACACAGGTGTGGGGACACGAAGCATAATTAAAAACGCGGTAGCCGTAGCTTATGTTTATACCAGCTACTCCCGAACACAGAACCAGGGCGCTATACACTACCCTACAAGGGCGTTTGTAGGTAAATCACTGACTCTGATGACGATGAGTGACAAATAGCGGAAGTAGGCAACTAAACTCAATAGTCACACTGGTAGCATACCGTCTAGGCGAAGTCGTTCATTCTTACAAAATTATATATATACTAGCTGACCCGGTCACGCGTTGCTGTGACTTACTAATTATAGTACGTTGGATTAATGTTATTCTAAACTTCCTCAAGTAGTCAAATTAATATTCACTAATAACGACAAAAACATTGTAGTCGATTTTGAAATTCAAATGTAATTGGTAAAGAGTTACGGAGAGTTGAAATTAAGGAAAAACTATCATAACAAATTTTGATTTACATTTCATTACAAATTACTTAATTGAAATTATACAAAAATGGATATTTATAAAAAAATTTTATTTATTTATATAACTGAAATTTCAGTTATATCTTCAGTCATTCTGTTTTTATATTTTTCCCACAAACTCGAAGATTGTGTTGGATAACATGTTGTCAAAATAATTGCAAACAGTTTGACGAATACTATTCGGCGTGGCTGTCAACGCTGCATCAGCAAGTATCAGGTCCCAATAATTGTCGTCTACCAGCAGCTGCAACTCGCGACATGCATCTTGACATGTATTGAACACTCGACATGTATTGAACACTCGACCATTAACTGTTCGTAAACATTCGAAAGAAGCTGGTCCGGAACATTCACCAATAACAAACGCTGAAAGAAACATTCACGTTGTTTTGGATGCAAAGTCTTTGCTTTGAATATGCCTGCGATCGAAGGATGTGGTTCTCCTTGTTTACGTGGCTACCATTTTTTACCTAATTTGTTCCATGAAAAATAGCTTGGAACATCGGTATATAATAATGTTTTTGCGAATTGGCGGAACACATCAGATTTTTGACACAATGTGAAAAATTCAGTTTGTGGTTTGTCGTTTTTGGTGGCTCAAGTATTCTTTGGAAAATATTTTCTTCGGTGAAATATACACGTTGATCGTTTTCAAGATGTATTGCAAGATGCTGGATGGAAGGGTCTCTTTCATGGATGCGAAAACTAAAAATATGCCAGATAGCTTCGTTGCTGCTGATGTATCTACCTATTTGGTATCGTGTTATTTCGTCATTTTTATTTACATTTTGAACTTCAAATACGGCCAAATCACTGCCTTTATTAACATATTTACAAACGTACTTAATGGATTTTACAGAACTGCAAAACTCGACGTTAATATGAGCCTTATACGTTTTTGAAAGCAATGGTGAGTATGGTACGACCCACTGATTGTCAATTTCAACTTGGTTTCTAGAATTTGACATTCGCATTGTAAATGTTTGGCCACCATTCTCAGCGTTTCTGCGGCGATACAACGGATAACCATCGATATCCGTAATAGTATCATTCGTATATTCCTTTGGAAAACGCTTCTTACATTTTCCACCTTCCATGCATGGCGATGTCATGTTAAAAGCACCGCACGGTCCGTGGATCGAGTGACTGGTAACAATATCAAACAATTCTTGATCAATTAATGGGTCCGGAATTTCGGCTGAAATTATTTGATCAATTTCTTCTGGACGGATTTTAACTTCAAGCCAAATCAAAATGTGAGAATGAGGCAAACCTCGCTTTTGCCACTCAATCAAATACAGATAGCAACGTGTGTTACCGAAAACTGAATGTTTTACGATTAAATCAATCAATGATTTTAATTTTTGTTTGAACACACGTGCCGTGACATCATGACGATGCATTGATTGATGGCCTGGTAATAGCAAAGTTTGTATTTCCTCCCAATTCGGATTACATGTAAATGTAATAAACAAATCTGGACGACCATAATGACGTACGTAAGTCATCGCATCTTGTATATATTCCTGCATGTTCCGTGAACTGCCGATGGAGCTTGAAGGTAAAATAATGCATTACCGATATCATTGGCGTTAAATTTCATAAAATATTGCCGATAACAGTATCTCGTAAGAGGATGTATTCCTCCGATCGTAATTTAACCTGGTGTATCGAATAATCGCAAATGCTTGTTTTCAACCGTGGCGTACATATCCACGACGTATTGGACGGCACAGTTGACGATATCGAAGGATATAGTTATCCTAATTACGTCTAATCATCAATCGGGGGGCGTAGTACATCATTGAAGTAACTTTTTTATTTGTTTATTAACCTGAAAAAATAATAAATTAAATAGTAAAAAAAAAAAGAATAAGAAATCAATATAGTGGGCCCGCTATAATCCGGCTCCTGGTCGGAATACTGCGGGTCTACTGTACTAATAAAATAACGAATTCAATAGTTGAATATTAAATTTACCTGCAACTGGATCACGCTGTTTGATGTTGATGTGATATTCATTCTGCCCTTGCCAGAATATCAGTGGATACTGGAGTGCGTCATATGAACGGTGTAGATCCGAAATTATACTAACAGTTCTATCTTGACGTGTGACTTAATCAACTGAGTCACCAACCATAAAAACTGCAACTTCATCTATGGTTGGCGCGTTGAATCTGCCAGCGTATTCTCCTGATGGTAATTTGTCAGCTTTGATGACAATTTTATAGTTTCTAATTTTTTAATTGTGTCGACACAATTGAATAAGTTGATTATTATTTTCCAAACAATTTTCCAACAATACCACAATTGCTCTCTCTTCTGCTTGTTCGATGAAATTATACTGGCACCTAGTTTTCAAGCGTTCCTCACAATTTCCAATAGATTTGGAGAAACTTCGGGTCATCGTTTGGCATCGGTACAACGACCTAATCTTATGGTACACCTGGCCTTGTATTTTGAATTTAGTTTCAAAATGACGTCCATCAGATGCAAGATCGCAAATTTTTGCTGCCCCAAAAGACGTCATCTGGAAGCAAGAATTGAATTTGCGTGTCTTCCGCAGAAACAATTTCGAATCGTTTGATTCGCCAGCAAGAAGGATTGTAATGTTCTGGCGGATTGGGTAGTGGTAACAATATACTCTTTTCCTTATGCACAACACATGCCGGCTGCTTCATTGCGGAATTTCAACGCCTGATAATACTGGCATATTTTGCTCACTGCACCGATTGCAGTTTTTGAATGTACAGAGTAATCAATGGCTGGTGCATATTGGAACGCAAGACGAACAAATGATACACGTGTTAAAGCACGGCTGATTTACTGTCTCTCTCGTTCTCTTTCTCTAAATGTAGCTATGTGTTGTTCTCGTGCCTCTCTTGTTCTCGATATATTCTGTCACAGACGTTATCACGCTGTTCTTGAGATTCTTGCATACGATGCTCAGCTGTCCCTGATTCTTGAACTTCCTTACTTGCCGCGATTTTGTGTTGCTGATTGATGAGCTCTCCGTCGTGGCGTCTTGCCTCTCTGCTACACGCATTGTCGAGGTTAGATTCTTTGGCGACAGTTCACTGAAAAATATTTGAATTACAACAAAAAGTGCCTTTCTGAAAGCCTTAAAATAAGACACTATAATACAGTGGTGAAACCGGATTTTTGGGTCCATTCAAAAATACAGTAAAATGGAAGTTAAGAACTAATGAGGAAATATAAAATAACATTTAAAAAATAACAGAAAAAAGAAGAATTATATTTTTTTGATACATGTATAGCATGGATGACTCCAGGCTTTCAAGAGATTTAGAAAGATTTGAAACGAAATAATACCAGTGAACCGTATGGAAAGAAATTTTTTTCGATAGCAGACTTTGAATATGGCAGGATTCAAAGGTAGAGAGGAGTGAAATAATGAAGGAGTACTGGGGAGGAAGAAAGAAAATACAACAGGAGAGGAATTGAAATTGACACGTGGAGTCTAGCTGACCATAACAAAAATAAGAAGAAAAATGATAAGTTAGCAAGAAATGCTTACACAATTCGAATTATCGTAACGTTTTCTTCAATGTTATATTCATGTGTGTAATTAGTTTGTCGTTAGGTATAAAGACACACAAACGATGAACAACAATACAGTATAATTATAACACAATACACAGCACAATTAAAATTGAAGAAACTCACACACATGGCGTGGAATAGACCGTAGCATAAATAAATCGAAATACAACGCCTTCTACTGGATGGTCCGATAAATTAACACACCGCCATCTGTTAGGAATAAACTGTAGCATAAATAAATTGAAACAGAACGATCTACTGGATGATTACCCAATCTAGCTAACCAAGTGTTGTATAGATAAGGTAACACATCGCCATCTGTTAGAAACTTATGGAACTATAATAATAATTACGTGTGGTCGTAATGACCTGGTGACATGGTTTCTACTGGCTGGGCATTCTGACCCTGTCATAGCCGCCTTTACCTAGCCCGCCCATCCTGCCTGGTACAGGGGACCTACATTTTAACATCGAATCCGAACCACAGTACAGTCCTGGCGTATTTCACCTCATACAGCATTCTGCGCCGGTGGTTAATGCCGGGTTAATTGTCTATAAAAAATCCTCGTCGAGACAGGGACTCGAACCGGGGACCTTTCCGTTTCCAGTCAGATGCCAGCAGACCGCTTAGCTTTGGTGGCTTACAAATAATTACAAACCATTGTCCTATGACAAACATTTAATGAACATTTATTTCGCAAATAATAAATATTGAGGTCTATAATCCAGATAAAATCTATCCTATCTTTTAAGTTGGACTAAATCACACACATTAAGCCAAATTTCATCTAAATCGGTTATGTAGTTTCGGAGTTCATCCCGGACGAACATCGTGACACGAGATATTTATATATATAAAGATAGACAGACGTGTGTGGCCCTGTATTTCACTTTACAGCCACAACTGTAAATCTCAGACCACTTGTGCGTGTATGATAGTAGCCTCGAGTTTCCCATCATGCGTTATGGTGGTTGCATGTCGGTAGCTGTGATGGTTGAAAGTGGTCGACCTAGGGCATTTGCATATTTCGAAAAAAAATTTCTAAAAAAAATTTCGGAATCTTCAAGACTGTACTATAATGTTCTTGAATGTACTAAAAGGTTTTAGAATGTTCTAAAATACGGCGCATTTTTTAGCTTTTTCAGCTATTAACAAATATACATAATTCATATGTGATATATTTAGTGTGTGACCTGATTTGACTGGACTTTCACTGGCGGGTTTCTGATTTGGCAGGGAGTAACACAAATATTTAAGGTTCCATGCAAGAACATAAAAACCTTCAAAATTCTTGACAAACACAAACGAAGTCGTCGGCACTAGCTAGTTGTTAAGTTTCAAAGCTTTTCCAGCTTTTACTAATTTCGTAATCAACAACTTAACTTGTACTTTTATTTATACATAAAACTTTATATATAATAACACGCGTAACATGCAAGTGTCTATACGTTATTATGTTTTACCCCGTAATGCCACTACTAATGTAGAGTTATGCCATGTTATGCCATATTTTGCTATGTTTCGAAAATATTTGCCTTTGGAATTAGTATGAAATACCAAAATGTGGTTATTAAACATCCCTTCACAAAATAGATCGTATCAGGTCTATGGCTGTTGTCCTGCCATCCTCTGTGTTAAAGCGCCGGTTGTCTCCACCATAGAGGATGTTGCATTTCGTTGGCAACTAAGGAGCGAAATTTTGTTGGGGCGCTATTCCAAGTGCAAATTGTGCTCATAAGTGTTATCTGTGTGGATGGCAATGTTGCTTGTGTTGAGGATGATAAATGGAAGAAAGGATAGGTTGAAACCCGATGTCATCCCATTCAGGCCTACCCTTCCAAAGACTTGTACCAAGTAAGCCCCATCCGAGGACGAATTACAATAGTGTCGCGTGCTCTCATCACGTACACAATGAAGAGAGGTTAATAACTTAGTTCATAGCGATGTGCTTACCATTCTGAACAAGTTTCGAATTATGGAAACTCTTTCCCATGTTGAGTGCCAGATACCACCACAGTGTCCTGGCCAACTTGGCGACGTGGCGGGTGTCTTAATAGTAGCAGTTATATCAAGGAATTAAGTTTTAGTCTGCAGGACTACTGTGTGAATTTAGAAACAGGACTGCTATTAATTCTTAAGCGAAGATATGTTTATAAACACGAATCCTACGGTCTTCTTTTTTTTTTTTTTTTTTTGCTGTCATCAGACTTTCAACTGGTTTGATGCAATCCTGCATCCCTTCCTATCTTCTGCTTACCTCTTCATCTCTACATATCCCTAACAACCCACGTCCTCAATTATCTGCTTCGTATATTCTAATCTCTGTCTTCCTCTACAGTTCTTACCTTCGACTGTTCCCTCCACTAACAAATTAACCAATCCTGCATGTCTCAAAATATGACCCACCAGCCTCTCTCTTCTTTCCGTAAGCTTCTTCCACAAAATTCTTTCCTCGCCCATCATTTCCAAATCTCGTTCATTTCTTACGTTCTCTTTCCATTTAATTTTCAGCATTCTTCTGTGTCACCACATTTCAAATGCTTCAATTTTCCTTCTTTCCGGTATTCCAAAATTCCATGTATCGTGAAGTGTACTGGTTAATTGTACCTTCCTTTTAATATTTCTCAGTTATATTTAATCTGCATAACGAGACAACTTTGTGTATTACATAACAGAGACAATATACATGAATAAACTAAGTAAAAGATATTCACACTGATTAGTCACAGATATTGTTCTGAGCCAGTTTCTAAGGGCAAACAAACAAACAAAAAATGATCACAACAGCTCCTTGATTCATATTCATTTGCCTAAAAGTTTAAGGTTTAAATATGTATTTAAATTCAGGAACTTGGCAAATTTTACTGCAGACTACAGTTCAGAAGTCCTCATAGGATTGAAGTTCTTCTAAAGAAACATTACAGGAAATAATAAGTTAGGTTAAATTGAACAGAATTTCTGGGAAAGTTGTGATACCACAAATCAGAAGATGCCTAATTTGTGCCTTCCGAGCTGTTATTCTGCTGATAGTTCATACGCTTCTACACACACAAAGCCTAATAATGAAAACTGTAGAAGTAAAAAAAAGGGTGTAGATAGTTTTGTATGGTACTGAGAATTTCAATGTCTACTACATTTTACACTACATGTGCTGTGCTCCCAATGTAGCCACTTTGCAGAATACTAATAGTAAAAAATGGACAGTGAACTACATCAAAATGTAACCAAGCTTAGTGGCTTGGCAGTATAAGGATGTAGCTATAATTGGTCTATGTTTAAAATAGTTCTTACATGTAATGTGATATTTATGATTAAGAATATACTTGAAAAACTAATTTAGTTTTATTTTTGCTAGTAATAATTAACTAAAAACCTAGTTCATAGATTCCATTGCAACTGAAGTGCTACTAATCTTATACGACATGAATGTAATATCCAGACACAGATTGTTGATTTTATTTAAATGTTAACAACAATACTTAACATGTGTTGGTTCATACTAACTGAACACTGTGTGTTGGAAACTATTTCACACATTTGGAAGAAATTCCTCTTTTAAAATCCTGAGGCAGACTTGAAATTTATTCACATGCATGTAAGAACTCATTTAAATTATTAATTTAAGAAAATGTTTGTTTATCACATTAAATGCAGTACAGAGGACTTAAGAGAAATTTATTTTCCAGGCCCACCTTCCGCTAGTACATCATCTGCCATTGAGCTAATCTCTTTCCATGATAGCTGAATATCAGATGATTCACTGAACCGGGAACAAACAGCCATTCGTAGAAAGTAAGTGTCCTTCACTTTAGAAGGTACCAAATGAATAACCCCATTTCCATTAATTCTTTTCAATAGATTTTCATTTAGTTCATTTGATCCCTTCAAGATAATCTTTGAGATAAACAATTTATTCTACAGATCATATAATCTCAGAGCGTCTCGGGATTACAAATATTAAAAACCAACACACACAAATAAAATTACATTTAACTCACAGCGTTTCATGCGCCAGTCCAAATTCCTTGGTTAAATTGTCCTGCATAGACCGATAATACTCAAAACGCAGATTCCTTAATCATTCGATCTTGACGACCACTTCTTCACTTTTCTCTGTATAGCACGTGATGCTCTTCTGTTCGTTATTCTCAGAGACCATTAAAAGTTTCATACACTCACAGATATCATATAAATATGTAATGTATCCTAATGGTACATTACAATCGCTACCGTAAAGTGCTGTGCTCCACACATAGAGTTTTAAAAAGTTTTTTCTAATTCCTAAATCAATATTTGAAACTAAAAGATTTCTCTTTTTCATGAAGGCTCTTTTAGCTAGTGCTATTCTGCTTTTAACATCATTCCTGCTTCGGCCATTGGTTGTAATTTTGCTTTCCAAGTAACAGAATTCATTTACTTCTTCAATTGCATTCGATCCTATTTTTATATTTAATTTACTAGTATTGGTATCATTTCTGCTACATTTCATCACTAGCTTTGATTTATATTCAGTCCAAAGTCTTCCTTCAGTTTTTTGTTCATGCCATTCAGTAACTTCTCAATATCATCAGCCCTTTCTGCTAACAAGACGATGTCATCAGCAAATCGTAGCATACTGATTTTTTCTCCCTGAACACTTATGCCACATGAAGTTTTTTCTTTATTGCTTCTTCTAAATGTAAGTTGAATGTTAACGGGGATAGACTACAACCTTGTCTCACACCCTTTTTAACTGCTGCTTGTCTCTCATGATATTCTACTTTTATTACAGCCACTTGATTCTTATATAGTTTATAAATTATTCTTCTATGTCGATACTTTAGACCCGACTTCTTTAAAATTTTGAACATCTTGTCCCACCTAACATTATAAAAAGCATTTTCTAAATCAAAAAATGCCATAAAAGTATCTTTGTTTTTCTTGATCCGTCCTTCAAGTATTAATCTTAAAGCTAGTATTGCTTCCCTTGTACCACAATTTTTTCTAAACCCAAACTGATCTTCACGTACCAAAGAACATTGCTGGTATACAAGGAGCAACATGTGTTCCCCGCTGAACTTGAACTGCTTCAGCTGATATAAAGACGCCGGAGTTGTCGCCGAACAGAAAGCTGTTTTCGCGCAGGCAGGAGAGTAGAGAGACCGGTCGGTTCTCTCTTCTCTGAGTCTCCCTCTCCCCTTTTTTTGGTAGTGAGCGCCGAACGGTGGTCAAGAAGCGCTGCTAAAGCCTCTGCCGGAATGGGAAAAGTTGTCTGTTCCGTGCTCCGCGGTGGTGGCGGCGCTGTAGTCGCGGGGTGGGGCCACTTCATTACGCGCCCCGGCCCGGCTTACCCTAATGGAAATGGATAGCCTTAGTGATATCTAAATCATGTGCGCAAACCCCGCAAGCCGGCGCGCAGGGCCGAGGCGCCGATTTATGTGGAATCACGGTCGAGCGGAGCCCAGCGGCCGCCGCTTAACCGCAACATGTGTCGGGGCGCCGGTTCACACCTCTACTCCAACGACACTGGAAAAGCGAGGGTTTGCTCTTCACACTGCAAGACATCTTCCTCGTCCTCGTTCAACAATACTTTCTATCGTCTTACACCAGCTTTACGTAGGTGCATGTTGACGAAACACGTAGATATTCCTAGCAGCTCCTTTGACGCGAACAATTTTTTTTTTTCACATCTCTCTGTGTTGCTGCGTGATCTTCCGAAATGATATACCTGCAACAATCAGAACCATTTCATTTTCTACTTCCTGTTTCATTGTGTAAATATTGAACTAAGTTTTATGTCAGTTCGTCATAGAGAATACGCCTAAGGTGCTCGATGATTTGCCAATGTGATCCACCTAAAACCATTCCTCCTCTGTTTCCTTGTCATATACCATAAATATTTCATTGTGTAAATATTACATTAAGTTTTATATCAGTTCGTTGCAGTGAATACTCGCTAAGGTCATAATTATAACGATATATATATATCGTTATATCTATGGATCTCATGTTCTGTAAAGCGAGGTTCCACGGTGAGTAGTTTGTAATTTAGCTACTGAGTTGTTTAAGTTGGTAGAATTCGATTTTCAGTGTTAGCAGTTGGTAATACTGCCTCAGTTGTGTATGATATGGCGGTTAGTGTGTGAGTGATGTGATATGTTCGCAGGACATTCGGATTGTTGGCATTAACGCCTCTGAGACGTAACTGACAAAAAGTGGTTGTATATTTTTTCTTGTGATTTTGAAATAGTGTTTACGGAAGAGTTGATATTGTAAAAGCTTAAGAAAAAACTGACTACGAAATATACCTAGTAAATTTTGTTAGATCATTTTTCAAACTGTTCACATCAGCAATTGAAGTTTCGTGTTTTCCTATTAAACTTTGTGTAACTTGGGCTATCTTCAACGATACCATGGCCGAATAGTTTGTCAAAATCTACGAGGGGCTCTCCTATGCGTTAATATGTTGAGGTGCTTGCAAATAGTTCAGCAAATGCAATCTATCTTTTATGGGAAGAAATACGAAAACGCTAAGGGTTTACATTACACAATACACCACGGCTTTCCTAAGAACTGTCTATACCCTTATCTTATCCACGGATAGTACTATTATCGTAGTCATACTTAAAGAAAAATTGGTAATCCCTTTGTTGGTTATCAGCGTAGACTTCTCTTGTGATCAATGTGATAGGATGCTAGGTCCATAGATATTCTTTATATCACGGCTGATATCTGTTGTCCAAATCATTGAATTAAAGAACAAAGATTGAAATAACGTTTACAAGATTTCTTTCATTTGATGAAAGAGATCACAGATAAATTTGAAATAAGGATTATCAACCAACCAAAGAAAATAAAGACTAAAAATCATCAAGCAAGCATTTATATTTATCTGTGACAACCCCTTGGTTGTTAATAAAAATTTAGCGTTTTTGTTGTAAGCTCCTCCATGGGTAGGCAAGGACGAAAGAGAATCAAGTCCTTTGGTTGTAGTCTAGAATAGTGGTGTAACTAATTGGCGGGATGTTAACACACGTTAAAAGAAAAAAATCAATTTCCTATCCGGCTGTTTGCACGACTTAAACTAGCACTTTACTTCACTTCAGCAGAACCTGGCTAGTTCTCCCGCAGTTGCACGCTTGGCTTTAGTTACGTTTAAAATACTTTGAAGCGTAGATTTCATAGTTACGCAGTATCTTTGAAACTTTTTCCCCTTCTGCTTTATTCATTCTCACTCAGCATCATTCTTTTTTCGTAATCCTTATTTATTTTGCTACTACCAAAGTGACAGACGAAAGAATTAGATAATTTATAAACAAAACTTGAAACAAACTTTGTATACTTTTCTTACTGAAAAAAGAGCCCACTGAAGATGGTGGTGAAAACTCAGATGTCAAACTGTCAAAAATATCGATAAGCCTTTATTTTGGAACGAGCATACGTTAACTGAAGTTTTTTTGCTGTTGAATGCCTAGATGGTGCCACGGTCGAATTCCTTGTCGTTCCTTGTCACCAATAGTATGTCAACAATAATGACCATAAAGTCCAGGAACTGTAAAGCCAGAAGTTCTGTTCACAACCGTTCTCAATCTTCGGGGAATTTCGAAGCTGATTGGTGTTTCCGTGATGCAGGGCACGTCGTGATGTGGACCTGAGTTTTCGACCCAATCTCTCCTCCGGGAGTCGAAAATTTGGTTGGAGTTTATGTTCTTGCAAAGCTTTTGCTGTTCTCGTTTCTTGGAGAGAGGTCTATTAGAGTTTATTCTAGTAATGTCTACATTTATTGCGAGCTGCAGGTCTTTTAATGATTTTTTTTTTTTTATCTTAGCTGAAGATGGTGAACTGGGTTCGGAGTTAAATATACTTCTCATCACTGATTGATCCAATATTGTAATTATGCTGGAAAAATAGCTTCAAACATCTCAAGAAGTAAAACAACCTGCTGATCGATCGGTCGATAAAAAATAAAATAAAACAAAAAAAATCCCACCTCATGCACCATACCAATTGCCGATTTAATAACAGTGATATTTGGTTTTAGCATGATGTATTTCAATCTCATGACTAACGGAAAGGTGAAGAAATGCAAAACAACAATTTTAATGACTATGAAATAATTCGGTGTGCCATATATGATTTAAGTAGGTTGCGACAACACTAGCGATTGCATAGCCCTTGTGTTATAACTTTTATTTGAGAGATTCAGAGGATTTGTATTTTACATCCTTTCTGTTTCTTACTGCGATCGCCAGATCCCTCAAGAAAATAATGAACAGTTCCAGGTCTGTTTTCATAAAGTGTTTTAAGAAAAAGGCATATTATTTCAAGTCTACAAAGTCTACACGGAAGGACCGAGCGAGGTTGATCGGTAACGCTCTCGCCTCGCTTTCGGGAGGACGTGGGTTGGAATCCCCGTCCGGCTCTCCAGCTTTGCGCTTTCCATGGTTTCTCCAAATCATTTCAGTCAAATGCCGGGATGCTTCCTTCAAAAAGGCAATAGACGAATTCGTTCCTGTTCCTTGCACAAACCCTTTTTCGCCACTAATGACTTAAACGTCGAAGAAGGCGTAAAGCAATGAAGCCATAAGAAAAAAATACGGAGGGAAATAAATCACTAATACTAGCGTTGTAAGAAATATGATTTTGAATTTGTATTAACAAAAAATAATTCATTGTTTTCCGAGTTCATTTCCGTCAGCTGGTGCTGAATTTTTGCTGCTCTTCAAAGCCAGCCTGCCCACTGGCAGAGCGCGGATAGAACCTTTTTTTTTTCAGGAGTGCTGCACTGCGCGAGCGGGCGGCGGAAGATTTAATCAGGTGGCGTCCAACAACCACGCCCGCGCAAATTTTGTCTGTTAAGTGCTCTCACGGTTTTATTGTGCTGCACGAGTTCATCACGGCCTCTGCGTAGCAGCGCGCTTCACGTTCCCATCCCGCTGTTTGTGATCGCCGAGTATATTTTTGTTTTGTTTTGTTTGGAAAATGTAATGAAATTCTGCGTTGCGAAGTAGGTAAAGAATGTTGCTTCGAGAACAAACCACTCGTCTGGAAATGATGACGTTCTGGAACATAACGCTGCTGTAACCCTAGCCGCAACATAAAAACCGCACATTTTTTTCAAATGTTCACCTACCAGTCTCTATGATTTCGTGAATAATTGTAGCAAATAAAACATCATGCTGCTGACTTCAAAGTGCCGCAGCTCTCTCCCCTTCAACTAGCTGCTCTCTTCACCAATATCGTTGTTCAACATTCCGCAAACTGCTCTAAATGTTCGTTACTAATCTTGAGTATGTAGTGTTACCTCTGGTAACCAACGAAAATCTAAAACATGCATTAAGAATTTATGAAAACATCTTTCCATGCATATGCTACCAAACTAACAGAACTCTAAGCTAGTTATCATTTGTTGGTTATATGGATCCTGCTCCAAACCACCTGACCCACGAAGAAACAATATACACACGGTAAATATGGTATTAGTACACCCTTAATATAATTTTAATTCATGTGAATTCTATTAAAAATTTATCCTAACGCAATTAAACATTTCAGCATTAATATTTTGAAGCATTTGCACAGTTGTACCTGATTAGGTTTGATTCCATATTGGGCTAATTTGTAAGGTGACAAGATTTACATGTTCTTTGTTTTGTGTTGAATGTTGTACTACGAGTCCGGGGCTAGTCGAAACAAGAATACAGGGCGAGAACGCACAGAGATACGTGAGAAATATCAGCATCGATCGGAATCGTACTTTGCAGAAATATAGCCACTGCTTTTTAAGGGCCATCCATAAATTACGTCACACATTCAGGGGGGGAGGGGGTCAACAAAGTGTGACATCGTGTGACAGCGGGGGGGGGGGGGGGGGGTTACGTGTCATAAACTGTGTGACATCACATGCATAATTTGTATCACTTTTTAGCTCGTGGCGGAAGATGAAGATGATGTTGACACATCGAATGTTCCCAACACTATCGAAACCAAGAATGAAATGACTTTTATGCCAATAAAAAACAGTATCAAAGAATGGGTTCAAAATCCATGGACACATGATGACTCAATTTTGTATCATTAATTCAATTTTTATGTTTTTTTTATATTTTCTTAAATGTTTGATTTATTGTTGATATGATTTTTTAACTAGAAATACATAAATCATTTTGGAAGTGCTGTTTTAATTTATAAATTTAAAATTGCAAAGTATGTGACGTCACACCAGGGGGGGTCCCACAAATGTGACAACCTGTGACATGGGGGGAGGGAGGGATCATAAATCATGAAATTCGTGTGACGTAATATGTGGATGGCCCCTTACATGAAGTATATAATTTAAACAACTGTAAGAAAAAAACTACGTTAGAGTCAATTGATAAGAAGTTTGTTATCATAAAAAAACCTAAGAGTGAACTGATTTCTGTAGTACACAATCACTTTAATTCACTTAAAACGAGGTCTGATAGCTGAATTATTTAAACCACCTTCTAATTTATTTTATAGCTAAAAAAAAAAGGAGGAATGCTGAATGTTGTTGCAACTTCGAACCATTCTTCAGCATCCAAAATACAGTTACACCATTCATTATCAAAACGACTAAAACATTTATCACGACGAATTTGAACATTATCGGGGAATGAGGAACTCGTCACAAACTTCCGCTAAAGCTACGATGCTCATTATTGGCTTCATCGTCAGTTTTCTTTAATATCTATTGAACTATTGTTTAAACTACTAGTTACGCGGAGTTGAATTTCAAAATAAACAAAAGTTTGCACAGTTTGGCCTATATTAATTACCAAGGCAAGCCGACATACAGAAATTTTTTACGTGTGGGGAAAGCGTTTTAGCAGAATCCAGCGAAATCTATGAACATCAGATAACAGAGTTAACGTTAAATGATGCGGGAAAGCAAAACAATCTCTCAATTCCCGTGACCGCATGTGTTATCTGCAACCCAGCTCATGTTTTCGCAAACATTTCTGTCACGTGGGAGTCCTTCGGTAACATTGGATAGAGCTAAGACGGAGTGTTCCTCACGCCAACGAAACAGATAACTCTTACAAGCAGCGATAACGAATGCGAGACTCAGCGTGGCGCGGTTGCTCTAAAAAATCACGCAGTGCAGTGTCTAGGAAGCGCGTGCGACAGGTTGGAATCGAACCTGAAAGAACTTACCATCAGGGAGAATTTCAAAGAGACGGAAAGACAGGAATGAATCTTTACTTCAACAAGCAATTACACATGAACGTAAATGGCCACGCTCGCAATTTGTAAATCTACTTTGATATAACAGAGGCTGTGCACGAAGCACGATCCACGAGGGGTGCTCCTCGTACTGCAGCCTGCAAAACACTAGGCGCACAGCCACGCTTAGTAGGCCATCCACCTTACAAACGAATTGGTCGGTGACTTTGACCACGCGACTCAAGACGCATAAATTAAATTCATACACGAGACCGTTTCCACAGATTCCAAAATGCCTCAAGAATGAACCGAATACATCATGTTTCACATACAAATGAAGAGAGTAGATTTAACTCTAATTGAGTGCAGACCCCATCACGGAGATTTTTTTCTGCGGGATGTTACGTCTACAGGGACATCATTGAACTTCCTTGTTAGCGTCACGCGTTACTCATGCGCAAGATTTAAGTGCACATGTGCAGAACGTTGTTGCGCATGCGCATTTAACGATACTTTAATGAAAGCAGGAACTATAGTGTCCGCTGTTTGATAAATTCATATTAAACAGTGAGTATTCCCTACATCTTTTTGAGATACGTTTTCTATGCATGGGTAAGTGTGAATATATGTGTTTCATAAGTCAGCTATATCTAAACTGTATAAAAAAATGTTAAGGCTGAAATTTCAAATCAGGTGATGACGTCATACAGTATACTTATTTCCTGGGAAGTCGCCATTATCGCACCTTGATACACACACCAGTATTTTAGTTGCTTTTTGTTTATTAGTAGATGGTTTCATTTTATTCTATGATCGTTGTTTTAGTAAGAAAAGAAATATTGAATTTATACTGCGTTACAGCGAGTGTATTTAATTTTGTTCAAATTGTTCGCCGTTATAAAAGATCTTAACACAAAGACAGTCTAAGGCTTGATGTAATACTTTTTTTTTCTTATAGCTTTAAGACTCATCGCCGTCGAAGTCATGAGAGACGAGATAGGACTGAGGACAAGGAATGGAAAAGAATTCGGCCATGGCCTTTCGAAGGATGCATTCCGGCATTCACCTGGAGTGATTTGGGGAAACCATGGAAAAACCTGATCTAAATGCCTGAACTAGGATTGAAACCTGCGTCATCCCGAATGCAGTGTATTATAATCAAGCGATATGTGATTTTTAATTTGTTTATGAGAAAAACTTGAACAAAGATTCCATTTATTGAACAGACACGGATAAAAATAAACAGGAATAATTGTGTATGACCTATAGAAGTTTCACTTCTCACGCATGTACACGCATCAGTTTTTCTATTTTTTAAATGTATTATATCCTAATCCATATTTCTGCGCGATCAGCTCTTGGAAATAAGTTCGTAGATCTAACTTCAGTTAAAAATGTTTCTCCGTAGCCTTCATCGCAGGTACCATACTTCTCGTGTCACGCAAGTGTACTACGAGAACAGAATGTTAAGATATCAACGATAAAATTTGTCGTCTGATATATAAATTTATTTATATCGCCCCACGAGAACATATTTACGCAGAAATTAGCGGCCGTACTGCGACAGCCATCACATTTTTGTCCCCTTTTATGCCCGTTAGAGCTGCAAGTATTCTGATTAAACATAGTTTTAAAAATGTTTGCAGTCAGCGCTATAAAACTGATAAGCACTGCACAAACAGTTATAGCGTTTCAGTGGTTTGTCGACAGAAAATCGTGGCATTGAAAAGACAAAAAGCGAGAGGAGCTAACGGACAAGCTGGGTACAACAGGCAGCTGTGATACCCCCAACCCCCAAATTGCAGTGGCGGCCGCACGCCCTACTGCCCATTTGTATGATCCCCGGCTGGCTGCCCGGCTCTCTATTAGGCTCGCTCCCCTAGCACTGCCCTGTGGCGCGTGCCCAGCGGCCTATATTGAGCTATCTCAACCGACATCTACAGGGCACAAGCTGCTAATGAGCAACCTCCCTCCTGGGACTTTCAATCCTCACTGAGAATTTCATTACGAAATGTTATTGGGCCAACTACATTACATTCTGTCAACAGGCGGGGTTAGGTAGGATAGTTATTCAAATCGACATTCACTGGACATCTCTTTGTGACTGTGGTTAATGTCACCTGAACTCGACTCAGGGATTACCATAGACATAAATGAGTAAACTAGCGTTCCGACACGGGAATTCAAAGATCACCAAAACGGCAGTCAGGATCAACATCGTAGTAGAATAAATATTAACAGAATCACATTAGTGATCGTCAAGCAACAGTATTCCGTATGACATAAATAGTGCCTTGAACCAAAATCATATCCAGATTCTTTTTCCAGTGCATAATATCGAGATAAAAGAAGTAATATTAAAATTCCTCTATAACAATCCGTTTCCTTAAAATTGATTCTTTTTGACAACCAAGTCGATGTAGCAAGTATTTGATTGCAAATAGAAAATAAACTACATATAAGATATGGTATTAATTCATAACTTGCAAGTATTCTTGTTAATTAAGGCAACATCGTACTTGCGTGGAAGACACAAACAGTATCTGTTCAGAACATGAAACGACTGCGTGTCGGATATTATGTTCATAATTTTTTGTGATCATTTAAAAAAATGACAAAACAGTTTTAAATTTGCGCTTTGGAAGTATAAGATCCGCAGACGCAATGACGCTGATAGATGAAAATTTTCTCTTCCGGCACTCATTATACAAACTTTTGAATGGGTTCAATTACCTCCAGGAAGGAAAGTTCCAGTACTAAAAGAATCAGAAATTCCCAGAAACACGTCGTTATATTTTGTACACTAATAATGCCTCCGTTCTTCTTTTTCTTCTTATTTGGGTGCAGTACCCGTATCTGAGTACAGGCCTTACCTTGGTGGAGTTTTGCACTTCATGGGAACGTTCTGGTAAGATTGCCTTCCCCAGTGTGACAATATTTGTAAGTGTGTATGACTGGGATGATGTGTGTGTTCAGTGTAGAATGTGGTGGATGAAAGACGAAAGAATTGGGGGGGGGGGGTGAAACCCGCTGCCGGCTCATTCAGACACCATGTGGGCGCCAAGCTTAACGCCTCGATCCGACGGATGAAGCACCATCAACAGTGTCGTATGACGCACTGAGGAGAGGTTTTGGATTTAACTCAGGACTCTGGTGCTCAACCTGGTGATTAGAAGTTGCGCACCACAGTTGCTCCTACCCTGCCGGCCAAGTCCTCCACCAGCACTGCTAGAAACAGCTGACCCCTGTCAGCGCCAAGCACCATCAAGTGAGCCAGCGGGGTGAGCAATGTCTCCATCACCGGAAACAAGTGCTCTGTGAATATCACCTGGGAACTCGCCTCTAAAATAGTGACAACAGTGTGTACGTCACATTTGGCGGAATTTTCAACCGGCACAGACATATTTCTAGCGCATTGCTTGAACCAGATTGCATGTAGCTATGAAGAAGGGCTGTGAGAAGGAACTGGATGGATGAGGGATCAAAGCCAATATAGCCAACGTTCGCATTAAAATATTACGTGTCCGCCTTTATATAAGTTTAGTTTTCAGACAGGTCTCGTAGTGAAAAGAAGTTCACCTGCTGAAATTTAAATCATCCGTGATGTAAAAGGATTGGAATTCTCCATTGTAGCAGAATGGAGGTGTCATTCGAATTCCGTTGGAATTATATGTTTCGACAAAGCACTTAGAGGTACATAAAAATACCAATAAATAGCTTTTTAACCTACGTTCTTAGCTATGTTTCAATTAATGTACTGCTTTATATTTTCGGATTAGGATGGAACCCTCAGCATTAAACAAATATACAAGGCTAGTCAAAATGATTTAATTGATTTCAGAAAATTACTACAGATTTATTATTTGACATATACTTACAAGATTACACAGATATATAAACAAACTGCGAAAGTTTCCTACATATGCTTAATATGTGCACCTTTAGTGAGACTGCACACATCAAGTCTATAATCGAGTTCTTCCCATACCCGATGCAGCATGTCTCTGTCAATGAGAGCAAATGCATGGCCTCCTCGTTCCCCTGACTTAACCCCCTTAGACTTCTTTGTTTGGAGTTTCGTAAAACACACAGTGTTCGTGCCACCAGTACCAGTTGATCTTCCAGACCTGCGGGTTCGAATCACCAATGTATTTGCTCTCATTGAAAGAGACATGCTGCGTCGGGTATGGGAAGAACTCGATTATAGACTTGATGTGTGCAGAGTCACTAAAGGTGCACATACAGGTACTGAGCGTCTGTAGACACTCAAAAAAACATTCACAGTTTCTTTATATATCTGTGTAATCTTGTAATTATATGTCAAGTAATAAATCTGTAGTAATTTCGTGAAAATCACTGCAATCATTTTGTATAAATTTAAATATCAAAATTAAACTATGTATCATGTATGTGTAACATTGCTAGTAATGTAAGTAAGTTGTGTCAAAGTAATTGGCACAAAGGTGATGGAAAGATGGCCGTAGTAGAACAAGTCAAAAGGATTTATGGAGGTTATTGTTGAATTTCACACTTATTGTGCAAATACTGCTGTCAAACAAACCTTCATAAGGCAGCTAAGAGTGGAGTTTGTAGCTATTCAATACTAGAAGTGTTAATTAAAGTCCATTTATATACGAATGTTTGTTTCGCTGCATTACCTAGTAACTGACCCCAGAACACCTACTGTACAAATCAGATGGATTTGCTGAACCAAAAATACGTAGTAACTCACATGAGTACACAGAGCGATTCAAACAAACGTTCGAAGAGAGGAACGTAACGTTTGGGATACCAAGCCCTCCCCCTAGAAGGCTAGTCTCTAGGACTCCTTTTCTAAATCGCACAAATGTTGCTCCTCAAACCTGGTATCCAATCTCTGTGGAAGAGCCTTCTGGCATAAAATTGGAGTAAAACGTAGAACACTCAACCGTATAAGCACATGAGTGGCTCCAGTAAAAGCTAACATGTATAAGTGTGGTCTGACAACAGATGATTGATGTGAATGTAGAGAACTACAGACCATGTATCACCTCTATGCTTTATCAGTACCGGTTTTCATCAGCACTCGAAGACATACGGACACGAAGAGTTATCGAGAACTTTGTCCTATATTGAGAAAAACGATTATGATGTCCGGGAACGAGAGAGTAAAATAAGTGCCTAGTATCATCACAGCACAAAATCGACAATCGTATTATTTCGTACTATATCTGCACCTCACAGAAAACAACAGTGCACAACCTCATAAAAAATGAACCATATAGCGAAACGTTGGAAGCAGTTGTTTTGGATGTCCACTCAGCGCATGTGAACGGTGAGGGGAAATGTAGAGGGAGGATTACTCTCCCAGGATGGTTATCCCCATAGCTCAGTGTTAGGGGGATGAACCGTCCCTTTCCAAGTGTCGTTGCTGGTGCGCTTTTGTGAACTTTACGACTCGTAGAGATAGAGATCGTTACAACGTGTAGTTAGGAATGGTGCTTTCACTGGATTGCCAAGGACGAATTTCGAGAAAACATGCTTCAATCTCCTTTAAGGAATGATCTCTTGAAATAACTTTGGAAATCCACGGTAAACTGAATCCTTCATAGACTGACCTAGATTGTGGCGGAGGATCGTCGGAGGATTCAAATCTGTTCATGTCTGATAGAGCGAATCGAGCAATCAAACTGTTCTCATTCAACAACATAAATAAGAAGCAACGTGATAAAGACTATTATGCGATTATTAATCTTCTTTTGCTTTTTGCTTTATCATGTAAACAAGTGTAAAGAAAAAATTTATCGTAAGCATCAAAGCAATATATAAACGAAAGAAATGTGAAAATATTTCTGTAAAAACGTCTATAATGTAACTGACTTCTTTCAGTAATTTTTTTTCTAAAGATTATACATCTGAAAAATTGTTAAATTCTTTTTTTAACAGCTTTACGCCTCGTCGACGGCTAAGGCGGGATGGGTCTGGGGACAAGGAACGGGAAGGAATTCGCCCATGGCCTTTTTGAAGGAAGCATCCCGGCATTCGCTTGGTGTGATTTGGGGAAACCATGGAAAACCCAAATCTGGATGCCTGGATCCGGATTCGAACCGGCGTCCTCCCGAATGCGATGCCAGAGTGTTAACCACTCACCCACCATGCTCGGCTTAAATTTATTGGTAGTATTAAATAAACTATATATTCTTAGTTGTTGTCTGCCCTGAAAGCTAATGCTGAAATTAGGGATTGGTTTAGCAAGGATTATAAAATGTTAATTTAGTCTATAAAAGAAAATATGGAATTGTTGAGAAGGATGGCCTAGTTACAATTTTAAACATTAAATACTATTCTAGGCACCATCTTTCCATAAATAGTACTGGTTCTCATGACATAGAAATAATAACTGTGATTCTTCCCTACCGTACCTTTGGGTAAGTCGTAAAGGCTCGGGCCTGCATTCGGAAGAACGTAGGTGCATATCCCCGTCTGATCATCCAGATTTTGGTTTTCTATGGTTTCCCTAAATCACTCCTGGAAAGGCTCTTTCGAAATGCAATAGCCAAACTCTTTCCTGCTCCATGTCTCCAATCCATTAACTTCACTAAAAACCTCGACGTTGGCAAGGCGTAAAACTCTCTCTCTATTAAAAAAAAAAAAAAAAAAAAAAAAAAAAAAAAAAAAAAAAAAAAAAAAAAAAAACCGGAATATAAAAAACATTTTCTTGTAGTTACTCATTATTTAAATTTAGACTTTCACTGTAACTGCTTTTTTGTACGAATTTGTTAATTTGTTTAACAGCTTCCTGTGTGTAGTATGGAGCATCTTCAGCACCAATAAACTTTAAACTGTGAGGCAATTGAGACTCACAGTTTTTTGGTGTTTTCAAAACACTATCCGGCGGTACACCCGTGAAACTCATTTTTACGGACACTAATGGTGGCACATAGTTCGAAAGCCGAGTCACGGGTGCTGCTATATCTTGTCAATATAATGAATGTTGTTGCCAGCGTAATTAAAATATTTTTAACCTCGGCTGTTAGGCAACTTAAAGTTTCGTATTAATTTGGTATAATTAGAATAACTGAAAGTTTTTTTGTCACATTTATTTAATTATCAGAAGAATATTTTGCAAACACAGTTTAGTTCCAAACTGTGAGGATAACTAAATCTGAAGTTTTTGGTGGTTATTACACTTTGGCTGTTGAAAGGATAAAAGGATCTAAAAATACTCATTAAGTAAGAAGCTCTGTGTTGTGGTGAGTCTATGCGCCCTGAGGGCTGGCCGCGGAATTTACACAGTCAATTTGACTGGGCAACAGGGGAGGCCACCCCAAGCACAGCAGCAGCTTGTGTTGTAATTAACGCCACACGACAAGTCGGGGGCGGCCACGACTGCGTGACAATGGCAGTTAATACGCCCGGGGCCACAAAAACTTCCTTACGAGGCGCCATCTTGCCCTGAATAATCGCGGGGGCTTTAGGCGGCTGGATATTGCTTTTAACTCGCCATTCGCAGTACCATGCACACCTGCAGCATCCGCAACAGGTCTGAAATTTCTGTTGTCTTTCCAGTTTCTTTACTGCTTCTTTACTACCTACACTACTGTTTGTGAAAATTGCATCACTCAGAAGGAACCACTCCGAAATCGGAGGATATGTATAATAGTGGGACCATAGTAAGTGTTTTTTTTCCGTCGTTCTGCGCAACTCGTGAGCGCGAGTGAACTTATCGTATCTAGCAGACGTGTTTTTCCTCTGTTCCCAGAATCTCATCATCCTTTCCCTGTGCTCTTTCCTACGTTATTCTGACCAAGTGTTCCTTCTTCTAATATACTGGTTGTTGGCAAACTGGTGGTTACTGACCATGCTACTAAATCGGTGTCTGTCCTCTATGATATCGTCTGTTGTTCCAATTTGATGGAGATTCTTTTCGATTTCAGTTAGCCAGTTGTTTTTGAGTTTCAGGTTTAGAATTCTTTTGTTAGTCTGTTGTTACTCATTCTGATAATATAGCCATAGAATTTAATTCTTCTTTTCCTGAATGTGTCTGAAATTTTTTCCGAATGTTGATATAGTTCGTGTATTTTCCTTTTCATTCAAATTCCACCGGTACAAACTGGCCAAAGATTTTCCTTAAAATTTTCCTGTCTTGCTTTTCAATATCTTTAATCAATGATCTGCCCCCAGTGACCAAAGTTTCCGATGCGTATAATGCCTCCGGTCTGATTACAGTTTTATAGTGTCTTAACTTGGTATTTCGGGATATTGATTTTTTGTTGTATCTGTTCCAGGTTTTTGTAATTTAGTTATTCTCTCCTTGTTTGCTTCACGATTTAGTCCTGCAGGTTGAATAATTTCTCCCAGATATCTGAGTTTAGTAACGTGAGTGATATTGCCAAATCGAGTTTTTAAGGGTTGTCCGTCTTGGTACCATGAAGATCATTCCATATATTGAGATTTGGAGACCACATTTAGCTGAAATTTCATGCAGTTTTTTCAAGGGCGTGGACTGCTCCTTGCCTATTGTTGGAGAGAGTAAGTGATTAATATTGCAAAGAGATGGCGTGCACGAAGGTACATCAGCGTCGCCTTTTGAGCAGGGGCGTAGCTACTATGGGGCTAGGCTCAGGGGGCCCCCAAGCATACCTCAAGGGGCCCTAAGCGCACCTCTAGGGGCCCTCAAGCGCAGTTTAGAGGGCCCACGAGCCTTCACGGCAAACTGGCGACCTTTTTTTTTTTTTAAGCTCTACCGTCGTCTAAGGGGGCCCCTGAGAACACAGGAGCCGCTCACTAAGGGCCCTCGCTGCTCAGGGGGGCTCCAACCACTGCTCAGGGGCCCCTAAAGAACAATTCAAGGGCCCCCATCCTCCGTTCAGGAGGCCCCTACCAGCACACAAAGCAAAATAAAGGTCGCCCGTCTGGCCTCAGGGCCCAAAATAATTTTTTTGCACCGGGGCCCTTGTTGACCTAGCTACGCCACTGCTTTTGAGTGACCGGCCATGTCAGTATTACGCTATACTGAGTGGATGCGTAGTCGTCAGACAAAGTGGAAACGTGGAAGAAGGGTTGGTATGCCTGGTCGACGTCAAACGGCTCAGCATCTGAGTGAGTTCTAATGTGGCAGAATGATTGGTCACCGGGAAACGAGTTCGCCGTACCATGACACTGTGGCTCGTGCAGGTAAAGTGATGCGTGGGTGGAACCAGTGGAAAGAAGAAAGTCATACACAGCGAGGTATCTTGTCCGCACGGCCATTCGTCCACAGTGCTGGATCGCCGTTGCACTGGAATGGGTCGACGATTCGACGGTTGGAGTGGTGGCACGCATCCATTGTGTCTGCTTCCAATGACCAAAAAACCTCCTCACCCCTCAGACTGTAATGCACATTGGCGTGCTGAGTGGAAAAATTTTGTGTTTTAGGACAGTCCCGTTTCATCTTGTAATACAGTGATGGCTGCGTACATTTTAGACGCTTGCGTCGTGAACGCAATCGCTAATACTGCATTATTGAGCACCTAAGCCCAGTGTGATGGTTTAGGACTCCATTGGATATAATATGCGATCATGCCTCCTATAGATTGAGGGCGATCTAAACAACGACCACCCCATCAGGGAAGTTTTAGAGCGCGAGGTACTGCCCCATCTGCATGCAGCTCCACGTGTTATAATTCAGCAGGATTTTTCCCTGCCACGCATGGTGACAAATCTGTTAGCCTTCTTCGAAGAAGGACGGGTATTACTGTTTCCCTGACCTGCACTTTCGCCTGATAAGTCACCCATCGAACATGCCTTGCGAAATGGTTGGTCGGCAACTTATTCGTTCTGATCCTCATGCAACCACTGTCTATGCTTTGTGGAAGCGCCTACAAACCGTGTGACAGCGTGTTTCGCAGCAGAATATCTAACGTCTCTTTAATTCCATGCCACGACGTCTAGATTGCAGCACGTGGCGTATTCATACCGTACTGAATTCTCATGGTCAAAGTGCGTGTACAGTTCTGTAACACTAATCATTTGTTTACTGTTATGCAACTAATCTGAGGAATAAATTTCATTGTAATCACGTATCACTGTCTTGGTGTTGCAATTTTCACAAACAGTGGTGTATGATCTCTGCAGTATTACGTTCTTATAATTTCCTGTAACAATGAATTTGCCTATTTCATCATAACATAATGCAATTACATGTTCATCCATTTTAGAAAAGAATTTTTTCTCTGTTCATTATCATTATAAGCATAAAGCTGGCAACAGCCCACTTATAAACAATACTGCCTGTCTGATAATTAATTTTGCTAAATCTTTCAACTGAAATTTGTACCTCATTACAGTTTTTTATACACTTGTTATACTTATCAGAATTCATGATATATATATTTAAGAGCATTGGTTGCATTAATTCATTTTCAACGTTAACTACAGCAGGAATAATATTAGGTATTTTTTTTTAAATCTTTATTCAGTTTGTGATGCACTATTGATGATTCTGCTCATTAGTGAAAATAATCTCAATCGAAGTCACTACTGTAATGTGGAGCGTAAAGTATGCGTGGACTCGGCGATATTATCCCGAGCATCACACCCCTGGCTCGTATGCAGCCCGCCGCTTCCGGGTGCTTCACGGGCTGGGAAAGCTCTCCGCCTGGTGAAACAGATTACCGCGACCTGGAGTACACTTGTTGTGGTCTCAGAGCACTTCATGTATAAACTTATCTCACAATTTGATTAAGGTCGTCGCTTATACTTAGGCGATAATCTAATAACATTCTCGCGTTTACACGCGTTCCTTGTCGTGTTTCCGCTCTGAGAGAGTTAAATAAAGCGACATTACTCGAATAGCGTAATATTACGGTAGGAACTGCGATGAAACATTTATAAATCTGGCATCATATCGGCTCTGAGATTAATAATTGAAAGCCAACGCATGCTTATTATTTTCATCGCACATATGAAAACGTGAAACCGTAAACAGAAAAATTACGAAATAATACTGATGATCCATGACTATTATTAATTTTATCGTCTGTATAAACTATTGCATAATTAGAATATCAAGAGATCATGGAAGTTGTAAACTGAATTGAATTTGGTAAAAAATCTTCCGAAAGTAACATAAAATGTTAAAAAAAAAAATGCAAGTTTTTTATTTACTTTGCGTATGATGCTTCATGAACGTTCATACTATGTCTAAAATATATATCTAAGTGGGTTAGCGGCTAACAATCGAGACTGGCTTTCAGAAGAACTTGGCTTCAATCCCCGTTCCGACTGTCCTAAGTTCGGTTTTCCACAATTTCCCGAAATTATTAGTGTTAAAAATCAGTATCGTTCTTTCGAATCTTCTTGGCAGAATTCCTTCCCACTTCTTGTCACCAATCATCTCTCGGCTTGAATTACCTCGATATCGGCAAACCGTAAAAGAAAAAATCGATAGAATTTGCATAATAACAACTCCGCATAGTGCACCTGACACCGAGCTCTTTCTTGCAATAGTTACCAGTTCCTTTATGACCTTGAGCAATGACTGGAACTCATCCGCCAAAAGTTGCTAAGCAAATAAAACATGGAGTATTATAATAAATTCTTGTCGAGCTTCCAGGCGTGTATAAACGTCCCAGAGTTACGACATTTACACACGGCTGGAAACCCGAGAAGAATTTACTAATTTACATTGCCGTGAGAAGCTACGCTTGTACAGGTAGTATTGTGTTTGTGGCGTAGACTTGTAGTTTTCCGTACAGAGTAAAATTATAAAAACAATACTTGAACAACATGTGTATATTTTTTGTTTGTTCCTAAATTTGGATTTATTTGATTTTTTGGTTAATTTTAGATCGTGTCGTAGTAACAAGTAAATAGCTACTGACTGCAATCATCTTCTTCCTATGAACGTCTTGCACACGTCGACCCCTATGCGGTTACCGTGGGGGATGTTTCACTCTTCAATGGGAAGATAAGTTGGGGTGGTTTCTTGTTGCCTGACAATATAAGTGTGGGGCACTGTGATAGTGTATGTGTTCAGTGTAGAGTCTTGTTTGTGTTCCGGTTGAGAGATGACAAAAGGGAGAGAGTGAAACCCTGTGCCAGCTCAATCAACCTACTCTTTCGAAAGACAAGGTTTCACATCCTCATACGATGGACCAATCCTCAGCAACATTGTCGTATGTCCTCACTCCATACGCACTGTGGAGAGGTTTAGGATTTAACCCAGGACTTTGGTCCACAATCTGTGATTAGGAATTCTGCACTACCACCTCTCCAACCCTGCCGGCAAAGTCCTGATCAAGTGTATATCGGCGAGACTGGACGGACGGTCAAGGAAAGGCTGTGTGAACACATAAGACATCTTAAAAATAACGATGTCAGTAAATCAGCTGTAGCACAACATTCTGCTGACAGTGAGCACTCAATTTTATTTAGTGACACCAGTGTACTGGTTCAGTAAAGCAGATGGTGGCCCAGGCGTGTCAGAGAAGCGTTGGAAATCAAAAAAGACCAGATAATATGAATGCGGACGGCAGGCTACAACTTGACCAAATATGGTCATGCTTGATTAGGAAAGCGCGGGACGGAGGACCTCATTGGACCGGCCACGCTGGCGGCGGTAGCTTGAGTGACGTCACTCCGAACGGTTAGCGCGCTCTTCGGGAGCTATATGTAGGCGGCAGCAGTTCCAGCCTTGACAGTCTTCTGGAGAAGGCCAAAAAATGATGGTCGAAACGTTAGGTTTCGATAATTTGACGCGGTTCAACCCTGACAACCAAGATAACTCATGATAATTTCTTCCACAACCAAGACTCGAAGCACCTAAGTCCGTGCAAGCGCCGGACACCATCACGGGGCGGGCTCAGTAAACACCAGTAAGGCTTAATCGACAGGGCGTTTACGTCTTTTCGACATCCCGGCGGTCAGTTAAGGACGACTGAATCTAAGAGAAGGTAGGGACTGTCGTTATCTATCTGTGAATCATATACGTTCTGTAAAAGTGTGTCTTGAGTCGACGGCTAACCGCATGAAAATCATAATCAAACAGTGCAGTGTGCCGATATCTACACCCGTCCCTTTTCTTCTACCCTCCAGTATGATGATGCCTGATTACCTTCGACTAGATTGCAATTACGAGAGAATCTGAAACTAACCAATTTTTTTAATTCTGGGTATCATTTCGCTCATTGAGCTCAGTCAGTCATATATTACAACCAAAAATTCAACAGAATTTCTGTTTATTCAAGAAGAAACGTCGCCTGCTTACGCCATGGATGGGGAACTATTAAAAGTACACCGTGATTCCTGGTAAATTCGATGAGTCACTAGTTTGACCGTCGGTACATCCACTTTGACAGTAGAAACACCTAGCAAACATCTTGGTTATAAATTTGCGATTCTCGTTGTTATTCGAAAGCTGGAAGAAAACTTAAAAGATACTATTTTTGCTTTTCCAAAAATTTCTCGTACAGTAATGGATCATAATTCAAAACACGTGATACAGTAACTGATTGTATCGTCGACTATATTACCACGGCTGTGCAATTATACACGACCTCCAGAGATCATATCAATCTATCTTATGATTATAAAACGGGATTTTCATTTATGTAGTGGTTTTAGCTTCGTAATCTGTATTATTTGACATCTGAAAATGACAAATCAGGATTTCGAAACTCATGAATAGTGCCTCACTGTGAGTTGATCATGTTACGGATGGCGACTGACGAAGCGCGAACAAGTTTCAACAATTGAAAGTTCTATTATTAAACTTGAACGCAGATGTAGATGGGTGAAATGCTCGCTAGAACAAAAGGAAACCAATCCCAAGCGTCTAGAACCTTGAGTTGGAGGTTGATCCGAGTTGGTCGAAAGTCTTCCTAGATCAGAGGAGGAAAAAATGAATCGCATGTAGTGACATTGATATGCTGGCTGTATCAGAACAAAAAGTTATATCACACACGTTCAAACCATGAAGCACAACAGAAGTGAAAATGTAACTTTTATTAAATCGAAAGCCTCCCACTTTCTTGCGTACATGACTAGCGTTACCAGCAAAATAGCACCAAATTTCGTTTGACATTATTTGTTTTCTAGTTTGCTCACAGATAAGTCGGTGCTATATGTAAAAAAAGTGTAATACTTCATTATTTTATTTCCTGGTGACTGACGTGCTTTGATTCAATATTTAATCCGAAATAGTTTCTAATACCTAGTGTAATTATGGCTGTTGACAGGCTACGGAATTTCCGTAGAAAGTTCGTGCATCAACTGGAATTAAACAACCCAGAAGCTTCCTCAGATATCCATTCATTCACTCCGCGGTGAAGAAACTTTTTAATTAATATTTATTATATTTTCCTCTGAGAGGAGAAACAGAGATCTTGTTATTGACCTCCGTACCTTCACTTCCAGAGAAAATCAGTAAAGTAAATTCACGATGAGATGAAAACAGTATTTTGGATGGAAAGAAAATTCTATGCAAGTAGTAACTTCTTTTCGAAACTGTCACATGATTTTCAGCGCCCTGATGGCATTTCAGACTTCCTTGACATATAACGCCACTGTGACCATGAAAGCGAAGAATCTGATACTGGAAAAGTAGGAGAATTAATCAGCTTTTCCTCTGAACTAATCGGAACTGACTGCAAGAGTTGCTTGTTCCTTCCAGAAGAGAATTTGAAATGAAGCAGCAGTAGTGACGTTATGGCACTCCAGGAAGGTTGATGATGATTTTTCTCGGAATATTTATGACCAGTGATAATATGTGAGTATATTTCTAAAAGCAGAACAAGAGATGAATAAAACTATGGAAACGCAACCAATCATCAGTCACAAAAAAAATACAATAATCAAGGTAATCTGCTAATTTGACTCTGTCCGTTTTATGGTTGTGAGAAGAATTCATCATAACGTAGTACTACCCAATGGTATCGAACGTCAAAATGCAAAATCGGTAGAGCTCCCACTAATATCGGTATATTTATACCCAAAATCGGTATATGAAAAAAAATACAACCCCAAAAACCACAATTTGCGTGGAATTTTGGCACAAGCATACGAATACCATGTGCAAATAAGTATAAAATTACTCGGAATTTCGTTTTGCAACAATGTGGCAACAGAATTATTACACCTTGTCATTACGTTTGCCTTATCAGATGCAAAATCCACTAGATTATTTTTATGTGGGATATCATTGCTTTTAAACAAGTTTGGAATGTGTTCACGTAAAGATAGTGCATCAGCAGCGGCTAATGCGATAACAGCTAAAAACCACCTTAGATGCGGTGCTTTTCGCTTATCTCACGACTAAGCCCAAGTGTTTGGTTGTGCTAAGATCAGTGGACTCGTCAACAATAAGCTGAAACTTAGTTTGCCACTGCTCTCCACATAAAAACTTTCTTTACCTATAATCTGATCAATTATGGTGTGAGTTATCAAGTTCGAACATTTTATTTCTTCCGCAATTTTTGAATCGGGACAAATACATTATATCAGTATCGGTAGGAGCTCCACAATGGTAAATGGTAAATAGTAGTGCTCTAAGGCCGGAGTGAGCTCACTTTTTCCCCATGTATTTCTTATGTACGCCGGAGTGAGCTCAGGACCACCCCCGTCGCAGCGGACGCAGGTGTTCGCCTGGCCACGCGGCACTTCTTAACCTGAGTTACGGGTCATAAATCGTACTCTAATGAGTGTCGCCAGTTTTTTCACCCTCCCCCCCCCTCCCCGCCGCGCACGTGCCACGCAGGTGCGGGTCATAATTCGTCTAAATGTCACGCGGTCAGGGTACTAAACCTCAAATTCAACTCGAAATACACTTTTTTATTTTTATTTTAGGGCAAGTATTACATTCTTAATTTGTACTAGTGGTGTGACGTAAAACAAATAGAAAAAAACGCTGTTTACGTTTGATTTACAGAACCTCATTTTCCCCCTTATCTTAATTTCTGTGAACGTTGTTCATTCGATTTTGATAGTACTC